>OX335695.1:3610000-4210000 GCA_946894065.1 Acleris literana
TGGCAATTTCAATTGATACAAACTATACATACATATACAAACATTACAAGCTAATAAAAGCCGGTCAAATACGAGTCGGACTCGCGCACCGAGGGTTCCTTACCGTCGCACAAGGTCCTACCACCACTAACCACATACTGACAAACATACATACATTTGTATTTAAGTATATATTTCTCTATATAAGTATTTATATCGTTGTCTAGTACATTCTAGAGCTTAGTTTGGGACTAGGTCAATTGGTATGACATTGTCATGATATTTATTTATTTCATCATGTCAGCCGAAAGACGTCCACTGCTGGACATAGGCCTCCCCCAAGGCTCTCCACTCAGACCGGTCTTGTGATTTTCGCATCCAACGCGTTCCCGCGATCTTTACTAGGTCGTCACTCCATCTTGTTGGAGGCCTACCTACAGCTCGTCTCCCGGTCCGCGGACGCCACTCAAGAACCTTCTGGCCCCATCGGCCATCAGTCCTGCGAGCAATGTGCCCCGCCCACTGCCACTTAAGTTTGGCTATTCTTCGGGCTATGTCGGTAACCTTAGTTCTACTGCGGATATCATCATTTCTGATTCTATCACGCAGAGTAACCCCGAGCATAGCCCTCTCCATAGCCCTCTGAGTGACTTTGAGCTTCCTTATAAGGCCTATTGTTAGCGCCCACGTCTCAGATCCGTAAGTCAGCACTGGCAACACACACTGGTCAAAGACTTTTGACTTCAGACCCCCAACGGTTCTAGATCAAAAGGCAATTAAGTATGAATTTATTTATTTATTAGAAATAAAAATTAAAACTTACAGCGTTAGGGTCCCCAGTGTCCAAATAAGGCACAGTATGTCTTCCAAACAGCCTCATAAGTCTAGAGCGGACAGGGCTGCGATCTGCCTTCTCTTTCACGCCCGGCTTCGGGTTGGACGCTGTCTCGCTCGGTGGGCAGGAGCAGCTTGCTTGCCCACATACGCACAATGGTTGGCTCGCTTCACTCGTCTCTGAGGTAATTAGCACTTATTAATATTCCAAATTCACAACTTATAAACACTAAATAGTCAAGGATGACACGATTCAGAAGTTTGGTGTTATCTATGTAATAAACAGGGAGCGAAACTTTGGTGCCCGTGACGTCGTAATGACGCAAATTCACATATAGGATGCTTTTATATAAACAATATTGCGACACCCCACTGATTCTTAAGAATGCTATAATGATAATGTAAATATTAAAATAATGACAATGACGATTTGAAATGAAAACGAATTAAAATATTTTGTTGCGTCATATAATTCAAATTAAATTTGGTTGGATTTCAAAGTATGCGGAACGCTTAAATTCAAACATAACATCCCATGTGCTTGGTTGTTCATAAATGTTTTTCTAAATTCCTTACTTTTGCTGTTAAAACATTAACAAAAAATTCAATATAAATTTGTTATTGTCTCCAACAATTTTCTTTTTAATATGACAATGACAGTCAATTACCTTATTCATAAGTACCGTTTGCCGTCTCAACTCAAGTGTCAACATCGGTAAACTAAACAGGCCAATAAGTTGTTATTAGTGATGAAGTAAAATCTAGATAAAAACACTCTGTATGTAGCTTGACGTCGTACGCTTGTCATCGGCACCAAAGTTTCTCTCCCTGGTAATAAATAACACACACATACATACACACAGACGCACGCACGCACGCATGAATACACTCGCTCGTGTGTATATCTCACAGAGCGAGCGTAAGTTGAACCCCTTGTGATCGCTAACCGCGTGAGCGAACTGAGCTACGGCAAGAATGCGCGCCTCCCGCCCCTCCCTCGGTCCCCTCTGTCGACATCCCCTCGCGCCCCTGTACCGCGCGGGCGAGGTCTACTAAAATCAAAACCGTTTTTTACCTATTTCGCAGCTGCTAGCGGCTTCGTCGGAGGAACAGCACGAATAGGCCCTGCGCACACTGAAATTAAATTATATTAAATTATTAATCTTCATATAATAGTTTATGTAATTGATACATAATGAGAGTCCTTAAAACACGAGTGTGGTTTATAATAAGATCACACGAGTGCTATATGGCTTAATTGACAACATTTCAAATATAAAAAGCATTTTTGTTTCTTCGCGTTTATAATAGCTGGTTAAAAATTAGACTACCCGTGTTTCTCGGTTTTTTTTTATTCAACTTAAATTCGTCGTTAATAATTTATTATAGAAATAGTCATCAAAAAGACCGTATATACAAAGTTAGGAATACTGATGTAGTGATCTTAGCATGATATAAAATTAAAAAAAGTAACTTTAAACAGAAACAGAACTGACTGTCATGTCATGTCACTTGTCAACAATAACAACTGTAACAACATAGTCGACTTTGGGCATATTGCGTTGCGGCTATCCGCTTTTACAAATCCGTTAGTCACTTTCATTTTAATATATCAAAACACGTATATAGTATTACGAGAATCGAAAGCGTGTCGTTAGAATCAAGTAATCCGTCAGACAGATAAAAAATTGACATGACAGTTGTATATTTTTTTCAATTCCTATGGTAATAAATGGACTAAGGGCACTAACATTCACAATCAAACTTTTTTACTGTTTTTCCTAAATATAAAAAAAACTACTGAAATCCAAAAATATTTTTACTGTAATCAGCAGTGTAAAATCTACAAACGGTATTTTAATTTACTACCTTAGCACATATGAATTGTTGTATGAAGATGGGTTCAGAAGCCGACGACTTGACGACAGAAATGGCGGCAAAACAATTTTGTGCTGCGTCAGTGTCACGAATATGAAGGTTTTTTTAAATCATAGACAAAGTAATAATGTCCCTATTCTCACGTCGTTCGAAATCAAATGCCGTACGATATTGTACTATAGTACAT
Organism: Acleris literana; assembly: GCA_946894065.1. Taxonomy (NCBI): domain Eukaryota; kingdom Metazoa; phylum Arthropoda; class Insecta; order Lepidoptera; family Tortricidae; genus Acleris; species Acleris literana. The sequence continues at coordinate 3,612,879 of OX335695.1, forward strand.
TGTGCATCAAGGGTAGTATGAAGGGAATTACTAACGAGAGTGTTAGAAGCCCGACGCCGAAGGCGGAGGGCTTTTAATGACTCGAGTTAGTAATCCCCTTACTGCCTGTGATACACACAATGGTTTTCATCACATTTGCGAGGAAAAAAAACAAAGAGAAAATTAAATAGTACATTTCTTTCGATTTGGCGGGTAACATATTGCCATGTATTACTTCAGCTGCATCTCTTAGTTCCGGTGGTGTATTGGTGATAATTAATCTCGTGTCCGAATCCTGGGATGAAGAAGCCATTTTCTTTTTTGTTTTGTACCTATCTATTTTAAAATAAAACACTTTAACTCTGCAAAATATAAAGAAATAACTTTTGACGAACGGGAACGTAAATGGAAACGATATTTTTTTGTGACCTCTACCACAGATAATAACTGCGTTTAGTTTCGACCTGGATTCGAGCCAGATTTGGCCAATTTGATAAAAATGTATAATTACTAAAATTAATGATAAATGTTGATATAAACTTGAAATAGGTATAAAAATAATGAAGTTTAATGAAGCGTATAGGTTTTGTGTAATGTAAGTTAGTCTATAGCTAATTTTTAAAGATGAAATTAGAAACCGATGTAATTTTTGGCTGAAAATTAAATCTCCTTAGTCAGAAATGATGTACGAAAGAGTTGCAAATTTTAAAAAGAAAGTCATTACTCCCTAGGGATGACAAACTCGCCATAATTCCCGCGGGAACAATTTAGGCCATTGTCCTTCTGTATACAGGCATGGAATAACACCATTTACGAGCAAGTGTGATGAAAAAAAAATTACCGAGTTGACGTTTCAATTTATAATAGAATTGGGCCTATTTAAATAGGCTTTGGGAGATGTTCCAAATTTGAAACTCATTACTCTCTCGGATCTCCGCTATACTTAACGTAAATACAATGTGTGTTTGATAAGCAGTTAAGGTCTTAGCTAAAAAGTATAGTCCAACAAAAGCTTGTCCCAAAAAAAATTTAAGCTCTATATTGTGTATTCTGCGGAATATCGTTAGATTGGTATTATTTTAAGGCCCAGCTACACCGGATGCGTGCGCGTGGACGTGACGTGCACGTTCGCTTTCCACTGCGGTGTACATTATGAATTCTCATACGACTTGTCACTATACAACGCAGTGGAAAGCGAACGCGCACGTCACGCCTACGCGCACGCAGCCGGTGTGGCTCGGCCTTTAAGAGTAGTACCTTGTCCGCCCGGCCTCCGTCATCCGCGGCGGCGCCGGCGGCCCGGGGCAGCGCAGTAGCAGTTTGATCTCCTCCGCCCGCTCCATGTACCTAGACAACGGATAAAAAACCGGTCAAGTGCGAGTCGGACTCGCGCACCGAGGGTTCCGTACCGCACAGTAGGTATTATTATATTTCGATTCGAACTCGACTCCTAATCGAATCAGCGCGAGTTCAACTCACACTTTTTAAAACATTTGTGGCCACCTAGCGACATCTATCGGGAAATTGTATCAACCAACTCGCTACCTCGCTAGCGCCACCAGCGTCAGACAGCGCAACTTAAGTGTTCTCGCGCTAACGAAGTTTCTCCAGTCAGTTGACATATATACAACTTCCAACTTCATCCCAATGGACTTCGGTCCCCAGGCATAACACCCGCCTGGAGAGAGATCTCTCTATTGTCCTCTCTTCCTACACCTTTTTCATCCGAGCAGTTCATGACTTTCATGAGTGTCATTTATGGTTACCAAACAAGAGAGCATTTTGTGAGTGTCATTTATCGACCCCGGATTTTTGTGGCATTGACGTCACAATAGGGTAGTTTGGGGAGTAAATGGAACGGAGTTAATTAATACGAAAAACTAACGATTATTACATACATACATACATTAAATCACGCCTGTTTCCCAGAGGGGTAGGCAGAGACCACTTCTTTCCACCTGCTACGATACTGACAAATCTCTTTCGCTTCTTTCACATTCATACATCGAGTCATGCATGCACGTCGGTTTCGGGTACTTAAGATCCGGCCCTTTTCCAGTATTTCTCCGATTTGATTCGAAAAAGTACGCCTAGGGCGGCCCCTTCCGACCCTCCCACTAACTAACTAACGATTATTAACCGAATAAATTCTAATAAAGAGTTTTATTGGAATTGATTCGGTTATTCTGTAGGCATTCACGATAAAAATTACCTAGTCAATTGATAAACATTATCTTTCGGTATATTACTTCAAACCATACATTTGTACGATAAACTGGCTTTTAACGAACAAAAAGTGAGCGGCCGAAAACACCAAAGCCAGTTTAATCTACAAATGTATGTTTTGCAGTAATATACCGAAAGATAACGTTGATTGACTAGGTAATTTTTATCGTGAATGCCTACCGAATAACCGAATACATTCTAATAAAACTCTTTATTAGAATTTATTCGGTTAATAACCGTTAGTTTCTCGTATTAATTAACACCGTTCCATTTACTCCCCAAATTACCCTATTGTGGCGTCAATGCCACAAAAATCCGGGGTCTAGATGACTGATGAGTGTGATTTATGGTTGCCAAACGAGAGAGCACTTTATAAGTGTCATTTAGGGTTACTAAACGAGAGAAGCATGATCTATGGTTACCAAACCAGAGAAAACTTTATGGTTTCCAAACGCTAGAACAAATTATGAGTGTTTTATGAGTGTTTAGGTACATTCACAAAAGCTGGCACGAATGGAATGAACAAGAGTAATGTCACCTATCACTGTGTGAGTGCCGTCCTTTGAACCGATGTTCGAATTTCAAACCGAAATCCTGTTATTATTTTACACACTTGTATACTTTCGTTCACTCATTCAATCCATTCGTGCCAGCTCTTGTAAATTGACCTGTAAGTAGGGTATGGTTATCAAACGAGAGAGCACCTTATGGTTACCAAACGAGAGAGTGTGTAATTATTAGTTACCAAACAAAACGAGATCTCAAGTCAGACGATCTTTCTTTTGGTTTGAGTTTTTTTTTAGGTTACAAAAGTTGTTGAGGCAGGAGCAGGAGGTCTCGCTCTTCCAAATGTAGTACAATATTATTTGCTAAAATTAAATGGTTTTATATTCTGTATCAACTACAACAAAATAAACAAAATATATTAATACTAGGTGTGTGTGCGTGTGTGCGTGCGTGTGCGTGCGTGCGTGCGTGCGTGCGTGCGTGCGTGCGCGCGCGCGCGCGCGCGTGTGTGTGCATGCGTGTGTGTGTGTTTTACATTTTTAAGTTCAAGGTTATACATTTTTATATTAATTATACTTATATCATGAAATTTATTTGTATCTCATATGTGTAATAATTATATGGTTATTCTTGGTGACTTGCAGTTCGCAGTTTCACTCACTACTTTATAATATCCTCTGTGTCGTCGTAGTTGAGTTCATGCAGCCACTTCAACACAGCCCCTTTACAGTTATAAGTTAATAATGGATAGATATTTAATGCTTTGTTGATTGTATTATAAATGCGAGCAGACTGCACAATCAGCTGTCTCCGTACAAACATCGATTTAAACGCTTGAGTTTGGATAGGTTACCTGGTTAGCTTGGCCCGCAGCGCCTGACGCCGCATGGCGTCGGTCTCGCAGTGCACGACGGGCACCAGGTAGCGCAGGCTTGCGCAGTACGCGGCGAACGCCTCCTGCAGGCGTCCGGCGGCGTCCAAATCGACTGCCTGCTTTATCAGCGCCACTGCCTATTGGAATTAGATTTGTAACCGTATTTAAAAAGGATATTTTTTAGGGTTCCGTACCTCAAAAGGAACCCTTATAGGATCACTCGTGCGTCTGTCTGTCCATCTGCAACAGCGGATGTGCTCCAAAACTACTGGACCGATCGAGTTGAAATTTGGTACACATATGTATGTATGTATGGTATGTCAATGACCCAAAGACGGACGCGTAACGTAAATAAATGAATTTTGGACAAGGAGGCCACTTATGCTCACAATAAAGTTTACGAATATTTTTTTTAATTCCCTAATTTATCCCCCAAAAGTAGCCCCCTTGTTCAAAATTCATTTATTTACGTTACTTTGAGTCACCGACTTACATATTTATACCAAATTTCAACTCGATCGGTCCGGTAGTTTTGGAGAAAATCTGCTGTGACAGATGGACAGATAGACAAACTAAAAGACAGGCGTATGGTGTGGAGACGGAACCCTCTCCACGTGAGTCGAACTCGCACTTCGCCGGTTTTTTTGATTATGCAACCACAGATTATTATAAAGATCGAAATTATGCAATTCTTATTGTGCGGGGGACGTATTAAGACGGGGCCAGGTCAGGAGACCCTAAACCGACGCACGTGTATGAAGACACTTATGAGTGTGGAGAAAGTGAGGGAAGTTGGTCTGGGTCGTAGCAGGTGGAAATAAGTGGTCTCTCTCTACCCCGACGGGAAAGACGCGTGATTTTATCTATGTACAGTGCAACCATTTTCTTACTAGCGATCGGCAATCTTCGTTTTTCTATGAGACACGAGTGACAAATATACTGTCAGTTGCGAGTGCAAACGTGATAGCGATAGCCAGCCGAAAGCTATTAAGGTGCTGGGAATACTGTATGTAAGTAAGTGTTATACAAAATAAAAATTACTAAGTACATTTCGTCAGTGATACTTCAATACCGCGAAACTAACAAATTAATAAGATGCAAAATACACCTTAATATGCAAGACAATAAGGTACATTTTGCAACTTACAGAATTTGTTACTTACGCGGTATTGCAGTATCACTGACGATTTGTCGTTATGAAAATCATTCATTAACAGCGATCGGACAAATTGGCGTCATTATTCGCATTAATGTGGACATGTCTCCAAAGATTTTAATTAAACAAATTAAATTACATTAATTGATTAGTGATCAGCAGTGATAGGATTAGGTAGTGCTATTTGGGGCGAATGACCTTAAACGCTATCCATAATATGGATGTGCCCTGCGGATTTCCGGAGATTCCGGACTCGTATTTTATTGACGGTTGATAATATGTATAACATACAATTAATTCTAAGTTTAGGAAAATTTTATAAAATAATAAATGGTTATTATTATTCTATTTAAAAATAATAGTCAAACGTAAGTTAACAAATTTAAAAACTTTTAAATATTTACAAGTGTTTGCCATTTATGTGAAATAAATAATTAAGATTAAAAATGAGTTTATTTCTACATATAACAAATGATAAATATTAATTTTGCAATACATATAATACGATAACAGTAACAATAGGCACCATTTAGGTAACAAAGTACTTAATAAATGTTTGAATTGAGTACCTACAATACTACTACCTACCAACTAGTAGTAGTGACCTATCTACTTTTTTATAACTACTTACTATTTAAAATTTATAATCATAAAAATCCCGGGATTAAGTCATATCCATATTAATCTTTCGCCACGAAGTCTCGGGTCATTCACCCCAAATAGCACTACCCACACGCCAAACATGTTTGCTATGCTATGCAAATTACACCTTATTGCTACCAAACAGTCTCTTTTAATCTTGAACTCTTGTCGGCTGTAGCCGACGTGGCGTCAGTGGCACGACTTTTAGTTGACGGCTAGAGCCGACTGTGGCGTTGAAAAGGTTAATGAGTAAACTTAAGTAGATTAATATTAATAGCCACTCCTCATGTCTTTGTATTATTTATTTATTACCGTCTTGCAACGGATCAAAATTATTTTTAGTGTAAGTAATCAATTAATGTAATTTAATTTGTTTGATTAAAATCTTTGGAGTCATGTCCACATTATTGCGAGTAATGACGCCCATTTGTCCGATCTTCGTTCATTACACACCCGGAGAAGAGAATCTGAAAAGGTATGCTATGCTCTCTTTAAGGTAAGGTCAAGTGTCTCCTGACCTTGTCGTAGTTCTCCTTGCTGGGCATATGCTCCAGGTCCAAGTAGGGGTGCTGGAAGAACTCCTCGTAGCTGATCCTCTGAACAGGGTCGTGCTGCAGCAGGCGAGCCAGCAGCGAGCGGCAGCCGGGGGAGATCGAGGAGTTGGGGGGGAGCTGCGGTATCATCATGTTTTGGTGTAAAAATAAATACATTTAAAGGTAAGGCAGTGGAGCGACGCGACGCGGCTTTGTTTGGTATATCGCGGTGCGACAGTTCGCAGCAAATTTTGTCTGTCAGTCGTCCGGCAACTTTTAAACGCAATGGAAGAAGATATGGATGTTTGAAATACATATCGTCGGTCTAGATGTGACACCTCGTAACTATTTTTTTTGGTAAAATGAGATTTTGATGCAGAAAGTTTCAAATAGTATTTCCGGTGTTAACTCGTAAATGTCTCCTGCGTTATAATTGGTTTTGACGGAAAAAAACGACTAGAAGTGACACCTCGTAACAAGCATTCAACTGGTGTAACCTCGTAAGATCTACGTGAAACCTTGGTAATATTATCACGGAACAACTTTGTTAAGGTGGGACCTCGTAACTAAAAAGCAGTTTTTGGTCTCTCCTGAAAAGTTTCTCACTTTGCATATACGAGTTGTCACATCTAGACCGACGATATGTGCATATGTTTCTTATTTAATTAAGTATTAAGTGAATGATTGTGTTGGAATGTTATCAAAATATAAAGATAAAGATGTACAGAATAATCCTTGAATCCCACAATGATATAATATAGTAAAAAGAGGTAGATAGTTATACGTACTTCAATAGTGGCACCCTAAAACCAAGCCAATTGGTACACCTTTACTTAGTCTTGCGCCGTCAACGGAACCGTGGACTAGGTTGCAGAGCAATATACACTCGTTTTGTTTCGCTCCCGGAAATTAGCATACCATCCTGCTTTCACTTCAAATCAAATCAAATCAAATCAAATTTTGTTTATTGTCCGATCACAGGTATACAAGATGTTACAATATTTAAGGTGACCTAGTCCATGACCTACCATCTTAATGGTGTACAATAATTATATGTCCTTAAGTCTAATGATAGAGCAAGCATTAAATAAATGAATACAAATGTCAACGCAGTTAGTTATACTCGTAATATAATACAATAATGTTTAATAACTATAATGTCAGCACCATAAAATTTCAATTTACAGTTTTCCCTTTATTATTTAAAAATTCATCTATGGAGTAAAACATCTTATTTAACAGCCAATTATTTAGAGATTTCTTGAAATTAACTTCATCTAGAGATTTAAATACGTCGGGAATATTATTGAATATCTTAACACTCATACCATGGATACTATTTTTGTAAAAGCAGAATGGGAGCGATATGAGTGTATTAATTTATGATTATTCCTCAAATTGAGGTTGTATTTACCAACTGTATTAAAAAGATTTATGTTTTTTTTGGTAAAAACAGACACTTCCTTAATGTAGAGGCAGGGAAATGACAGTATATTAAACCTTTTGAATAGTGGTCTGCAAGAGTCTGTTTGTGAGGCGTTAGACAAGGCGCGAACACATTTTTTTTGCATTTTAAAAGCTTCATGCCAATTGGTAGAATTTCCCCAAAACATAATTCCGTAACTTAAACTAGATTGTACATAACCACTTGTCATTTATGAATTAGTGTGTAATTGCAATATTTACTGATTATGTGTGCGTCAGCCGGGCCATTTTTACACGCGGAATACCGTATAGGTAACATATCTACCTCTTTTTATATTATATCATTGCTTTCCCATATTTTTCTGTCTATATTCTCAGGTGGCTTATTGAAGGGTACTGAAGCTATATAAGGTATTTGTAATTATGGGCCTTGTTGCGCGATATAAAAAAAAACTTATTCTTAATCGCGAATTAGACTGGCAATAAAAAATCCAGAAGTTGAATGCTGTCTTACTTTAACTTCAGTTCCAGAGCAAGAAGCACAATTTTGCTCTCCTTTTCTAACTCAAAAGTTGGAGTAAGACAGTGGTCTGCAATGTACCTCTATATTGCTGGTCTAAAACTCGAAATAAAGATTTACCGCGTTGACTTATAAACGTGGAATAACCGTAGGGGTTCTATATCGGTTGATCTAAAAAAAAATGGCCTATTTTGTTTCGCATCACATTTTTTTGCATACCAACGTTTCGTCTAATGATTTAAATGTCGAAAATTGTTTGATCGAAATTGTTTTGCATAATATTGTTTGGTCGAAAAAAATTTTAGTATAACATTTGTTTGGAATTTTTTGGTATAACGTTGACCGTGAGGGGAAGTCGACGGAGCTCCTATTCCGCGTAGTTGTGGCGCTTCGGGCCTTGACACATTTCTAACCTAACCTAACCTATAGATTAGTTGAGACCTAGGTGTTTTATACTGGGAGGGGCTTCGACGAAACAATATTATGGATTTAGCCTTTTAGTAATTAAAATTTTAGACAAAACAATTTTAGACCAAAAGTGCTTTAGAACAAAATATATGTATGCAAAAAAATCTTTATGCTAAAAAAGAAGTATGCCATTCAATATTATAGGAAACATTTTCGACCAAAAAAATTTAGCACACAAAATTTTAGGTCAGTCGAAGGGCACCCAACCGTGGGGTAAGCTAAACCATGCTTTGTCCTTATCTGTCAAATTCAAGTGTCACAATGACAATAAGGACAAAGCATGGTTTAAAGTCTGTTCCTATTCAGACTGCCAATGACAATAACAAGTATACCTGACCGTAATTGTCTTTAGATAGAGAATGAAATAGTAATGAGAATAATGTTACCTCTAATTAGTTTATTAAAAAGGTTGAATATATATTCATCATCATCATCGTGTTATTATGCTGGGTGCGACAGAGACGAAAACCTCACTTATCAATCAAATCTATCACACCTCACTACATTTTCAATGTCAGAAATAGTTCGAAAAAAAATATCTTTATGACAAGACTCTATCAGTGTAATGGTGTTTTCAGAGAATGTGCTTTTTCATCAAAAAATACAATATTAAATAGAGATTACTACCTTAAAATGGATATGAAGACAATGATAAAGTGTATAAATAAATAATATGACTTAGGCTCAACCTTCAAACGTACGCAAACATGGAGTTATAATGGTAAATTGATTTTCTCAAAAATGACCGGCAATGTTGACATTCCTATCTACATATTGAGAAGCGAAGTACATAGTTTACTGACAGTTCTCAAATTTAAAAAAAAACATTGCATGCTCGCTAAACAAGCCCGCAATGTTGCATACAAATTACATTACTATCTAGCTTGTAACTTTTTAAAAAGTGAAAAATGCCATAATATAATGAGGGCACAAGTCATACCCACTCACGTGCTTTGTGCAACCAGAGTTACCAGTGATAGCCCTTATTTGCTTATAAATAAGGTCGATCAAATTTTCACGAGCACTCAAGTCGTTATACATCCAAATTTTACTCGAAACATAACTTTTTTATTTGTGCCTGGAATAGCTTACGTTTTTTTTTTAAACAAAAATTGCGTTTCTCCTTGTCATAAACAAAATGGCGGTAAGGAGTGATGGTTTTTTCACATGAAGTATCTGTTTGTATGCAATTTAAAAAATGAGTTCAAGTGATGAAGATTTGTCTCCAACACAATTTTTTTCTTGCGATTTTTGAGAAAAACACTATATTTGCCTCGGCAGGAACAGCAATTGCGGGCTCGCAAGCTCGTCCGTTTAAAACAATACTCGGCCCGCAATTGCCTACTTCCATGCCTAGGCAATAATGTACTATTGTTTATAAGTAAACATCGGTATCAACGTTCAACTTTCATGGCAAAGTACGGTTTGCAGAAAAACAAATACAAACAAATACATCTAGTATTTTCAACTTATATTTTTTATAAACAAAAAGAAAGACGCTAAAAATTTATTAAAGGTTTAATAAATTGCTAAAAATTGTTCCATGGATTTTGCAGTTAACTTTTGACATCTCTTATAATATATAGGTGAAAAACTTAAGTAAGTGACCTTTTGCTTGTAGTTGTAACACATCTGTATAGACCGTTCGACATTCTATATTCGAAATTTGACGTAAATTCATATAAATTTTGTACACATGACTTAATTACCTTTACCACACTGAGTAATATTTATTTGGTGTGACAACAACAAATTAGGTTTTAAATTCGTATACCAAATTTCAAGGACATACTGGAGTTTGATATTTATCAACTCATATATTCTTTTTCGAATCCAAATTAGTATTAAGGTTCTATGACATTATTTAGAATATAAACCTCTTTAAGCATAAGTACAGTATAAATATAGGTACAGTTAGCTGCTGCATAATTATGTCATAATTATGTTTATGGGCCATTCTACTTTTCGATGCCTAAAATAGAAATGAAAATTTAAGATCCATTTAAAAAATTCGTAGATATCTTGAGGTTATTGTACAGGAGCTCCACGTTAAGTCTTAACCAGGTCTCACTATTTACTGTAAATTTACCCGCTATTTTTGTTATTTTTCTATATAAAACAAGAATTTGCTGCCCAAATTACCACTGCGTTACCAGTCTCCACGTCCCCTTACAAATAACGACCACTGCGTTACTATATTAGCCTTTTTTTACCCAACCCCACACAATTTGGTATAAAACATTATTCAGGTACGTAGATCAAAATCTGAAATTTGTGTGCATTTCTAATGTCATCGATTTTTTTTGAAAATTATTACTTTAAACAAGCGTTCACGTTAAGGGACGTTTTCTTAGGCATCAAAAAGAAGAATTATTTTTTTTAAGAAGAAGAATGGCTTATATTGGTGTTAAAAAATAACAGAAAATAAAAGTTATTATTCATTAAATATTCGAACGGATTTCTTTTTTTGCTACCCTTACCGGGTGCCATGAAAACTGAACCGATATTTATTTATAAGAGTAACGCAACGAATAAGAACAGACTTTACCTTACCCCACGGTTAATCCACGTTTATAAGTAACGCGGTTAGTGTAAAGGAGGTAAAGTGGATACTTCTGTTTTTATGACTAATGAGCAATTTAGAAAATTGACTTTATTTCTTTCGCAATATATTCATATTCCAATGACAAAGAACAATGCCAGGTCTCCATAGAAGCCTTGGCCTAAGAAAAAAATTGTGACGGATAATTATAGAATTGAGTTTATTTGATGTAGAAAAATATTTCAAACAATGCAGTGGAGTTAGATTTTCTGAAGAACTTGTCTAAAAAAATAATTAGAAATAATCGTAACAACACGTTACTCGCGAGATGTCTTATTTACAAAGTATCTTAATAAAATGCTCTATTATTTACCCGACTGCCGAAGGAGGAGGGTAATGTGTTTCACAGCCTATATATGTATGTTTGTTCCTTTGTGTCACTATAAAAATTAAACCCGTTGTCCGATTTTGATGATTCTTATGTCAATCGATTTGTCTTAATCTGGTGAGTGTCACTGATGATATGACAGTAATCAAAATTCAATATGGCGGCAACCAGACGCCATATAGTGCAAATTAAAAAAAGAAAGTCGACCAAGTATGACAAGTGGGGTATCATTGAATAGGGATTTAAAAATCATCTTTAGGTTTCTTTCATAATTTTTCATTTTGAATGATCATTTAGGATTTATAACGATTTAAAGTTGGTTAGCAACAGTCGGGTTTTGAAAGCTTGCTTTTTGTTAATTTATTGTATAAATTCCCTAAATGTCATACAAAACAGGTCATATAAATATCCTTCGTACCCGAGGGCTTTTTTTAAAAGTGTTTTAAGACAAGATATGGCATTGTCCTTCCGTTGTATGATAGACCTTATCAGTTTATAGATGGACTTACCACTATAGGGGCCTGATTTTGTATTTTTTCTATCAATTCCTTCAAAGTGCTGGACGAGTATGGAGCTCTGCCGAACAAGCATTCGTACATTATGACTCCTGCAATGGAAAAAATTAACATATCATTTCAACTCTTAACCTTTCTGACCCACCGTGATACAGAGGAAACTAGTACGGGGGTCAGTAGACACTTACTTTTGGTTTTCACCATAGAAATAAAATAACTTAAAATGTCAGTAGTAAAGTGTACTTTTTTATTTTATAATGGTATGGTAAGCTAAGGAAAGTACGATGTATGATATGCTAAGGTATGGTATGGTGAGGTAAGTTAATGTATGGCATGGTAAGTTAAGGAAAGGTAAGGTATGATATGGCACGTTAAGATATGGTAAGTGGTAAGGCCAGGTAAGGTAAGATATGGTAAGGTAAGCCATGTAACTATACAGGGTGTTTTTTGGTCGACAAATCCCAAAACAGGAGAGATAGTTTAATTAAAGCTGAATCCGAATATCACATTAAAAAATTAAAAAACCTTAGGAGGTCAGTGAAATAGCATTTTAAATTTTTCCCATTATTTCACTTAATTGTGGTTACCATGCGCCGTGTTTACCGAAGACTAATGACGTAGTCACCGTGCACAATGTTATGATTCATCTTTCTCTTCATACTTGTTAAGGGCTAAGGACCGTCAAAGATTACAAACACGGTTTAGGTTAAAAAATTGTAGATTATTGTTGTTAAAAATCGTTCTGAAATGGCATTTAACTACAGAATAACGTTATGGATAACAAAACCGCAAGATTTTTCTTCGGCGTATATAACCTCGTAAGGCCCAGTGTGCAATAGGTGTACATAATCAAGGCAATTTAATTTGAACTGTGTTGCAATAAGAATAAGTTTTATTTTCCTATGTTCATAAACTGAAAATGGCATTATCGAACAAACGTAATTGAACTTTATTGCCTTGATGGTAGATTCAAAGTCCCACTTACAAAAAACTCCCTGTTTGTAGTATGGTGGGCTTTACGAGGTTAAAAAGGTGAATCAGCTTTGTGCAACGATTGTTAAAAATTTACAAACCTTGAGCATGGCGTGGCGTTTCAAAAGTGCTCCACTCGTAAAGATTGCTAGCGATAGACCTTACAGTGTAGCACGTAATGGCCTGCCGTACAGTCCAAATTCTAACGGTGTCAGCAATGTTTTGACCACTCATAAAGTAAATGTTTACAACATCAAACATTTCCCGATGGACCAGAAGTAAATTTTCATGCCGAGACACTTTTTTTATCATACATACATACATAATCTCACGCCTTCGTTCCCAGAGTGGGGTAGGCAGAGCTACAGAATTACAAACATCTCTAAAAACTTGTTGATAATTCTATAACCACAATTTGCACAATTAGGCTAAGATGTTTACGAGCGTATTAGTGACAGGTTGCAAGCCCATCGCCTAACAGTACTACAAGCCTTTATTCCCTTAGTCGTCTCTTACGACATCCACGGGAAGACATGGAGTGGCACTATTCTAACTCGGCAACCACTTTTTTTATCAATTAAATGATTTAACACTTTACTTAACAAGCACTTTTCGAAACAAACACGGAACTGAAATCGCTTGCGAATAGTTTTGTGAGGGTAGTATCAAACAATAACATAGACTGATCGTGACGATAAGCTGCCTACCCCCTTCGTAGCTACAGAAAACGAGAGACCATGATTTATAAAATAGCGAAGATATTCTTTCGAGATTTAAAGGAAAAAAAAATTTTTTTTTTTGAGTTCTGAATCATGAATATATTTACCCCTATTGTGGAAGTTGCTGACCAAAAAAACACCCTGTATCTATTGACTGTGCACTGACCGACGCTCCAAAGGTCGACGCCTGCGCCATACTCCCCTAACAGCATCTCCGGTGCCATGTAGAGAGGCGAGCCCCGCACCATGCGGAGGCGTGTCTCTTCTGATAGGCACTGCGCGAACCTAGACATAATAAAAAAAAAGTTTAAATAAACAAGTCCCGCCTTCAAAAACGCAAAAAATAACTTCATTTAAAATGGTAATAATTATTAGGTCAGTCAAACTGAAGTCGGCTCTTAGTTAAAAATATTGTGGCACGTCGACTTCGAAGATATTTTTTGCGTTTTTGAAGGTGGTTTTTGTTTTTTAAAACATTTATTTTATTTAACACTTTTTAGTGATCATAATAAGCTAATGTAGTCCCACTTCTTAGTTGATATATGAAACTTTAAGACATTTCAAGCTCGCCACAAGCAACGCCGCGGGAAAATCATAGTCATTTTTAAACAATTAAATGTTCTTCGTTGTAGTCGCTTATCTATCTTAATCGAGATGTCTTAGCGCCACCGTTGAGGAGTTCCGGTGGCCATCTGTGGTCTTCATCATCAGTTCCGCTTCAGCAAATGATACTTTCTGAATGCAAATGCTGGACTTGTTACAAAAAATACTAAAATCGCTATATGTATTGCCTACAATATTTGAGGAGTTCCCTCAATTCCTCACGAATCTCCCCATCAGATTCTGGTTTCCTTATCATGGTACCACCCTTGGGATATCTCCTTTCCAACAAAAAAAGAATCATCAACATCGGTTCATAAACGACGAAATTATCCGCAAACACACATTTAAAAAGATCATTTAAGATCTAGCTCATATTTATTTATTTATTCTTAGAACTTTAAATTGGTTATTTAATATTAACGTAATTATGAAACATCTAGTCCCTTTCATTGTTGTACGTTTGGCTATTTATTTTTTCAAACTTTTCCCAATCGCTCAAAGGTTAACTGGAAGAGATCCCTTAAAGGGATAAGTTCGCCTTTGTACATACCTTTTGTGCTTCTGTCTATTTTGTTGTTTGTTATTTTCCCGTTTGTACAATAAAGTATTTACATACATGCATACATTAAAAAAATGGTCGAATTGAGAAACCTCCTTTTTTTGAAGTCGGTTAATAAAATAAACATTTAATTCCTACAAAAAAGCGCCGTTATTGCTTTTCTCAAAAATGCTATTTAATCTTGTCATAACATCATCAAATAGGAGCCAGTAGGTTAAAGTTCCTGGAGCACTCTCAAAAGTGTCCAGTAAGTAGAGTGATTTTGAATTAGGAAACCAAAAAGTGTCCAGTAAGTAAGTATGAAAAATCCATAACATACCATATTATTTGAATTTGGAACTATCGGTACAGACCTGTGGACAGCCTTCAAAAAGACTACAGAGGTAAGCAAGAAAAGGTCACATGTCACATGGCACAAAAAAATATATGAAAGTGAAAACTATTTCGACTGCATTAGGATTTCTGCAAAGAACACAATTTAAAAAAAAAAACAATTTGAATTGCTTTTTATTTATAACTACATGAAAAGCTGAATAATCAGCTTTAGTTGGCAGTTTGATACTAGAAGATATAGTACATTACTGCAAAGACCAGTAAGTGAGCCATCCTGGACGAGTAGGGGTTAGAGTTTTATACATACGAGTCCAGGATGGCTCTTAATGGTCGAAGCATGTATAGTGCTTTTCTCAAAAATAGAACAAGTAGAATCTCGCAAGCTCGTCCGTTTAATCCAATACTCAGCCCGCAATTGCCTACTTTCATGCCTAGGCAATAATGTACTATAAGATAACGGGGTTTAATCATTATTTACCATGTTAATACGGTTCCCCAACTTACCCGAAATCGGCGACTTTCAGAATATATTTCCCGTCCGAGCCTTTGTGAAGCAGCAGATTATGCGGTTTAAGATCCATATGCACCACTCCTGCAATGGTGGAAATGTGGCCAGTAAATAAATGTGGCGTTATCTATGAAAAATGACCTTATTGTCGATGGCGCTTCCGCCATTATTAAAGATGCTCCGATATAAATACAACGTGACGCAGTGCGGCGTAAGACGACGCCACAAATAATCGTAAATAACTTTAACAAAAAGCAAGCTTTCAAAACCCGACTGTTGCTAACCAACTTTAAATCGTTATAAATCCTAAATGATCATTCAAAATGAAAAATGATGAGAGAAACTTAAAGATGATTTCTAAATCCCTATTCAATGATACCCCACTTGTCATACTTGGTCGACTCTTTTTTATTTTATTTGAACAATATGGCGTCTAGTTGCCGCCATATTGAATTTTGATTACTGTCACATCTTCAGTGACACTCACCAGATTATGACAAATCGATTGACATAAGAATCATCAAAATAGGACAACGCGTTTAGTTTTTATAGTGACACAAAGGAACAAACATACATATATAGGCTGTGAACCACATTACCCTCCTCCTTCGGCAGTCGGGTAAAAAAACAAATGACCGGGCAACGACGAGACGCAACTCTAGCGAAAATTATACGTTTCTAGTTTAATATTTCCTAAACGGAACTAAAAATTTTGAATTACATGTACACAATGTATTTTACACAATATACACAATATGTTAAGAAACGATAAGCAAATGGCCTGTATTAAGAAACCGGTATCTGTGCTTGTATTTTAATGTTAACATTAAAGTATTGCATGTCATTAAAGTATCGGTTATCGATGTGGTGGCATCTTAATGTTCACGTTAAAGTATCGACGACCGGTATTTTAACGTATACATTAAAATTCAGGTTCGTTAAGTTACATCTTTGATAACTTATTGTCATGCTTTAAATATATTGATTTACTCAAATATAATAATAATAATAATAATAATAAATGCGACAAAATAAAAATTATAAATTTATTTCATAAAGTTTTATTGTAAACTTTGGCTGTTGGTATCCTTGCCTTGGTCTTAGAATACTAACGAAACGAAATAAAATAAAGAGGTTATTCTATGATGTTAAAGTTATTCGTGTGGCTGTTGGACCGATTGCCTTGGCCTTCGACGAAGATTTTACTTTATGCACTAGAGCATAAAAAGCGACTTTATGTCGCCTACGCACGACATAAAGACGGATTTTTGGAGCATGAGAAGTGAAAAAGTTATGTTTGCGACTGTACACATAATTAGGCATTAAAAAACTCGTGTGTTAGTATTAATGCCTCTCAGTATGCACCAGTCATATAAA
Source organism: Acleris literana (assembly GCA_946894065.1). Classification (NCBI taxonomy): domain Eukaryota; kingdom Metazoa; phylum Arthropoda; class Insecta; order Lepidoptera; family Tortricidae; genus Acleris; species Acleris literana. Next base: position 3,629,725 of record OX335695.1, read on the forward strand.
ACTAGTATTAAGAGATACCTCACTGTCCTCACTCAATGATATAATTTAAAAAATGGAGAGAAACGTTATAGCATTTTGTATGAAAAGCCAGGTGTGATGTTTTTAATCTATTTAATAGTTATTAATTGATAAAAAGTTAGTATACCTTTTTCTCTCAGGAATTTGAGGGCGGAAGCCAACTGCTGTAGGAAATACAGCACCTGTAAATAATAAATCGCACTTTTAGAGTTCCGTACGCGAAAGGAGCTCAACGGGATTCTATTGATATACCTACGTTGCCCGTAGCCTGGCTATATCTTAAATGTCCGGGTCTATATCGGATGGCATACAATTATTAGTCCTATCGTTGTGTCGCATAACGTCTTTTGTCCTATTAACGTATGGCATACGCTTTGTTCCGCATATTTTTGATTGTCCGAAATTGTTGCTCCTATTATCGTTTGTCCTAAATATTATTTGTCCTATCGTTTGATGTGGCTAAGATTCAACTGTAGAATGATTGATGTGCATAATTGTAATATTCCTAATATTTAATGAGCTAAAATGTTTTATTTACAAACCTAACCTTGTCAACCTTGTTGGTTCTGGCGTTTCGCTCGCTCGTTAGGGTCACAGTTCTACCTAACACTCCTCCTCGCTTCGCTCGTCGTCGTACCTAACCTAACCGAAATCTGACTTGCCTGAAAGTAGAATACGTAACGATTCTGACTTCACGCCTACCATAGTTTAGTTTGGGTGCTGTTATTGTAGCCAATTTAACAATAGGCAAAATAATTATTAGGTCAATTCATGTTAGGAATATTATGCTTTAGGTAATTAGATTTTAGAGTTGTCAAAATTAGGACAAACTTGCTTTAGGACTTTAAATGAGTATGCGCAAAAATTATTAGGACAAACGAGTAGTATGCCATTCAACAGTATGCCAAACTTTCTCGGCCAAACATTTTACGTTATGCGATACGACAGGCACCCGAAATGTCCACCTGACATGACTTAAGTCACTTTGACAGTGACTCCATCCCATCTAACTTGACTTATTTAGTAAACAGTTTTATAACCTCAAAATGCTGCCTTTACGCCTAAAAATTACAATTTTGACAATAAAAAAAAACCATCCATGATGTAAAATCAGGAAAATTGTGTGCCAAATGTGGTCTCTAGCTGCTTTATTCAGCAGAAAACACCCGTTTTAGCCAAAACCGATGCATTTTGAAGTTATAAAAGTGTTTACTAAATAAGACAAGTAATATGGTATAGACTTTATGTGGTAGATTATTTGGTCTAGAATTAGAAAACAGAGTTACGCCAATGGGATAAGGCGTCTAATTTTCCACTAAGAGTGACAGAGATAGCATGATTAGAAAGAGACGGCTATACTGAGAACCTTCCAGAAACGTGCAAAAGAGATAGCATGATTAGAAAGAGACAGCTATACTGAGAACCTTCCAGAAGCGTGTGAAAGAGAAAACACGAAATGAGACGGCAACACGCGGAACATTCCAGACTCATCCAGACTCATCCATAGTCAAGGTCATTGCGATCGTAAAAACAACAAGATAGCAAGGCGTAGAACATTCCAGCAACGAACAGTCTCGATCGATCTTGGCGGGGCGAAGTACATCGAACATTCCGGAAGGCGTTCTAGAATAATCGGACTGGGGAACTATAAAACGGCGGACACCGGTTGCGACGAGTCAGTCTTTACTTGGAAAGACCCGAGCGATCATCTGAGTATTAGAAGTTTATGTGCGATAATTGTTTTGTAACAGTTTAAGTGAGTGCGTTATTAAAGTCTACTTCTGATTATCGATGTATTGGTGCATTTCTATCAGTTACCTACCCCCACGTACGTAACAAGAGTTTAGTCAATTCACCGGTTTGTCTTACCAGGACACAATGTGAACACTACTGTTCCTAATATCAAATTCAGCCTTTGCCGGGCTTACCTGTTTTTCCGGGACTCTGCCATATTTCTGGATGTATTTGGAGAGGTCACCGCCACAACAGTATTCCATTATGATGTAGATATTCCTGAAACAATTTATAGTATTCATTTAAATTAACTATTAGACATAGACATGCAAGCAAGATAATGGCCTAAAAAGAGATGGATGGATTGTGGGATCACTATATGGGAAAGAAGGGAGTGAACACTGAGATGAACGCTAATAAGTATGTGTGGAAAAAAAAACAAAAAATCGCCTTCAAAAACGCAAAAAATAACTTCTTTTCAAAAAGAAATCGGCAAATATTGTTGGACGCCGACTCAACCGATTCAGTGCGGATGACACGCCAAGCGTGTCATCAAATGTTTTTAACGTGTGGCGGATATTCTATGGCATCGTCCTAATAGATCGTTCATCGCAAGTTCGCGCGACTGTTTATATGACAGTTTACATACAAACAGTCGCGCGAACTTGCGATAATCGCGCAATCGCGTTCTATTAGGACGATGCCTATGGCGTATGGCACACCTGGCGTGTCATGAAACAATTGTTCGCCGCCGCAGCCAAAAGTTTCGAAAATGGAAGACGCAACGAATCGGTTAAGTTGGACTGACCGCTGTCGGCAATGGTTAAAGTGGGCCCTGTGTGCCACTTCAACCATTGCTGATATTTTGTGGCGCCCTTTGTTCAGAGTTCACCGCAAAGGCCCGTTGAAGAACAAAATCATTTATTCGTGACAAACATAAACAAGAACAGATAATAACAAAAAGCAAGCTTTCAAAACCCGACTGTTCAGTTGCTAACCAACTTTAAATCATTATAAATCCTAAATGATCATTCAAAATGAAAAATGATGAAAGAAACCTAAAGATGATTTTTAAATCCCAATGATACCCCACTTGTCATACCTGGTCGACTTTTTTTTTTAATTTGCTCAATGTGGCGTCTGGTTGCCGCCATATTGAATTTTGATTACTGTCATATCTTCAGTGACACTTACCAGATTCAGACAAATTGATTGACATAAGAATCATCAAAATCGGACAACGGGCTTAATTTTTATAGTGCCACAAAGGAACAAACATACATACATATATAGGCTGTGAAACACATTATTCAGTTCAGTTTATTTATTGCTTTTATGGGTAGGTACAATGTTGTTTAAGGTACAATTTTCGTTCTGCCATGAAACCCCCTTCCTTCGGCAGTCGGGTAAAAACGTACAAAAAGGAAATAGCCACGAATTGAATTGCGTCCAGGAATTTCCAAATGCTTTGGACAGTGATGAGTTGTATCTCTTGTGGGTCCATGATATGTGGCCCTAGGTAGATACTTCTGTTGCGCATTAGTGGTCCGGATGAGCAGAGGATGTGCGTGATGGATGGATAGGGATGATGAAGCTGCCTTAGGCTTGTTTCACACGAACCACAACTACACCACGTCGCAGCGACAGAATGCGGTCAAGCAGTGGTTAGGGTCTATTCACACGTAGCCACAAAAAATGGTTGCGACAAAAAAAATTAGTTACCACTGACGGCAAAATGTGGCTGTGTGAATAGAATGATTTATTTTCATAAAAAATTACCGTGTGGTTGTGGTGGTGCGTATAGACACTTACGTGTGAATATGTCGCTGCAGCTTTTTTCGGTTGCGTTGTGGTACCGACAAAGTTGTATATGGTGCCGCTGGTGGTTGCGTTGTCGTTGCGATGTGGTCGGATCACTCACGCGGTCGATAATGACGGCAAAATGTCGTGTCCGCCGAAAGACGTCCACTGCTGGACATAGGCCTCCCTCAAGGCTCACCACTCAGACCGGTCTTGTGCTTTTCGCATCCACCGCGCTCCCGCGATCTTTACTAGGTCGTCACTCCATCTTGGTGGAGGGCTACCTACAGCTCGTCTCCCGGTCCGCGGACGCCACTCAAGAACCTTCTGACCCCATCGGCCATCAGTCCTGCGAGCAATGTGCCCCGCCCACTGCCACAAGTTTGGCTATTCTTCGGGCTATGTCGGTAACCTTAGTTCTACTGCGGATATCATCATTTCTGATTCTATCACGCAGAGAAACCCCGAGCATAGCCCTCTCCATAGCCCTCTGAGTGACTTTGAGCTTCCTTATAAGGCCCATTGTTAGCGCCCACGTCTCAGATCCGTAAGTCATCACTGGCAACACACACTGGTCAAAGATTTTGACTTCAAACACTGAGGTGATTTGGACGAAGGACGACGAAAAGGTGCTGCGAAGCTTCCCGAACGCTGCCCAGCCGAGTTGGATTCGACGAGTGACCTCTTTCTCAAAGTTGGACCTACCTAACCAGCAAAATGTGGTACGTGTAAATTGTACTATTCATTTTCAATACAAAATATGCGCCCGCCGACGTGTTGTGGTTGTAGTGTGGTTGTGGTTGTGGTGTGGTTGTGGTATGTGTGAAACAAGCCTTACTTGTCGTCCCAGGTGAACTCGCGCATAAGCACTATGTGTGGGTGAGCCAGGGTCTTCAGCAATCGGATCTCCGTGACTAGGTTGTCCACGGCTGCGCCAGAGTGCTTCACTCGGGACTTGTCCACGCATTTTATGGCCACCACCGTCCTCGCACCAACCTGAAACATTTATATTTTTCACAGAAATAGGCTTGGAAATATATCCTCGTGAGAGATACGGTTACAAACGTTAATATGTGAGCCATTTGAAAAAAAAATGCTTGTAGTCGTGAATGTCATTATTAAAGACGCCAAGTCATTTGTAATTTAAAGGAAACTCAACCTTATTTTTGTAGAATGTCAAAAGTGAGTGGGAGGGTCGGAGAAGGGGCCGCCCTTGGCGTACTTTTTCGAATCAAATCGGAGAAATATACGAAAAGGGCCGAATTTAAAAGGCGGAAAGGCGTGATTTAATGTATGTATGTAAGGCCCAAAACCACGAAGGTTGCGAATTTGCTTTGGCAACTCATAAAAAATTAAATCCAAATGAATTTTAGTAAATAAGCATTTAATACTATTGGAATCAGTCGGATAGACCTTAAAATAAAAATTTCAAAAATAAGTAATTGTCATTAATTTAACTGAAAAAAAACCTTGTAACTTGGACTTACTTAAAAATATAGAAAAACCAAACTTTGAATGTTTTCAACATTCATTGTGAGTATTTTGGTAAGTTTATTAAACTAACACAAACAAATATATTTTTTTTAAACGCGGGACTAGTTTGAAGCTTGTCCAACAAAGTATACGTCATATTCCTGAATGAAGCAATTAAATAGGTAGGCAAGACTTTTATTTCTGAACGCGACTTTTGGCGCTAGTGCGCTGTATTAGTGAAATAGTACATTGTTGCAGAGGATAGAAAGTACGCGATTTTTGGACGAGTCATATAGAGGGCCGAAACGTAGTTGAGGTCCTCTAGTGTACGAGTCCATAAATTGCACTTTCTACCGAGGCAGACATAGTGCTTTTCACAACTACTGACAGGAAATAAAACAAAAATTCATATTCAAAACTCAAATTTTAATTCATGTTAATGTGACATCACCGCCAGTTTTACCATAGATAACTTTTTTTTTAATCTGGACCCCTATTCTCGTGGCACTCGAGATTAATAAACTAACATGCAAGATGATCATGTCAACTCCATATAAAATTGTAGTTGTTTCGCCATATCTCCCATGTAATTTCATCTCTAGTGGTTCGAGATTAGGGGCCAAGTTTGAATTACATTTAAAAAAAAAAGCAGTGACATAGTTTTTAGTCTGTGTATCTTTTAGCAAAAATACACCTAATATTTTACGACACAAAATGGTGTGTTCTGATTGGTCGATTTCAAGTTTTCATTTTAAGGAGACACAAAAATTGATTGATTGATTTTCATTGGTTCTTAAAGTTGGATAACAATGTTCTCGACCAATCAGCAAACACGCCGACAAAAACATTCTTGGTCTGTCCTTATAAGTGACGTTTTGTGACCCCAAACAAGACCATCTATGGCCATATTTCCGAGCAGTGTTGTGAAAAGGCGTTTTGTAAGACAGGCGCCATTTGTTTTGATTGCAAATAAATAATAATTTAAATGGTAAAGTACGTTTGTAATCAGCTTGTATTGACCGTACCTTTATTATAAGTCATTACGGGAACGTGTGTCACTGTTTGTTAAATCAAAGATGCCAGTTATTTAATGTGGATTACTTAAAATTATTCTTGTTAGATTGAGGGTAACCTCTATATAAGACATCTAAGATGGCAGGCGTCGGAATCAAGCGCGCGAAAATGTAAAAACGTCATTACGTGAACCGTCAATATGGCAACGTTTCCGAACATGATGGCGAATTTTACTGCCGAGTTTGCTTACAATTGCTGTAATAAAAAAAAGTTAAATCTGTGCGCGCCCCTTTTAAATCTAAAAAGAACAATAACGTTGAAATTATTTTAAGTGTTTAATGTTCCTTTTAAAATTTTATGTGCAAATTTCTAAATCAGAATTCGCCACCTTGTGGTTTTGGGCCGTAAGTATAGACAAACCAAAATGGATTGTGTTTGAATCAACACACTCAAATCAATGAGTTAATATGATAAGGAATTAGGGAGAAAGTATGACAAAAATATTCAAGAAAAGATGTCATTGCAAAGCAAACTTTTTTAGAGCTGCCCCACATTATGCCACTGGCGATTACAATATAGCATCAACGCAAACTGAGAGTTTTAGTGGCCTCGTTTTGTCGTTCGACTCGCGTGCACACCATGGCCACATGAATGATGTATTCTAGCCTGGTTCTTAACCTTCTGGAGGACCATTTAACAAAATTTCCGTTATGCCATGGACCACCCAGTTCGTTTATTGATTTGGAGGTAATATCCAGTAAATAAATGTAAGTTAAGCATTCTTTTAGACTCCTGTCACTTATTTGTTGACATGGCTCGTGGACCACTAGAGATGCTTCCAAGGACCACTAGTCGTCTGCGGACCACCGGTTAAGAACCACTACACTAGTGGCTGGTACTGGTGGCCGGATCCAGCCACCAGTGCCTGCCACTAGTGGCGGCGTGTCTAAACCAGTAGTGGTCGCGTTTGGCGGCGACTAGTGGCTCAATGTGCGGCCAGCCTTAAGAAAAACTTCAACATTCTTAGAGCTAACTTTTTTAATAATATACCTCGCTACAGCCCTAACTTACAAGAACTTGGGTACTTAAAAAAAATTGAATTTAGATTTTCCTCGATAGTTTAAATCGTTAACAACACCAATCTTTTGTTCTTTTATTCATGTAAGAACAATGTATTTATTAAGGCTTGTACATCATTTAGTATCCTAAGTAAACCTTCATAAAACAGACAACACTTAAGATTCCGTATAGTTCAATAAACTACGAAGATAAAAGGATTTTTTGAGCAAATATAGACTTATTAACTGCACTGAAATAGTTGAACAATATTAATATCCAATCTCACCTTAGTGTAAGCTTTGTAGACTGTTGAATAGCTGCCCGAGCCTAGTTTTTCAGTAACGATGTACCCTTCTACCGTAGGGAAAGACATTTTATTGTTAAATTAACGTATCACAGCGAAATTTCAGCATTTTTTCTAGATAACAAGCTGGGTTTCGTTATGACTTTTAAGCACAGATTATAAGATATGTCTAAACTTTTAAGTGTCACGAACGTCACACTGACATTTGAGTAGAGTGACCAGCTTTTAAGAAGCTCTACCTACTTAAGGTTTATTGTGGGTTTATTCTTCACTTCGCTTCGTCTTTTCTGGATTTTTCATACCTTATATATGACAGATTTTATTTGAAAAATTGATTGATACTGCTAATTAGAATGGCCTTCCTTTTTTTCGATTATCGCTAAGGATTATACAGAAAATATAATTTGTTAACTTAATTAAATTAACCTACCTACTATAAAATAAGGTATCATAAATCGTCTAACATCACATTAGAACTATTGCCATCGTATGGTAAATTCTAGATAGGTGTTTTTATGTAGTAGGTACTTTAAAATAAAACGCATTGACATTTAAATGATTAAAATCGTATTCGATGAATCGATTTGTTAGAAGAACGAGGTTATAGTGAAACACTATTAACGGTCCCTTTCTCATATAGGATGTGAAAGTAGTTTAATTGTTTTGTTTTCAGTTTCATGAAATATGTGCATAGTTTTGCAAAATTTGTTGTCGAAAATGCGTCAAACAATAATTATTGTTTTTTGAAACGAATTTACTATAGATACGTATTTTTTAAAGTTAGTTGACTGCTCCATTGGTTAGAACAACGTTTGCGTGGATTGTAAAATTTCAATCTGCCAAAGACCCAACAAGATATGAAATATTTTTTTTTTTATAATTTACTGAGGCCCTACCTTGAAAATCGAAGTTCGAAGTTACGTTAGCTCCATCCTTTTCGCTCGATTTAGTCTCGAAGGACGAGTGACAGAGATGGAGCTAACGTAACTTCGAACTTCGATTTTTAAAGTAAGGCCTCTGGTGTACCCACAGAAGAAAGACTTAAGGCATAGATACCGTACTAAATAAGCAGAAAATACATTATGGTTCACTTCTTTTTACTTATGGTATTCATAGTGAGTTGGAAAGAGATGAATCTATAGCTGTTCTTCGTTATTTGGTACATCGTCACAAGTAAGGCGTGATTTGGACCTATAAGCACCTATAGTATTTGGAGCTATAGACAAGGAAAGACAAATCCTTCCTATAGGAAATACAAAGAAGTCCCTGTGTAAAACCTTGTGACAATGACAGTTAAAGAAGAAAAAACAGCCTACTTTTTGTTTCATTTTTTCTCATGTACTACGTAATCTAAAAAGTAGAGAAGGATAGCTGACGCAAAGTACATCTTATAGTCCGGTTTCTATGCTATAATGTTCTTATTCTGTGGGTGTACCACATAATATAAGAAAAACCTTGCCAAAAGAAATGTCCTATCTCTCAAATAACATTTTTATTTGGAATCATCGTTGCCCATTATTTTGTCGCTTTACTGTTTTTTTCCCAGACTGACATTATTCAGTGTTTAATCCCCCATTTACAATTTTACAGGTCTAAACTGGCAACACTGCTCAAATGGCTGGGGCCTGTTTTATAAAGCTACAAATTACAATTTACAGGTTACAAGTTTCCATTTGACACAACCTCGACCAATGACGACCAGCCATTTGAGCAGTGTTCAGTGTGTCAGTTTAGACCTGTAAAATTGTAACTTGTAGCTTTATAAAACGTGCCCCAGGAGACAACCACCGCTGGTTGACGTCTATTTTGGACCAGCTTCTGCCCGCGACTTCGTCCACGTACAATTAGTTATTCGGCCAACCCATGTTGCGGGGGTACGATTATCGATATTCCTTCGGGAACTTTTAAATTTTCGGGGATGAAAAGTAGCCTGCGTTAATCCAGGGTAAGCTATTTCCATTCCAAATTTCATCCAAATCCGTCCAGCCGGTGCAGCGTGAACGAGTATCAAACTAACACACACACACACACACACACACACACACACACACATACACACACAAACTTTCGCATTTATAATATTAGTGGGATTTCAAGATGGCGACCACGACTTTTTTTATGTGTGACTATGTGTGACTCGTATTTTGCGTTTTTGAAGATAAAGAGTGAGAATCTATTTTTAATCCCCGACGCTATCGCGGAGCTCCTATTTCTGAGTGTTTTGGCCCTTCGGGCCATCTGAAGAACTAACAAGACCTAAACCTATCTCATATTTATTACACCTACTAATTTTGTTGAGTTGTGCCACGTAGTTGTGCCATGTGGAAGTCACTAATGGAATATAGATACTATGAAGTGTAGCATTACCGCTACAAATCGCGTTGGTTCGCGTTATTTATTGTTTATTTATTTCGCCTTTTTCGTTTCTCAACCTTTTTGGTATTGCGGACTTGTTCATTGACCGGTTAGAGTTTGTAATTTCTACTGACAGTTTTGAATTTTGAATTCGTTTTTGTTAGATCCGTTCCTTGTTTTGGGAATGTCATTCATTCTCGTACTCTTGCCTTGATACAACAGAAAAATTGGATAATTTCTAGTCATCCCAAGTTTCTCTATAACTGAAGCCAGCTTCGAGGGCCGCGTCCGGCCATTAAGTTACGTGAAGACCTTAGCTATTACGCCGTAGTCTCAATGGTGGGCTGAACGTTTTAGTGCTGTTGTCTTCTGTGTGTCCGGATAGCGGGTGAGTTGGTTTTTGTTGCCGAACAAGTCTTCACAGTCCTCCAATCTAAGGAAGCCTTTCTTCCGTCCTTCTCGTTCAATTTTGTGAGTAAAGGTGTCCTTTGCAGCACCTCCGCTTACCCCATATCTTCCGACTCATCGCCCCGACTGAAGATTTGGACGACTGGATTCAGTGTGTGGTTCGCCGTCGAGTTCGCTGGCAACGGGTCGTCGTCTGCGGCAGCGCCCGCAGGTTTTCCCCGCTGCGACAGTTGCGACGAACGCAGGGTGGTTACATCTTCACACGGCGGCAAGCAACGGCGGATGTTCACAGGATAGTTACTATTTCGTTGATTTTTACTTTTCTAAATTCTAATCATCACCTAGACCTTTTTTTACCGATCAAAACCACAATTTGTTATCCCTGTTTCATAATACTTCGAACATATCAGTTTTAATCATGAAGCGCTTCTTGCATTTTAACAGATTCTTGTTGTTTTAGTTCGAATCAGAATTACCTATAAATTGAATACAAGTTTTGGCCTGACCGTGTTCTAAGGTGGTCTTTCACCCTTTATTAGGCAATGTGTTTTAAACTAGAAAAACTTTATTAATGTGACAATCCGCAGACCGTTTCGTGTTAAATTGTTTTGATATTTAAGCTAAGTTCCGTATCAGCCTAGTGATCTTGTTTTTATAGTTACATTGTAGTAGTTTGTTTTAATTTTATCATTGTGTGTTCTCCTTATTATATAACCTTGTTGAATTTCTTTCGGTTTTATTTTACTTATACAGGTCCAAATTTACGTGCTGATGGTTTTATCACAACCATCCCGTGTGGTGTTCCGTACCTTTTATTTTTATGGAGCGCTACAGAAGCCAGTAATTAGTTTTTCTCAAAAATGACCGGAAATGTTGACATTCCTATCTACATATTGAGACGCGAAGTACATAGTTTACTGACAGTTCTCAAATTTAAAAAAAAAAACATTGTATGCTCGCTACACAAGCCCGCAATGTTGCATACAAATTCCATTACTATCTAGGTTATAACTTTTTAAAAAGTGAAAAGGGCCATAATAAAAATGAGGGCACAAGTCTTATACATCCAGATTTTACTCGAAACATAACTTTTTTATGTGTGCCTGGAATAGCTTATGTTTTTTTAAAAACAAGAATTGCGTTTCTCCTTATCATAAACAAAAAGGCGGTAAGGAGTGATGGTTTTTTCACATGAAGTTTCTGTTTGTATGCAATTCAAAAAATGAGTTCAAGCGATGAAGATTTGACTCCAACACAACTTTTTTCTTGCGATTTTTGAGAAAAACACTATATTTGCCTCGGCAGGAACAGCAATTGCGGGCTTCGTATTTTTAAACGGACTCGCAAGCTCGTCCGTTTAATCCAAATATACTCGGCCCGCAATTGCCTACTTCCATGCCTAGGCAATAATGTACTATTCTTTGTTTGTATAAACGTTCGTTCTATTACATTATTTCCCGTGATCTCACATTTTGTTCTCCATTTTACACACAATAAGTTTACACATAGGAGTAGTTTCACAAGTGTTTCCAATCATTTTGATAGCGCACCAATGTGAGATGACTTAATTCATGGAATGTTAATTACCTGACTGCGCGACGCAAGGAGAGTAATGTGTTTATCAGCCTAAAATGTTTGTTCCCTTAGTTCGATTTTTTCGTTATTTTTTTAGTTAGTGTTCGGCGCTGTAGAAAATTCTTATGACAATCAATATGGCGTCAACTCGCGGGAAATGACCACCTAATGACCTAATACCACAGAATAAGCAAAAGTACGAGTAATACATTGATATCACGTGGTCCTTTCAACCTTGATACTGGCAAGTTGTCCCATTGGACGGAAGCCATTTAAAAAATAATAATGGCGGTAATTTAAAAACAATATGGCGGCAACCAGAGATGCCATATTGAGACATTATGAATTATGATGGGTGGGGTAACGTTGAATAGGTATTTAAAAATCATCTTTAGGTTTCTTTCATAATTTTTATTTTGAATGATTAATTACGGTTAAAGATATTTATTTTCTCAGAAGAATTACAAATTCACTTATCGAGAAAATACAAACTTAATATATTTTATGCTTAAGCTAAGCGTAATAGTGATTTACGCTAAATTAAACACAAATTGTTTAATTTATACAAGAAAAACTAAAACGGGTTAGTGATAGTCTTACGCTAAATATGGTACTTAATACTAAGTTGTTAGTACATTTATTTAGTAGAAATATTACATAATATTAATGCATCTTATAAGAAATGTTATGCTTTTTTTACTACAGTTAGGGTAGATCAGTTTTGCACCTCGCAACAGTGCATACAATGTAAATGTTTATTAAGGAGGCTGCTTGAGTGCATAAGCGGTGCGGGTGCGAGAGCGAGAGCGATTTATTTCAGATAGTTTAATTAACAAATCCTGTCCTCTTTAAGTTTTATATTTGTAATTAGGATTTATAGCAATTTAAAGTCGGGTTTTTGACAGGTTGCTTTTTGTTAGACAGTAATTAACAAATATTAAATATAAGTAATACTGGAAAAGGGCCGGATCTTAAGTACAGTCCATTCGCTTAGATAGTGTCGCTACACGCGCACGTACTTGTAGTTATTGTAATAAAATATGAATATAATTCGATGAAACCTCCCAAAGGACAATGGGCATTTTGGTACCCGCTCCAATAGCAATAATGGTAGTGTCATTGAGTAGGTCATACCAATAGGAACAACGTTTACTATGGTGGTTTGTCTCAAATCCCTGTCCATTCGGAGATATTCATATACGAACATGACACCTTATGCGAAATAAAATCTGCTCCCGGCATCTTTATTTCCTTAAAAATACAACTTAGGCAAAAGTGAATAGGCTGCTACTGCACCAGAGAGCTCCATCTTCAGCCTCATTCATGGACAGTTAGGTAATTGTAAAAAAAACGAATCTAACAAAAATCACCTCATGTTGTCACTTTTCTAATGAGAAAAAAAACAATTTTATTTATGAAGCGGAAACACTGAAGTGTACCCTTGACTAGTAAAACTAGGTACCTGATAGTAAGTAGTATAAATATAGTGCCCGGCCGATAAGAAGTTAGATATTTCTTGTTATGTAGTACATGTTTTCTTTTCTTTCATATTGGTATCCCTAAAGGAAATTGATTGATAACAACGTATATTCAAAATAAAATAACTCAGTTCCGACAGCAAATAGAGATAAGCGATATGGTTATCTTTGCCCAGTATAAAAATACCTTTCTAATGATATATACATTATATCCATTGGCGCGGGTACCACGTTCCATACATTTTTGCCCATTGTCCTTTACTTGCGGGTGTTACGCCGCCGCCAGTGCATTTGGCAGTTTACATCGAATTATATTCATATTTTATTACAATAACCACAAATACGTGCGCGTGTAGCGACACTATCTAAGCGAATGGACTTTACCCGAAACCGACGTGCGTGCATGACTCGATGTATGAATGTGGAAGAAGCGAAAGAGATTTGTCGGGATCGTAGCAGGGGCCTGTTTTATAAAGCTACAAATTGTAATTTACAGGTTACAAGTTTCCGTTTGACACAACTTCGACCAATGACGACCAGGGGCCTGTTTTATAAAGCTACAAATTACAATTTGCAGGTTACAAGTTTCCATTTGACACAACCTCGACCAATGACGACCAGCCATTTGAACAGTGTTGCCAGTTTAGACCCGTAAAATTGTAACTTGTAGCTTTATAAAACGTGCCCCAGCTATTTGAGCAGTGAAATGGAAACTTGTAACCTGTAAATTGTAATTTGTAGCTTTATAAAACAGGCCCCAGGTGGAAAGAAGTGGTCTAAGCTCTGCCTACCCCTCTGGGAAACAGGCTTGATTTAATGTATCTATGTACAGTCAAGGAATTTAATTGTTATGCTACTATGGAACCCTGTCATAATGACAGCGTCAAACCACATGACAGAAATTACGCTTAAATGAATGATTAACGTTATGCGACAGGGTTCCATAGTGGCATAACAATTGAAGTCCTTGACTGTACAGTGCAACCCTTTTCTTAATAAAGATCGGCAAAGACTTTCCTTTATTTTTAAAAACTATAAACTCTGCATTTATGGATTTTTGAAAAATCGTCTGTCTCAACCGGGACTCGAACCGGTCGGTCAAATGCGGTAAAATAACATGCCGTATTTTATGATGCAGATCGAAAGGGTTACCGATATGGTTCATTTATCTCTAAATAACAAACACAATCAAAATAACGGAAGGCCATGAATACTAGCAATTACCATTTAACTTTGTTTTCACCCGTCACGGGAAATGTACCGCAGCTACCTTAAACATTGGAAATAGCAAATTTTACGCAATGGAAACTTACTTTAAATGCAGTATTTATTATTTTCTAAAATAAAAGTACGGCATGTTATTTTACCGCATTTGACCGACCAGTTCGATTCCCGGTTCACACAGACGATTTTTCAAAAATCCATAAATGCAGAGTTTATAGTTTTTAAAAATAAAGGAAAGTCTCCTTTACACAGTATGTGCTATTTCCAATATTTAAGGTCGTTGCCTTCCATGTGGCATTTATTTATTTATTTATTTATTTATAAATTTGACATGCCAACAGCACATAAACATTACAAATTGAAATAGGTACATAGACAACGAAAATTGAAGTTTATTAGGGACTAACACTAAAAGCTAAAACAACTAATCTTGAATGGATACATTAAAATAAAATAAAAATAAAAATACATTCTTAGAATAATACGAAATATTAGTAAATGAATGGGTTAAAAAACATTTATCAAACACATTGAAGCAAAAATAACAAGCTGGAATTAAATTAAAATAAAAGAATCACGAGGTTACTAAGGAATCGAGCATTTTACGCCTTAGGACAGGTATGGAGTCATAAAAGATGTCAATAACAAAGTCATTAGCTAAGGCTGATCGTTGAAAAACTTTTGTATGCGATAAAGTGGCAAGGACTTTCCCAGTTTGGTTCTTGTACTACCAGGACGGAACGTAGTGCGTCGACAATTCGAACTTTCCACCCTGTATAGGCTGATAAAAACATTACCCTCCTCCTTCGGCTGTCGGGTAAAAATAGTAGGTTTGAGACAAACCTCTATTACCATTTTTTTTAAGGTTCTGTTGACAAATTAAATAACATTTTAGTTAAATAGGATAGAAACGAAATCTTTAGTAAGTAAAAGTAATTGAACTCTGCGATGTGGTAAACCCACCGATAAAATAGATTGAACTCTATCTCCAACACAAAAGGTTGATAATAACTAGCTCCAGCTGAGAATGTGAGATGTTTCTCCAACAACTTGAAAGCATTCGACGCCTAAAACACGCGTTTATATGCAATTTCGACTCAGTATAGTGTCACCGGTACTGAAAGAATTAACTCGTGAGCTGAAGTTGTATTGGCATCGAAATAAGGTTAAAATTTCCCCGTTTTAACTGAGTATGTAACTTGGTACTAACGCTATGCGGCATTGTAGCTATGGGTACGTTTAGTATGTATAGAGGTCTCATTGCGTGCGGCCGTACGCGGGGAAATTAAAAAAGTAATCACGTGATATAGTGTTGTCGATGGTCTTGTAAAAGTGACAGTGACGTTTGATGAGTGTGTTTTTCTAGAGTGAAACTTAAAAGATACAGTTAATAGGATTTTTTATTTTATTTATATGAAACTCAATTTTGTTAAAAATGGTTAGGATAATAATGTTTTTACTGCATCGTTGTAAATAGAAACGTATCAAAATATTTATAGGGTTATCGTGACTTGTAAAAAATTGTTTTAATAGTTTTAATTGTTGATGGCAAGACTAAAGTTTTGGCGCTTTTTTGTTTTCTCAAATTGATGATGGTAACATTAGATCAGCCATATATTTGATTAGCTTAAGTTGAAGTCAAGGAATATAAACATTTTTTTTGATAAAAACCTTGTTATGTAATTTAAAAAACCGGTCATGTGCGAGTCGGACTCGCGCACCGAGGGTTCCGTATTTAAGATAATATGGTTGGAAAAAGAAAAAGAAAATACTTACTTTGTTATGAACTTTATTATCTATGCAATAAGGCCCATTTTGAGTAGCCTAAATTTTAATACAGATTTTTAAAGTTTTTTGATATTGTTTCCAAAGTTGTGAAGTTTGACAACTTCATTTTATTTTTCCTGTAGTTATCTTTAAATCAAGTTTTTTTCAGATTTTTTGGTCCATAAACTTCGGAGATAAAGGGGGGAACGGTAATTTTTTGTAAATTTTTGCCTATAAATCAAAAAGTACGTCCCGAAAAATTATAAAAAGTATTTTCGAAATGTGCAGACTATTATTAGAAAATACAAATACTTAGAAAAATAATTTCATACTTTTTTTACTAAAAACATATGCGGGCAAGCAAGTTATAAAACTATGCCAAATTTCAAATTGATAGCTTGTATAGTTTCTGAGAAAAACTGCTGTGACATAAAGACAGACAGACAGACAACGAAGTCTCACCATAAGGGTTCCTTTTTTACCATTTTGGTACGGAACCCTAAAAAAGTGCCACTATGTTCTAAATTTTTTTTCTTACTTATTGGCTTATTGCATCATTGATCTTAGAGCCCGGTGTAAATCTATATGTGTACAAAAGCACAAGGCAGGCCTTCCGCAAGATGGACCGACGATCTGATAAAGGTCGCGGGAAACCGTTGGATGACAGCAAAATCAAAATCAAAATCAAAATATTTATTAAGTAAATTGGCCACATACTGGCTCTTTTACACGTCGGTAATATACAGTGAATCTACTAGCGCTTCGGACAAGACCATCACTGCGGAGAAGAAGCGCCGCAAGAAACTCCAGCAGAAGGTCATTTTTTCAAACATAAAATACAATAATGCTTAAAAGTAAGTTACATTACAAGGTAATAAAGCAACAAATATAAATTATTAGAACTACGAGTATCACATATAAAAAAAATACAAATTCAAAATTAAAAACATTACAAATGAATGTAAAAATTATCAAGATTACATGTCAAATACATGAAACTAAAAATAATGACTAGGAGAACAACACGACGAGGTCTCTACGTCAAAAGCCATAACTGGAATCATTCAACCAGCAGCAGAGGACCGATCGTTGTGGAAAACCTCGGGGAAGACCTTTGTCCAGCAGTGGACGTCTTGCGGCTGATGATGATGATGTACAAAATTTCAGTTAACTCTAAAACTTTGATAGTTTCTGAGAAAAAGTGAGTGTGACATACAGACAGAACGACATGGCGAAACTACAAGAAATACAAAAGACATGCAATAAAAACAAACAAAAACAAAGGCGAACTTATCCCTTTACTCGCGGATAAAACCCATTATTGATAAAAAATAATACCCCTAGTCCTTCCCCGGGGCTCAAGCTATCTCCATACCAAATTTCATCCAAATCGGTTTAGTAGTTTAGCCATAGAAGCGTAACAAACAAACAAAGTTATTTTCACATTTATAATATCAGTATGAAGGTTTAAAAAATAGCAGTAAACTTTTTTAATTTTGCAAACTAGTTCTTTCCCCGTAGCAAAAAAGCTAAAAACCAGTTAAAATTCTTAACTCTACAGTAAAAGAACTCAGTGTTGCCAACAATTAATTTTCTTGTTTTTGCTCTGGTATTCTTTGTTTGGGCGATGTAGAGATTTAAATGATCTTGATCGTTGTAATAAATATAAATTGATTGTTTTATATACGGGTTATTCGGAGTAGTTTCTTTAGCAGTACCTGTTAGTATGGAAATAGTATCTTTTGTTCGTTTCTCGGGCGAGAAAGTCGATAGCGATAGCTAATGAATTTTGCAGTGTATTACGAGTACAATTGTATTGCGGCTGAGAAACCATAATTAAGTGACTTTCAAAATGTACGGTGTGGTGGCTGGACAGCAGGAAGGAGGGGGGAAGGCGAGGACCCCACAGCACAAGGAACAGGTAAAATATATTAAGTTTTTTTTAAACACGCTTACGTTGACGACTGTACTTTTAACAGTGAATAGACTCGCTATTAAAGCAATTTATCCTGTCTTTTGAAAAAGTCATTCAATGCAAAATTGGTTTCTTTATAATTTATAAATAAATAAATATAAGGAAACAGTGTCACACCAGTTGACCTAGTCCCAAACTAAGGTTCTCTAGGCTTGTACTATGGGTACTAGACAACGATATATATACTTATATAGAGAAATATATACTTAAATTACATAGAAAACATCCACGACTCAGGAACAAATATTCGCGCTTATAGCACAAATATCTGTCCTTCCCTGGATTTGAACCCAGGACCAACTAGGCCAGCGCGTCATCAAAGTCTTTTACTCCCGTATTTATAGTCAAGCAAAAGTAATTACTTGAGTAAAAGTAATGACTAAAGTAACGATTTTTATATGACTTTTGAAATTACTCTTACTCAAATAATTACTTTTCTTGACTATAACCTCGTAAGGCCCAATGTGCAATAGGATGTCCATAATAATGACAATTTAATTTGAACTGTGTTGCAGTGGGAATAAAGCTTACTTTCCTATTTTCATAAACTGAAAATGGCATTATCGAACAAACGTAATTGAACTTTATTGCGTTGATGGTAGATTCAAAGTCCCATTTACAAAAAACTCCCTGTTTGCAGTATGGTGGGCCTTACGAGGATAAATACGGGTGTTAGTCCTATTTTCTTAATAAAAAAACATTGCAACCCGTTTAATAATGAAACAAAGATTTCAGTCAAAATTTTCAACTATCAAGACTGTTGCTGCCGTGTATAAAAACTTTTCTAGGTTTGCTTTAGAGTTTTTAACCGCTACTCCCCCCTCGCCGCAAATAGAGGGGTATTATAGGTTTAACGTGTGTGTATTTGTCTGTGAAACGATTTACACGTCCAACACAAGGTTAGCTGGAAGCAGAGATGGGCATTATTCGAATAATTATTTATTCGAATGATCATTCGAATAAAAAATGATTCGTAATATTTTTATTCGCGAATAATTTATTCGTAGAATAATTTATTTGCGAATGATTTATTCGCGAATAGTTTATCCACGAATGAATCATTTGACTACTTTTCGAATAACGAATATTTTATTAATTTATTAGAGAAAAATGGAGGTATAATAAGTAGTAAATAATAATTATTCGTGGCAATTCATTCAACGAATAAATTATTCACGAATAAATTATTCGACGAATGATTTATTCGAATAAGAATAATCATTCGAGAATTTCATTCGTTATTCGCGAATAATTTGTTTATTCTTATTCGTTATTCGTCATTCGAATAAATTTTGCCCATCTTTGGCTGGAAGAGATCCCTTAAAGGGATAAGTTCGTCGTTGTACATTCCTACTCTGTAATGTCTCTGTGTATTGTATTTGAATTTCTGTGTTTTGTAAAATTAAGAGTTTACAATTTTACATGCATACGTCCAAAGCGATATTGCTTTACAGTGTAGAATAAACACAGCCCTAGGCTGAAAAAAATCAGTCCAAAATACAGCGTGTTACCGGCATGCGGGCATTTATTAAAACTGCCGATAATATGTTGTTTTAGCAATTCTTTGCAAGTATTATCAATTAAAAAATAATTAAAATAAATTTACCTGTGTGGTCACCGGGTTAGAATAGTGCCACTCCATGTCTTCCCGTGGATGTCGTAAGAGACGACTAAGGGAATAAAGGCTTGTAGTACTGTTAGGCGATGGGCTTGCAACCTGTCACTAATACGCTGGTAAACATCTTAGCCTAATTATGCAAAACGTGGTTACAGAATTATCAACAACTTATTTAAGAGTGCTTGGTAATTCTGTAGCTCTGTCTACCCCACTCTGGGAATGAAGGCGTGAGTTTATGTATGTATGTATGTATGTAAAATAAATTCAGAATTAATTTTTAACCGACTTCAAAAAAAGGAGGAGGTTCTCAATTCGTCTGTTTGTTTGTGTTTTTTTTTTTAATGTTTGTTACCTGGGAACTTTCGACTGGGTGAACCGATTTTGATGATTCTTTTTTTATTTGAAAGCTGGTGCTTCCAGATTGGTCCCATTCTTATCAAAATGAAGATCTGATGGTGGAATCTATGAGGAATCGACGGAACTCTTCATAATTTATAGGCACACCTATAGCGATTTTGGTATTTTTCATTGTAACTCCTGTATTTGGTCTTGGAAAGCACTATTTGGTGAAGTGGAACTGATGATGAAGACCACAGATGGCCACCGGAACTCCTAAATGGTATATATTTCGAGGGTGGCGACAAGATATTTCGATTAAGATAGTTGAGCGACTATGACGAAGCATATTTAGGTTTAAATATATGACTATGACTTTCTCACGGCGTTTCTTGCGGCGAGATTTAAATGTTCTATTGTTTCTTATTAATTGAGAAGTGGGAGAATAACAGCATAAATTATGATCACTAAAAAGTATAAAAAAAAAAAAGTTTAAAAAACAAAAACCCGCCCTCAAAAAGCAAAAAATAACTTCTTTAAAATGGTAGGTAAATAGGTCAGTCCAACTGAAGTCGGCGTCCAACAATATTTTAACCAAAAGCAGACTTCAGTTGGACTGACCTATTTACCTACCATTTTAAAGAAGTTATTTTTTGCTTTTTGAGGGCGGGTTTTTGTTTTTTTATCTTAGATACTGTCCATTTTTAATGTAGTGCATGTGCTGCGTGTTCATCGTTATCAGTATCGCTGTTGCTTAGTACAAGGCATGTCGTGGTACGGGGGCAAATCATAATAATCAAAGTATCCGTCGGCTGTCATTTACACTTGTCAAATTGCTGTGCTTTACATTGCTGGCAATTAAAATTTTGTTAGATGTTAACAAAGCCTCAAAATGTTTTTATTAATTAAATTATTTTCATGGTTACGTTACAGATATACGTTATTTTAACCTCCTTTAAAAAAAGCCAGGGTGCTGGTAACACACTGTATAATGAATTTAAATTTTAAAAAGGAACATTTAAAAAAATACAATTGCTTGTTTAATAGTCAAATTACATACCAGTTTTTCAGAAAAAATGTGCACAGTTTAAGCCTTTTGTAACAAAAGTTAACCATAATCGATGCTAAAATGACAATTGGCGTAAAGGACAACTAAATTGTACTGTAAAATTGATCTTTACGCCAATTGCCATTTTAAGAATCGAATGATTTTTCGTTACGAAATGGAAAAAAAATAAGGATTTTAATTAAGCGTTTTTTTGAAAACGGCCCCCTAATCGAAAGTATGAAGCCTATAGAATATGCAAACCTTAGATTGACTATTTTTTTCCCATCATAACTATTGGGTAGGTAGGTAAACAGGTAAGGCAGGTAAGGTTTCGCACACACACACGCACACACACACACACACACACACACACACACACACACACACACATACTCTTACACACACACACGCACACAATTAAAATTAGGTAAAATAGTTTTAAGGATGGTACTATACTATATAAACTGTAGATATGGAAGAGCGGTGCCTCCTGGCACAGGTTATTTTAAAATAACTTACAAGGAGACGCCGGCCATCAAAAGATCTGTACTGGTTTGCTAAGGAAATAAAGAATTTTTGAATTTGAAACAAATTATGTCTAGTAAACAAGTTTTTTTTTAAATTAATTATTTAAGTACTGGACTGAAAATTTTCAGCCTACCTATTCGCCATATACAGGTATTACTTAACATATTTGATATAAAATACTTTTTATCGAATAAACAGCCCGGTGAAGGTCGTTTCCTATTCGGATCTTAGACTATAAAGTTATTATGTTCGTAGCGTAGTACAGCTACGAGACGCTACGTGCTACGAGCGTAGCGCGTAGCTTAGCGAAAGTCTACTATTATTATATTATATAGCTATATTATAGGGCAAATGCAATTAACTAGGGGTCTATTTTAAGACCTAATTGCTTTGGACATGAAATCATATTGTTAATGTTATTATAGCCTTTATCTACATCCATATCATAACTTCCCTACAATATGTTCAGAAGCGATAAGCAAATCGCCTATATTAAGAAACCTGTATCTGTGGTTGCATCTTAATGTTTACATTAAAGTATAGTGCATCGTAATGTTTACATTAAAGTGTCGGTACCTAAACATTAAAGTATCGGTAATACTGTACCACTAACTTGAAAATGCAAGCCATATCTGTACATTATAAATAAAGTTTTTTTTTATTGTTAGTTTTTTTTTTAAGCTTTCGTACTACAAACAAGTTAACAGTAACACTAACTTAATAAAAATACAGGCCATATCTGAACATATTATAGAAAACTTATGATATGCATGTAGATAAAGTTATGTATGTGGCTATACATAATTAGGCATTAAAACACT
Organism: Acleris literana; assembly: GCA_946894065.1. NCBI lineage: Eukaryota > Metazoa > Arthropoda > Insecta > Lepidoptera > Tortricidae > Acleris > Acleris literana. The sequence continues at coordinate 3,652,260 of OX335695.1, forward strand.
CGTGTGATCTTATTATGCACCAGCCACATAAACTACTATTATCTACACTCATATCATAAGTCGTCTATTATGCGTTCACAACCCGTAGGCAATGACCAGCATTACCTGTGGTAGTAGGTGACAGCGATGACAGCTGTTAATTTTGGATGATGTTCCAAATTGGGATCTCATTACCTTACAATACCTATTCGATAGCGTAATTTCAAAATTACGTTGCAGCTGTAATCGCTGTCACCTACTACCACAGGTAAGGTAATGCTGGTTATTTGCCTTTCGGCTTCTGAACCCATCTTAGAGTACATATAATATGTGTGTAGATAAAGTATTGTACGCGACCCTGCGTAATTAGCATTATAACACTCGTGTGATCTATTATGAAATTCGCCTTGCGGCTCGTTTCATAAACATACATACATACATACATAGCAAGTCAAAAGCAATATTGTTTAATCGTGTAGAATAGACCCACTGGATTATTCTACATTTTTTACACCCATTGTTATTGTATTTTTTTCGGCCGCCATTTAGTGTCAAGTTTAATAACTGTGTGTGTGTGTTTAGATAGATAAAACCTCCTTTATAAGGGTCATTCACACTCGCAAAAACAAAAGTTGTCTCTCCTGTGGTCAATAGTTAAAGGCTTGTATGCATATAAGGTATGTTTTTATTTAATAGCACTAAAGTAGACCTGACGGCGCTTATGAGGATGTGGGTTCAGCCAGCAAATTAGGCCTTGGAAACGTTAACTTCGGGTATGTCCACAGGAGAGACGGTAACCTGCTTAAGAGGATTGTGAAGCGCCGCTAAAATCGTGTAGCTGTCAAAAAAAATCCATACAAAACTATACTCGAAACTGTAATTAAAGACCAACGTGGGTTGCCACTAATTCAACAAATATTTGCCTTAGTATATTTCCACTTTTTAAAAGACCCCACTAAGAATATTTATTTGTAGGTAGTTTTAAACCTTCCATTTAAATAAACAAGTTAATTCAAGTTACTTACACAAATACAAGATGGCCTATTAAATATTTAACCATAGAAGATTTTTGGTAGCAAAACTGTTATTGCACTTGTAATACTTCAGGTATTAATAACATTTGGTACGATAAATAAACAATAGTTGTAAACAACGTTAGATGCAATTTAAATATTACATACGTTTAGCTATTCGACAAAATAACAGGCCAAAAGTGTGTAGCTCACTTTATAATGACAATCATAGGGTATTTTACCAGCCATGACACCATGGGGTCCATGGGTAACTGTCAAGTTTAAATCAAGCATAAGTGTAAGGCATCCGAATTTAGCTTGTCATTTTGTTTTAGCTGATAAAAAAATCGCCATTGAACACACACACCCGCCCTTTAATTACTTAACACACTATATGAGAAAATATTTGTTTTGGGATATTTTAATGTTTTGAATATCGGGTAGAAAAAACATTGAATGCATATTCCCTATTGTTAAATATAACTTTTGATATAGAAAATGTTAGAATTATCTACAAATATTAACAACAATTTGATTATCAATGCAAAAAGGTTGGCTAACTCTGAAATGTTCCATTGACACTGACATAAGCGACTTTGACACTTGTGACAGTGACGTATCTATCGTAGTTTTTTTGGTCTTAAATTACAGTTTCGAGTATAGCTCCGGGCGAAAACGTTTCTCACCCCCTAAATCAAGTCCGATTTACACGATTTTTGAATATGTTGTAGTTATTATAAAGACCTAGGTCAGTACGTTTCTGTTTTTTATTTTTTAAATTTGTTTCATTCTAAGAAATATTTTCTTGGAAAGGAAAACGTACAGACATAGTTTTTCATGATATCTACAACATATTCAAAAATCGTAAAAATCGGACGAGGTTTAAGGGGAGAGAAACGTTTTCACATTTTGTATGGAGATTTTTAGCTTCACAATCCACTTAGCTCTGATATCTCTTAAACGGCTCAGCCGATTTTCATAAAACTTAACTCAAAACCACCGTCAAAAAACGGCTTTCAAATAAAAAAAATCACATCCAATTCGCTTCATCCATTTAAGAGCTACGGTGCCACAGACAGACACACATATAGATCAAACTTATGACACCCCTCTTTTTGCGTTGAGAGTTAAAAATACGATAAAACAAAGCTCCTGATAATACTTATTGATGTAAATAAATGCAGTATTATGCAACAAAACGGGAAAATACTCGGAAATGCATCGCCATGCAACGCCTGCAAGCAGAACTTGATTTATGCCCTCCAACGCGCAATGGAAGGCATATATTTTAAAACCGGCCAAGTGCGAGTTGAACTCGCGTGGAGATGGTTCCGTACATACGTTTTTTTTTGATAGAATTCTGTTTTTCCCTGTAATCTACAAGCAATGAACTATATTTTGTATTTTTTTCAAAATTTTAGGCTCAGTAGTTTCGGAGATCAGGGTCAATGGTCAATTTTCTTCTTCTTTCATGAAAAAAATCAAAACTATTTATTTTACAGTAATAAAAAAAAGAATTGAGATCCTCATAATGAGATTTTCATTTGATATTATGACACAGTAAGGTTTGCAACTAATTTGTCCTCCGAAAATGACCCTAATAAAAATAAAAAAAATACTTTGCACACCTGTGTTTGAGTCATCAATTTACATATGTGTACCAAATTTCAAGACAATCAGTCCAGTAGTTTCTTAGCAAATTGGCTATGACAGACAGACGGACAGACAGACGCACGAGTCATCCTATAAGGGTTCCGTTTTTTTAATTTTTTGTACGGAACCCTAAAAATCAACCCAGTGTATCGGGAAAAATGGTTTGCTATCCAATATCGGATTGACACACATCCATTTAACTTGTTTATCGCTTTCCCGTGGGAACTTTTTTTATTTTCCGGGATTAAAATGATATAAGAACCGGGCAAGAGCATATCGGAACATGCTCAGTGTAGGGTTCCGAAGCCGTTACTAAAAACCAAAAAACTATCTCAAATAAAAAAAAAGTTTAAAAAAACAAAAACCCGCATTCAAAAAGCAAAAAATAATTTCTTTAAAATGGTAGGTAAATAGGTCAGTCCAACAGAAGTCTGCTTATGGTTAAAATATTGTTGGACGCCGACTTCAGTTGGACTGACCTATTTACCTACCATTTTAAAGAAGTTATTTTTTGCTTTTTGAAGGCGGCTTTTTGTTTTTTTAAACTTTTTTTTATTTTATACTTTTTAGTGATCATAATTATGCTGTTATTCTCTCATTTCTCAAGAAACAATAGAACATTTCAATCTCGCCGCAAGCAACGCCGTGGGAAAGTCATAGTAATATATTTAAACCTAAATATGCTTCGTCATAGTCGCTCAACTATCTTAATCGAAATATCTTGTCGCCACCCTCGAAATATATACCGTTTAGGAGTTCCGGTGGCCATCTGTGGTCTTCATCATCAGTTCCACTTCACCAAATAGTGCTTTCCAAGACCAAATACACGAGTTACAATGAAAAATACCAAAATCGCTATAGGTATGCCTATAATTTTGAAGAGTTCCGTCGATTCCTCATGGATTCTACCATCAGATCTTCATTTTGAAAAAAATGGCACCAATCGGAAACCACCAGCCTTCAAATAAAAAAAAAACTTCAAAATCGGTTCACCCAGTCAAAAGTTCTGAGGTAACAAACATTACAAAAAAAAAAACAATACAGACGAATTGAGAACCTCCTCATTTTTTTGAAGTCGGTTAAAAACTGGTCAAGTAGGAGTCGGACTTGCGCACCGAGGTCGGACTTCCGTACCGCCACACAGTAGGTATTATTACATTCTGATTTGAATTTTATTTCTAATCGAATCAGCGCGAGCGCAACTTACCTTACTTACTTGACTATTTTTAGGGTTCCGTACCTCAAAAGGAAAAAACGGAACCTTTATAGGATCACTTTGTTGTCCGTCTGTCTGTCTGTCTGTCATGACCCTTTATCTCGGGAACGCGTGAAGGTATCGAGTTGAAATTTAAACCATATACTCAAGTCTACAGTCCCTTGAAGCTGTGAAAAAATCAAACTTCTAAGTTAACGTAAAAAACAGATACGGCCGTTTATGCCGAAAAAAACGTAGGTATATTTCGACACTCTCAAGGGAATCAAAATGTATAGGGTATTTTTCGTTGACTTAGATCTATGAAATTTGGCAAGTAATACCGTCTTATACTACAAGTAAAGGAAAAAATCTAAAAACTCAACATTTTTAATTAAATCACAAAAAAAACAGGGTCTTTATGGAAGCAACGGCGGCGGCGCAAATTTTCAATTGAGTTAACCGTGTCATGTGCGGAACCGTCGGTGGGCGAGTCCGACTCGCACTTGGCCATTTTTTAGTATATTTTTTTAGGGTTTGTACTATAATCATACCAAATTTGACCCTTGTATGTTTATTTTTACGATACCACAAAAATAAAAATACTAGTATGGGGACACCCTTAATTATTTCACTTATTTTAATTTGTAACTATTTACTAAAAAAATGCCAATCCACCATAATATAAATTATAAATATACATATACATATTATAAATATTCTGAAAAAAAACAAACCGCTAACTATTACGGTGGAAAAGATACAGCTATTTAAAGTTAAGACGGACGGACAGCGGAGCCATATTAATAGGGTCCCATTGGGCACCCTTTGGGTACGGAGAAAACTAGCAAACATCTAGCACCTCCAATTCGACAATCGACTTTAAAATAAATAAAGCGATATGGAATAGCACTCTCATTTAAATTCCTCTGTCGTACAACTGCAGCAAACGCTGATTTTGCGGAAAATGTGATACTATATTTAAACAGAATTACTTTGTCATGCGGATTTTTACGAACAATAATGATGTTACTCGTATTTCTCAGGCTGTAAAATCTAACCCATCTAACTATTTTACCTTATATTATAAATGATAAAGTTTGGGTGTTTGAAAGAAAAAAACCAGCCAAGTGCGAGTCGGACTCGCGCACGAAGGGTCCCGTACCATTATCTTTTAAAAATCATGTTTGTTTTATCGGTTTTTTTTTTTAAACTAAACATACAACTAAATATTCTGTGAATATTTCAAGCTTCTACTTGTTGCCGTTATTAATATCGAGCAAAAAACGGCAAAAAAAGCACGTTTGTTGTATGGGAGCCCCCTTAAATATTTATTTTATTCGGTTTTTAGTTTAATAGTTCGATTTGTTGTTACCTCTATAGCGGCAACAGAAATACATCATCTGTGCAAATTTCAACTGTCTAGCTATCACGGTTCATGAGATACAGCCTGGTGACAGACAGAGGGACAGACGGACAGTGGAGTCTTTGGGTACGGAACCCTAAAAAGAAAATCATTTATTCGTGTCATACAAACAAACAAACAAAGAACAGATTAATTCGCACAAGATAAAAGTAGCCAAAAGTCCCAACTAAGCGTAATGCTCGCATTAAAGTCAGCGGTCTTCGGTTGGAACCATCAGGGGCACGTTTTATAAACAAGTTACAATTTTACAGGTCTAAACTGGCAACACTGCTCAAATGTCTGGACGTCATTGGTCAAGGTTGTGTCAAATGGAAACTTGTAACCTGTAAATTGTAATTTGTAGCTTTATAAAACAGGCCCCAGGTGACACCACGGAAGGTTACACACACATAATTATATTATTTGGCAGTGATATTTTATATTAAGATGCGTCATCTGCGCGCAAAAGCGTTCCTCGAAAAGGAAGGTAATTGCCTTACTATCGTTCAGTCGCGCCGTGGCCGCTGACACGCACGCGTCAATAACAGTAGTTTTATTACCGAAATGCAACAAATATAAGTCTTGAAAAATGCCGTCTTGTGTTTTTAGAGGCTGCCGAAATTATACTGTAACTATAAAAAAAGTTTAAAAAATCAAAAACCTGCCTTCAAAAAGCAAAAAATAACTTCTTTAAAATGGTAGGTAAATAGGTCAGTCCAACTGAAGTCTGCTTTTGGTTAAAATATTGTTGGACTTCAGTTGGACTGACCTATTGTTTTTTTAAACTTTTATTTTATTTTATACTTTTTAGTGATCATAATTATGCTGTTATTCTCCCACTTCTCAATTTATAAGAAACAATAGAACATTTCAATCTCGCCGCAAGCAACGCCGTGGGAAAGTCATAGTCATATATTTAAACCTAAATATGCTTCGTCATAGTCGCTCAACTATCTTAATCGAAATATCTTGTCGCCACCCTCGAAATATATACCGTTTAGGAGTTCCGGTGGCCATCTGTGGTCTTCATCATCAGTTCCGCTTCACCAAATAGTGCTTTCCAAGACCAAATACACGAGTCACAATGAAAAATACCAAAAACGCTATAGGTGTGCCTATAAATTTTGAAGAGTTCCGTCGATTCCTCAAGGATTCCACCATCAGATCTTTATTTTGATAAAAATGAGACCAATCGGAAAGCACCAGCTTTCAAATTAAAAAAGAATCATCAAAATCGGTTCACCCAGTCGAAAGTTCTGAGGTAACAAACATTAAAAATAAAAAAATAAAATAAAAAAATACAGACGAATTGAGAACCTCCTCCTTTTTTTGAAGTCGGTTAAAAATGAAGAAAGGATGTCTCATTTCATTCGTAAGCACCGTAAATATTTTTTACATTTTATGTTTACATCGCCAAATTTTGTGGCGGCCATCACGCGGCCATGAGCGGGCACGCCACGTCATTCGGGTACGCAATTTGAGACAACTATTTATCTCTTTCTAACAATAGCGTTCGCTACGGATTGCCGTCTTTGTCTGTAGAAATCTGGCAACGTAGCCACTGTCAGTAATTAGCGACGGATTTTATGTGCGTTTAGTATGAGCATAACGTATCTAAATATAAAATATCATTGTTATTTGGATGTTTCTTACTCAATCACGGCTCAACCTCGGAACGGATTGGGATGAAACTTAGCACAAATATAGGTTAGGTCCTGAAATAGGACATAGGATAGTTTTTATCCGGAAAAAACATCTCGTTCCGACGGGAAATCCTGGTAAGATCACAATCTGAAGTCCACGCAGAAGAAGTCGCGGGCAGAAGCTAGTGACCTATAATAACCACATGTGCATTATATTTGGTCTCTAGGAGCTGGTTCTTTATTACCCGACTGCCGAAGGAGGAGGGTAATGTGTTTCACAGCCTATATATGTATGTATGTTTGTTCCTTTGTGGCACTATAAGAACTAAACCCGTTGTCCGATTATGATGATTCTTATGTCAATCGATTTGTCTTCATTTGGTGAGTGTCACTGAACATATGACAGTAATCAAAATTCAATATGGCGGCCACCAGACGCAATTTTGTGCAAAAAAAAGTCGGCCAAGTATGACAAGTGGGGTATCGTTGAATAGGGATTTAAAAATCATCTTTAGGTTTCTTTCATCATTTTTCATTTTGAATGATCATTTAGGATTTATAACGATTTAAACTTGGTTAGCAACAGTCGGGTTTTGAAAGCTTGCTTTTTGTTAATTTTACTTATTGTTGGAAAATCCACTATACTCAGTAAATGATTTATGGATCTTGACATATAGATTGATGAAGGTTTTTAACTGTGTACGAGTATATATTTTTTTATATTCCGATTTGAATTTAATTTCGAATCAAATCAGCGCGAGCCCAACTCACACTTGACCATTTTTTAGTATTCTTGTTTTTCTACAGGGTTCGTAATATAATCATACCAAATTTGTTTAAAGCGACAACAAAAATAAAAAATACGTTGAAAGAAATACTCTAGTATGGGATCCTTGTTTATTATTTCATTTTCTTTGTTATCTTATTTGTTAATAAGTTAAGTTTTTTTTTTAATATTTGTTAATTATTAAAAAAACCCGCTATCTATTACAGTTCAAAAGATACAGCTATTTAAAGTAAGGACGAACAGACGGACAGACAGCATAGGTATCCCACTGGTCTTGTACGGAATACTAAAAACAAATACAGGGTGGTACTCGATAAACTGTACATATTGAACGGGATAAAATTTTAGGTTAATTTATAGGTAAAACATTTTTTTCTTAAATTTTTTAGCCACTGGTTTTTTTTTTTACAGATTGTCAAACTTTTTAATAAAGTTTGGGTACTACACTTACTTGTGACGGTGTAACTTTTGATCTAATAGCCCAAAAAAGATAAAACAAAATGCATAGTATTGACATTAGTTAGGTTTATAATAATTGATAACAATATTAGACCAATTAAAAAGAATAACTGAGTAACTGCTTTTTTTGTGGAAAATTACTGCAAAAATATAATTTTGTTTTCATAAAAACACGATTTTCTCCAAATTTTGCAGATATTTAACAATTTTTTTTTTATCGTTTTTAGTTCTAAAATTTAACGAGGAATAATAATAAGCAAAAAAATAAGAGTGAAATATCTACAAAATTTTGAGAAAATCGTGTTTTTATGAAAACAAAATGACATTTTTGCTGTAATTTATTAAAAAATTTAAGAAAAAAAAGTGGCTAAATTGTTTTACCAATAAATTAACCTAAAATTTCACCCTTTCAATATGTACAGTTTATCGAGTACCACCCTGTATACTGCTGTTCATGACGAATTTTTATATTAAAGTACGCGAAGAGTTCTTGTCTAGCTGTCATTTTAAAAACATCTGTCTATTTATTTAATTTTTTGTAAATTACTTTATCGTTGATTTTGGTTCGCAAATCCAGGGCAACTTTGTGAAGTAACCTCCAACACTGACGAAGAATATGCATCACATAAAATATCAGTGAAAAGTTGATTCTGAATGAGCAAGCGGTCAAGAACACTCCAAGCCAATAAGCCATTGAAGTGGATGCCCGCCATCTTCAATGGTGTGCCGACTGGGACTGGAAGACGCCGACGACAACGACGATTCGCCGTACAATTGCTTATATATACTTGACATTGGCAAAATTACATAACTTGTAGACGCCATTAAAATGAATAAAATAAAGAAATAATAAGTACGCGAAATAGTCTAAGTTTCAAATGTCACAATGCAAATTCCGTTTTAAATATGCAAAGTCAGTCTTATCTTTAAAGTTGGGTCATAAAATTGCAGTCTCAAAGCCAAGGATGTACAAAACTGCATTTACTCGTGCTTATATAGGAGTACGAGTGCGAGACAGTTTTTTCACAACACTGCTCGGAAATATGGCCATAGATAGTCTTGTTTAGGGTCACAAAACGTCACTTATAAGGACAGACCAAGAATATTTTTGTCGGCGTGTTTGCTGATTGGTCGAGAACATTGTTGTCCAACTTTAAGAACCAATGAAAATCAATCAATAAATTTATCGACCAATCAGAACACACCATTTTGTGTCGTAAAATATTAGGTGTATTTTTGCTAAAAGATACACAGACTAAAAACTGTGTCACTGTTTTTTTTTATGTAATTCAAACTTGGCCCCTAATCTCGAACCACTAGGGCTGAAATTACATGGGAGATATGGCGAAACAAATACAATTTTATATGGAGTTGACATCTTCATCTAGCATGTTAGTTTATTAATCTCGAGAGCCACGAGAATAGGGGTCCAGATAAAAAAAAAAGTTATATATGGTAAAATTGGCGGTGATGTCACATTAACATGAATTAAAATTTTAGTTTTGAATATGTATTTTTATTTTATTTCCTCTCAGTAGTTGTGAAAAGCACTATGTCTGCCTTGGTAGAAAGTGCAATTTATGGACTCGTACACTAGAGGGCCTCAACTACGTTTCGGCTCTCTATATGACTCGTCCAAAAATCGCGTACTTTCTATCCTCTGCAACAATGTACTATTTTTAAATATGTACAATACAATGTACTATCCAAATATCCTAAACCCTCCATGATGCGTACAAGAACCGCACTTTATGACCACCATAAAAATATACTGTTTTGTTAGAACAAATTTCTTATCTGTAAAAATGTTATTATTGCTAAATAATAACATCGATTCGATAATATTATTTCATTCAAATTTCGAACATCTCTGGAAAGCAAAGAAATTTGATTTGACCTCTCTTCTAATATCAGTCGAGATGACGTTTAGTTCGAAATGAATTGTCAATTTGCATACAAATTTGACAAATGTCGCACGTAAGTAAGATATCGAACGATATGATAGTTGAAGCCGACTCTAGTTTGTCTCTGAATTAAAAAAAAACTATGACAGCTGCCAGAAAACGTTTCAATCTTTTCATTACCGCCATTACCGGTTAAAATTTGTTTTGTTGTATAATATGCGGCTCCTGAATGCATCATGGAGGCTTATGATTATGTGGGTAGATAAAGTAGTGTATGTAACTGTACATAATTAGGCATTAAAACACTTGTGTGATGTTATTATGAAACTCGCCTTACCTACACTTGTGTTTAATGCCCTATATTATGCACAGTCAGATAAAGTACTATTGTGTTACAAACAACCAAAAAAAAGAAATTATAAAAATACATACATACACATACATACCTTCACGCCCGTCTCCCAATGGGGTAGGCAGAGACTAGGGAACGCCGGGTGCCCCGGTCTAAACATACAACTTTGGCTTCCTCTACATTCATCAATCTCTTCATGCTCGTACGTCGGTTTCGGGTGTACCGTACCGTACCGTACGTCCGTCTAGGGCGTCCCCTACCACAGAATAAAGACTAAAGGCATAGAAACCGTACTAAATAAGCAGAAAATACATTATGGTTCACTTCTTTTTACTTATGTTTTTCATAGTGAGTTGGAAAGAGATGAATCTATACCTGTTCTTTCATTATTTGGTACATCGTCACAAGTAAGGCGTGATTTGGACCTATAAGCACCTAATAATATTTGGACCTATAGACAAGGAAAATCCTTCCTATAGGAAGGACAAAGAAGTCCCTGTGTAAAACCTTGTGACAATGACAGTTAAAGAAGAAAAAACAGCCTACTTTTTGTTTCATTTTTTCTTATGTAATACGTAATCTAAAAAGTTGAGAAAGATAGCTGACGCAAAGTACGTCTTATAGTCCGGTTTCTATGCTATATGTTCTTATTCTGTGTCCCCTACCGACATCTCCGCTCACTGTCGCTCGCCATATCTCTTTCGTTCGAGTTACTCTTCTTTAATCCATCCTTTCTAAATGACCAAACCATCTTAGCATACATACATTCACACATACACTTTCACACATGCACATGCACATGTACATACATGCACTTTGCTGAGGGTTGACATGATTTTTATACATTCTTTTTAGGGTTCCGTGGCCCAAGGGACCCCTTATTAATATACCTCCTCTGTTCGTCGTTCGCCCTAAAATCAAAAGAAAAATCATTTATTCGTGACATACATAAAAAAAAAGAACAGATTAACACGTACAAGAAGGAAGTAGCGACGAAATGGTCCCAACTCAGCGTAATGCTGGCATTAAAGTCAGCGCTGGTCTTCCGTTGGAACCATCAGGTGAAACCACGGAAGGTTACACACACATAATTATTTGAAAACAAGCAATGATTGCAAAATAATAAAAAAACTAGAGAAAAAAAACAATAATAAAAAAAATAAAAACGCAAAAGTTTTCCATGGCCGTCCTCAGATAGCGGAAAGGGCAACAGTCCCTTAGCCTTACATGGTTCAAGCACAGAAAACCGACATGACCTATTTTATTTTATCTATGGCAGCGGCAGCGCTGACAGCACTTTAAACAGCTGTACTTTTCTTTCTTAAGGATATTTGCCTGATATTAAATTTCATATATTAATTTGGACAGTATATCAATATACGTAGTATGATAAAATAATTCAAAATCAAATTTGAAATTGGTCATAAAATAAAAAAGTTATACCCTTTTAAAGTTTTTTGTCTATCTTGTTTTCACGAAACCATGTTTTGCGTGTAATTCATACGGCGGTTGAGTAATATGACGTCATATTACTGTATTTTCCTCTCTGTCTAAAAGCAAGTTTTAAACATTTATATCTTTCTTATTTTTAAAGATATTAAAAAACTATTTATACTAGGCTATTCGGAAGGTAAAAAAGATTCAATTTAAATACTAATAAAAAAATAGGCAAATACCCTATTTTAATAGTATCGGAGCCTATATATTAAAGATTCAAGTTTTTTGTACTAAAAGTACAACAGTTATTTAATATTTGAAATCGCGACTTCGATGATCTTAATAGTTACATTATATTACAAAACTATCGACACGGCCTCGCTTCGCTTTAGTTTATGTGAGTTTTCCTTACCACCCGTACATAAACAAAAATTTATAATACATGAAAAAAAATCCGTGAAAAATTATCTTCTTAATGATGAAACCCTAATAAAAATCCGTAGGGTATATAGTTACATACAGACAGAGGGCGGGAAGCGACTTTGTTTTATACTATGTAGAGATATGTGGTGTTATCTATGAAAAGGGACCTTATTGTCGATGGCGCTTCCGCCATTATTAAAGATGCTCCGATATAAATACAACGTCGCGTGACGCAGTGCGGCGTAAGCGCCATCGACAATAAGGTCCCTTTTCATAAATAACGCCAAATATGTTTGGTTTGAAATAGATCTATCGTAATATCATTTACAAATGGCCGCTAACCTTAAAAATAGCAGTGTTTTACCAAACAATAAAACACTTATTAAGCGAAATACCTTATTCGAAGCCTAATTAAATATTTGAGAGAGTGGCAACACTGTTTGGTGTGACGTAACGGTCGCTGATTGGTCAATATCCCCGCTCCTTTTTCCCTCCACGAGTTTTCCTTTACTCCCACCAGGTGGCGTCGCGTCGTTACGGCTGGAGCCGGAGCGCGCCTTATCCTCATTGGATCTCAAATTAATCATTTTAATCAGTAAATAAAGCAATGTACTACTTAGTAATTATCAAAGTGAATTTCAACAAAATTGAAGTGAAGTAAATGTTTTCAAAACTTTCCATACAAATATATGCAGTGGTAGTGCAAAAAACACCAAGTATAATATTAAAATACAACTGAAAAGTGAAAGTGGTTCATTGCAAATAAAAATAAATCTACCGCCTGGCAGAAATAAAAGTATAGGCTTCGAATAAGGTATTTCGCTTAATAAGTGTTTTATTGTTTGGTAAAACACTGCTATTAAGCTTCAGTACCGTTATTCGAAGCCTAATTAAATATTTGAGATCTGTCTGTTATCGCCTGGTGGTGAGACGCCAATGTGATCGAGTTTAGGCACATAATATATACCTATGTAAATAATGAGTTTGTAATTACTTATTATCAAACCTTTTGCAGAAATAAGCTAGAAGCTTATTATTAGAGATAGAAGTCAACAAGACGTGTGATGAAGATTAAATAAAATACCAGTAAACACTATGAATGTTTATTTGCAGACAATTTATAATCATAATTGAATCGTGGTAACAATTTCATAAATGAATAACAGTAGAAAATACAATGTATTGTTAGGTATGTAATCAATCAGTGCAGTTTTGCGTTACATCCTAAGTTTAGTACATAATAAATTGAAATCCACTGGTAAGTGAAGGCATTTTATGATGTTTATTATGTAAAAATAAATGGAATCGGTACAGACTGTTATACTTATTTACTCTCCCCTCTTAGCTAACAAGTACAAAAATACATGGTTATAATCAAAATTTGTACAGATATATTTCAGAATCTTAATTATCTACTGGAGCAAAGGTTTTGGTTACAGTAGAGGCCGGTGCTAATTGTTTAATTTCTCTACAATAGTAGTTTAAAAAAGTGTTCTGAGAGCGCCAGTTGCCGCGAGCTAGGATATCATCTAAAGGGAGGTCCTGTACCCAATTTTTAGATGCTACTGCTGGGCGCACGCTACCCGGGCTGGCTCGGATGCCGGCGTCAAGCAGCGCTCTCTTAACCCAGTTCGCAACAACTGTTCGAGATGCCGCCTTAGAAGGGCCACACGTTGTTACAAACAAATTGTCAAACTTACATATGCTACTGCTACGTCGTTCGGCTGATAGTGAGATAACTTTTTTAATCCAAAATATGGGATCTAAATTTTTACAATCTTTATTTTGAAGTAAACGCCATCCCGATTGCCTACATGTGGCAGAGTCAGTCTTAGATCCGAAGATAGGCCAAAATGTAATTGAATTTTCAGTCATGACACAATCATTGCAATTAATGGATAATAGTGTAAGGTCATGGACTCTGCGGCCTGAAAATAACAAAAGCAAAATAGCGGCTCGCTTTGAACATTCATAAAGGCTATTTTCATTGACAGCACCATTTATTAACGACTCTATTAAAATATCAGTATCCCATATGGGAACTTTGTTTACTTTAGGAGATTGAATGGAAATAGCCTTTAACGCATGCTTCACAAGGGTGTGAGAAGCTAGATTAAACTGCATATCAGGGTCAATAAGGGTAACAACCGCAGACTTATGGACTAAAATAGTAGAATAAGCCAGACCGACTTTTTGGTGTAAATCGATTAGAAACCTAGCCAGGTCGGCAGCACGGGGCTTAAAAATATCAACTTTATGATCTCGTGACCATGAGCACCACCGTTCCCAAGCTGGCTTATAGGTTTTTAAGGAAGATTGTCGCCAGCTAGAAAGTAACAAGTTCTTTTGTTCCTGTGACCAACTCCTTACGCTCTCCGCCCACCCCCACATATCCATACTTCCAAGGTCATGTCCTGGGTTTGTGGTGGTGGTTGGCCCGTGGCCGTGTCCACTAGGACTTGATCCAGAGCAAGTATTGTGAACGGTGGAGCTAGAGCTCGATTTTTGCCTTTACCTTCAGCCACCGCGGGGCTACGATCAAGTATAACCCTGTTGCTGTGTTCAGGTGAGATAGGACACGAGGCATCAGAAATGGAGGTGGGAATATCCAGGCCAGCTGAAACTCCCACGTGCGACTGAACGCATCGTGAAATTGAGCTTGGCGATCGGTCGCGTCTAGTGAAACATAATTGGGGACTACATGCGCCATTTTCGACGCGAACAGGTCTATTGTTGGGGTTCCCCACTTCAAGAATATTCTGTTTGTTATTGTGGGCTGGAGATGCCACTCGGGGTTGGCAGATAGGCGAGAAAGCCGATCTGCCTCGCAATTGTAACTCCCGGGGAGATAATGAATTTGGAAATGAATATTGTAATGGTCTACAAGATGAAAAATGTTGTAACATATATTCATTAGGGCAGGAGACCGGGTTCCTCCCTCGTTCCTTAAGTAGGCAACTACAGTTTTGTTGTCGCTTTGTATCATTAGAGTTGAATTTGCTAGGTAACGACAGAGACCTTTTAAGGCGTATAGAACCGCTAGCATTTCCCTCCGATTTGAATGGAGAGTTGATTCGCCGTGAGACCATTGTCCCCATATCTTTACATTGTCTATTTGGGCACCCCAAGCTAGCATTGATGCATCGGTCACGAGATAATGGCAAATTGGTGGATAGTGAATCAACGAATCGCTGTTTACATTGTTCATCCACCAAGACAGTTCGTGCAGAGCCTTCTGTGGAATAGGGAATCTGTGATGGACGGGCATGTATAGAAGGCGTTGACAAAACATTAATAGGGCTCTGTGATTTAATCGTCCTCGTGGCACTGGAAAACTGGCAAAGTTTATTGACCCCACTATGCTTTGGGTTTCTTTTAGGCTCGCTGACCTTCGATTTAACAAGACCCCTATTTTCTGCCTTAGTGCCGTGCATTTCTTGGCCGGTAGGAATTTCCTGTTGGTGTGAGGGTTCCAACATATACCTAGGTACTCTATGACCTTCAGAGGGGACAGCTTGGACTTTGTATGATTGACCTGCCAGCCTAACTGTTTTAGCATATGCACAGTCTCGAGGGCATGTTTTGTTAGGGTCTCTGGGTTTTGATGTGCTAAAAGAAAATCGTCCAGATAAACTATGATCCTGAACCCTTTTTCCCTTAAAATTTGGGCAACCCAATTGGTCAAAGACGCAAACATTTTTGGGGCACAGGCTAGACCGAAAGGTAGACAGGTCATCTGTAGCAGACGACCGTTGAAGATCAACCTGAGAAATCTTTTGTGGTTTTCCGCGACTGGCAGGTGGAAATAGGCATCCGATAAATCTATTTTTACCAGCCAATCTGAGGGTTGTAGAAAGGCTGGGATTCGATGCATGTTTATTAGTTTGAATTTCATGGTTGGTAGATACAAATTTAACCTTTTCAGGTTGAAGATTGGACGGGAGGAGCCGTCGCTTTTCTGAGTCAAGAACATTGGAGAGACAAAACTGGGGCCATGGCTCGCAGGTTCTAAAACTCCCTTTTTTAATAATGTTTGAATGGCTTCCTGCATTCCTTTTGAGTATGGGGTTTGAAAATTTTGATTGGGCAAGAAAAGCGGGGGTTTCCTGTAAAAAGGGATTCGAAAACCTAGGATCAACTTTATTAAGGGTGAAGGGGCATAGAGCGATTCCCACACGTCTACGAAGTTCTTTAGTTGCCCCGCTCGAAATGTGTTCAAGTCAGAACTTCCTTTTTTGGGTATAGTCCCTGCGCGGAACGTACTGCCCTGACCTTCCCTGATTACGGGTGCTTGGTTGCTGATAGCCAGAGGGACCCTGAGGTCTTGGTATTGTGTTTCGTTGGCGAACGGACCTTCCTTGTAAACTTGTAAACGGTCTGGTTGGGCGAAACGTGTCGCGCCAGCCCATCGTAAAATTGTGATTGCCTTGCGCAGGCAAAGGTCTGGATAGGTCGAGGTAAGCACCTTGAGCGGGTGCTTTATGACCATAATTAATTTGACTTGTGCCTGCTTGCGCAACAGGTTTATTTTGACTTGCCGATCGAATCGGCCAAAAAATCTTAGAGCTTCCGCCTTGTCTTTCTATGGCTACAGAAAAGGGTTTCGTTTGAAAGAGATGCTGAGAGCTTGGCGGAATCTTTCTTAAGGATTCCTTAAAGAACTTGTCCTTTACTGAGCGGAGAATGTTATCTCGTCGCTGTTGAATAAGGTCAGCGCGGTGACCACATGCTAATTGCAAAGCGTCATTGGAAATTTTTCTAAAGCTACCCTCAACAAAAAGTTCCTTAATTTTATCTTGCAATGACTGCGGGGTTAAGTCTGTGGTGTTACGCGACCATGTTACCAATGACTCAAAGGAAGCCTCGGCGGCCTCGCCTTGTTTAATGAGTGCGTGTGTTAGCGCCGCAAAGCCGCGTTCGATAACACTCAAGTTTGAAAATTTATCGAAAGGTTTTAATTCGTCATTTGTTTCAAGGTCTGTAAAGGCCGGTTGTGAACAGTAAGACTTTTGTACCTCAGAATATCTAACATTTGACCAGTCTTCTGAATCAAAGTGCTGAATAGCAGTTAAGAGGTTGACGTGAGCGGGCAAGGATTTTGGAATCGATGACTCCTTCAGAACGGTATTTAACGAGAACTTTATAGCTGATGAATTATCATCGGAAGCCTGGGCTTCCTGATCAACTGTTTCATATAACTCGCCGCTCACGTTACCCTCTATTTCATATTCACAGTCATCCGAAGGGGCTATCGGGCCCATGGATTGTAATTGCAACATATTACTGATACAATTTTGAATTTCGCTAACCTGATTGGTCAATTGCTGTATAGCATCGCTATCGCTACGCCGTTGCCGCTTCCGTTTTGGCGCAGACCGTGATTTCTTCGCTTTCCTTTTTGAAGTTGCAGGATGCGGCGGTGGCGGCTGTGATGACGGCTCAGCCGTGGGTATAATCTCCTCTTGGGATGATGAACTGGAGCTAGAAGAACTTGAGTCCGACATGCTGTTTTATCTCACAGTATTAATCTGTAAAATAAACTAGAATTAATAAAAAATAAATTATTTTTCGAACGGTAAAAACCGTTAAATAATAAAAACAGCAAAACTTACAAATTCCTTGAATTTGTCAACCGTACGTCTCCACAAACAAGACGCCAATGAGGATAAGGCGCGCTCCGGCTCCAGCCGTAACGACGCGACGCCACCTGGTGGGAGTAAAGGAAAACTCGTGGAGGGAAAAAGGAGCGGGGATATTGACCAATCAGCGACCGTTACGTCACACCAAACAGTGTTGCCACTCTCTCAAATATTTAATTAGGCTTCGAATAACGGTACTGAAGCTTAATGTATGACTCTTATAAAAGACATAAATTTTACCCAAACTTAACGTGGTCCGAATTTATTGCTTTTGAGGGTACCACGAGATCATGTTACTGCAAGAGCAATTAAGATTTCAATTCGTTACCAAAATGTATTATGGTAATCGAATGGCTTTTGCAACATCGTCGAGATATTTGGAACTCGGCTGCTATTCCAACCACGGTCCCGCCACCGGATCAACACCGCCTCAGGTCAAAGTGAAACAATGAAAAGTGAGCTTTGACTTGTGTAAATACGATACACTTTTATTTTTTCTGTACCCAAGGGGTAGCCCAACCGGACCTATTAATTAACCTGCGCTGTGAAATATATTTTTCCGAATATCACGATTCCGAATCCCGAATATTCATTATTCCGAAATTTTAGCAGCCTGAAATACTCTAAGATTTTTTATGTCAAATGAGCGCCTGATTTTTTTATTGTATAATACCGTGTATAATGTTTAGCATGCATAATACTCGAAAACTGTTAGAAATGTCTGACAAGGTCGACGGAGCTCCTGTTTCGCATAGCTAAGGCGCTTCGCGCCTTGATGCAACTCTAACCTAACCTATCAAGGTGAGATTGATCTAATTTAATAAATGTGCTCGTAATCGCACCTAACTTTTGTTTCATGTAGAATACTTCAATTATATTCAAGTGGTTAGTTTCATAATTCCGAATTTTACATTAGGTACCGATCTGGTTAGGAATTTTTCGGAATTATAATTTTCGTAAAAAAGAAAATTCGGGATTGTCAACATTCGTAAATATAATATTCGGAAAAACGTTTTCGTGATTTTAATAATCGGTAATATAAAATTCGAGATTTTGATAATTCCGCCTTTTATTTTTTCGGTATTGTAAAAATTCGGGATTATGAAATTCGGTATTTTCAAATTCGGAATTAAATAATTTGAGATTTTAGAGTGTTCCCAACTAGACTAGATTTTGCACACCAATCCTGGTGATGTAAAATCATGGATAGTTTTTTTACGACAAAATTGATATTTTAGGCGAAAAGGGAGCACTTTGAGGTTATTTATTTAGGTGTTTACTAAATAAGACGAGTCTATTGGAATGAACCATACACGCTATGGCCTTGGTTCATAAGGACAGATTATCAAAAAGACAGATTCTCATTAGGACATATTCTCAAAAGGACAGAAGTGGTACAGTTCCTCACAACATTCTTTAAGATCGTTGCACTTACTTACAAACTAGCACATTGGAGACGGGTGCGCCAAAGTTCATATAAAATTGCAACTCCGATTATTGGAACTCCGAATTTTTTTCTCATACCATTTTACATCATAATGATCACTCTTCATCAACGGTCCGGTCCGGTAACCCCTTCAACGGGGTTTGAAAGGGTTTTGAAAGGGTTCCGAAGGGTTAAACCCTTTCAAAAACCCCCTGAAGAGGTTACCGGACCGGTCCCTGCTCTTCATACTCTTCATAATAATTTTTAATACTAATGATCGGAACTTATATTCATCTGAACTTATAACGCCAATATTCATGGAACCGTACACTTTTCAGAATTTCTTACGTGTAGATAAAATTAGGTTAGGTTAGGTTAGATTTATAACAATCCTCAAAAAGTAACAGTTTCTTAAAAAAATGCATTATGAGTTGCGTTATGACTTAAAAAAATATGAACAAAAAAGTATAAGCAATTTTTTTCGAAGAAATGATGAGTATAGACAAATCGTTATTTGTATAAAAAATCTAAAGACAAATTTTATATTAGCCAATATGGACCCCATTGAGACGAATGAGATTATTTATAAGAACTCCATCGGCACTTATTGATTTGAAATTAAAAAGTGTCGACGGAGCTCCTATTCCTAGGTGGTTTGGCCCTCCGGGCCTGCTGCAAAACTAACATAACCTAAACCTACCTACGTATTATTATTATAGCTTTTAAAGTAAGAAAGCAATTGAACAAATTTATTTTTCACGCCACTGCTCGGAATTGTGGCGAAAGATGGTCTGTTCTTGGACCCCAAAACAATATATAGTTGTACTTTGAATGAGCAGGCCTGCTATGAATTTAAACTGGACAACAATCTTAACATTGTTGGTCTGTTCCATTGAGCAAGTCGACCAATGACATCGGTCCGCCGATCACTGATTCGCCTAATCAGAACACGACTTGTGCTGCATATGAAATTAAATTGGCCAATGAAAAGTCGTTTTATTTTTTAAATAATATTCATCCCTTCACGGAAAGGCAAAGGAATCAGATGCCATACAGCCATATATGTCTGTTTTTAATTATCTGAAATATAGTTCTGGCACGGTTAGAGTCGTCAGTTAAAAGAAACGCCTTTGAATGACTGGCCACTAAGAACGGAATCGTTAAAAAAAAAGTAAAAATTGGCGGGAGAGCGTAATTTTTTTTGTGTGTTGTAAAGGGCATTGGGTGAATTTGTTTGAAGAATATTGTCATTTTTTTTTCAGCGGGCACGGATGATTTTTACATAGTTATTTAGAGGACCTCTAAATACACGTAGATATATATAATTTATGGCTAAATAATATCGGAGCGGAGATTTTAAAATTCAAAATTCAATATATTTATTCAGTAAATTGGCCACATGAGGGCTCTTTTACACGTCGGTAACATGGAGTGAATCTACTAGCGCTTCGGACAAGACCATCATTGCGGAGAACAAGCGCCGCAAGAAACTCCAGCAGAAGGTAATTTTTTCCAATCATATTATTTTGAAATGGGTTACAAATTAAAGGCTGGCGTCCATGGCTTGCCGAGGCGAGTCGAATCGAATCGAAATAATTCGCCTACATACATTAACTATGAAATTGCGTCGATTGACACAGAGCCGCGGCGCGCCGAATCGAATCAAGTCAATTGATGCACTTTCATAGTTAATGTATGAAGGCGAATTACTTCGACTCGATCGATTCGCATCGGCGAGCCTAGTGAACGCCAGCCTTCACTTTCTTGAACGTAAGGTCCGTTCATTCTTATTTGTCTTATATAGTAAACAACTTTCTAACCTCAAAATGAACCTTTTTTGGATAAAACAGCTATTTTAATAGTAGTTTATGCAACTGATACATAATGAGAGGCCTTAAAATACGAGTGTGGTTTTATGAAACGAGCGTCAGCGAGTTTCATAATAGGATCACACGAGTGTTTTAAGGCCTAATTATGTACAGTTGTATACACTACTTTATCTACCCACGTATCATAAGCCTCCATGATGCATTCAGGAGCCGCATATTAAATTTTAACCGGTAATGGCGGTAATGAAAACTTTGAATAGTTTTCTGGCAGCTGTCATAGTTCTTCTTTAAATTCAGAGACAAACTAAAGTCGGCTCCAACTATCATATCGTTCGATATCTTACTTACGTGCGACACTTGTCAAATTTGTATGCAAATTGACAATTCATTTCGAACTAAACGTCATCTCGACTGATATTAGAATAGAGGTCAAATCTAATTTCTTTGTTTTTCACAGATATTCGAAATTTGAATGTCATAAGAACATCGAAATTGATGTTCTTAAGAATTCATAAGATTACTGCCGCAGATAAAAAATTTGCTCTAACAACAGAGTTGATTATTATGCTGGTCATAATTTGCGGTTTCTGAACGCATCATAGATGGTTTATGATATGAGTGTAGATAAACAAAATAAAGCAATCACAGACAATACATTGGCCAAGCGATGTCCAAAATGTTTATTCAGTTTACTTTATTTACGATAAAAGAGCGGTTTTGGTTAAAAAAAAGGTTCATTTTGAGTTTAGAAAGTTGTTTACTATATAAGACAAGTAAGATTGAACAGACCTTAGGTGTGTAAGTTTTCCGCTTCAATTGCAACCAATTGCTGAAATTTGGACGACGTATGTAAACCCGCGATCTTTACAAGGTCGTCACTCCATCTTGTTGGAGGCCTACCTACAGCTCGTCTCCCGGTCCGCGGACGCCACTCAAGAACCTTCTGACCCCATCGGCCATCAGTCCTGCGAGCAATGTGCCCCGCCCACTGCCACTTAAGTTTGGCTATTCTTGGGAATGCGGTGGATGCGAAAAGCACAAGATCGGTCTGAGTGGAGAGCCTTTGGGGAGGCCTATGTCCAGCAGTGGACGTCTTTCGGCTGACATGATGATGATGATGATGATGTAAACCCGATGACAATGCAATGTTGTGGGATCTCGCTGATCTGGTGATGGAGTCGGAAGGTGGCGACAGGACAAGTCTCCGCTATACTTAACGTGGACCCACCGTGTTGGGAGTGTTGGCACTCACTAGTCTGGTCTTGATAAGCTGATAATGACTGTAAAAAAACCGGGCAAGAGCATGTCGGACCATGCTTAGTCTAGGGTTCCGAAGCCGTTACTACAAACAAATTAGACCTCGCCACAAACTTAACTTTACCATAACCATACATCGACATACGTCGCGGTCAGTTTACCAACACTGCAAATAAGTTTTCGGTAGATTAGCTACACGTTAACATTTAAACCGTTTGTAACTCAAGAACCAATGAAGTCTACTTAGTCGTGATAGTTTTCCTATTAAATTCAGTATATGTGCTTTCATTTAAGATATTTTTCAGATTTTTAGTATTTGTAGTTTTGGCTGTAGGGGGACACTTGACTCTAACAAAAATTAGCGCTTTAAAGCTTAATATTTCATAAACGGATACCTTAATCGAAAAACCGTTTTAGCATACCCACAATATTTTTCGCATACTCACAATTTAAAGACCTATCCAACGACACCCCACACCATGGGGTAGAAGAGAAAAAGAAATACATCCTCAAGTTAAGTGTAGGGGAGGTAACCTAAAAAAATTTTTGTTCAAGGTTTTATTTTACCACTTTGTTGGCGTGACTAATATGTATATTCATACCAAATTGCAGCTTTCTAGTACTAAGAGTCTCTGAGCTTGGCTGCGGACGGACAGACGGACGGACGGACATGGCGAAACTATAAGGGTTCCTAGTTTAACTACGGAACCCTAAAAAGTACAGTCAGCAACAAAAGCTTGTCCCATTAATGAAATTTTTGACAGAAGCTTGTTTTTTAAATTTTAACACGTTATTTTGTCGGGAGTTAAAAACCGTTTTCCCGTCCAAGTCATTCACAGCGAAGCACATTTTTCTCTCTATTTATTAGCTGTCGTTCGCACGGTACTTCATTATTTCCGAGCAATGTGTTCTGTACCCTTACCATGAGTTACAATTACCATACTTGCTAGCGAGTCGAATGCTCTGTCCCTCGCACTCTATAAGACTACTGCGACGTCTGCGAGGGACAGATATTCGACTCGCTACCGAGTACGTTAATTAAATTAATAAATATCAGGGGACAATGTCACACCAATTGACCTAGTCCCAAACTAAGCTCTAGGCTTGTACTATGGGTACTAGACAACGATATAAATACTTATATAAAGAAATATATACGTAAATACAAAGAAAACATCCATGCTCATCACACAAATATCTGCTCTTATCGGGATTTGAACCCAGGACCGCTAGCTTCGTAGGCAGGGTCACTACCAACTAGGCCAGCGCGTCAACTCATGGTAAGGGAGCCTGCAAACCGGGCGGAAATGCTTGCTAGTTAACTAACGACTATTAAGTCTGATAAACGTTAGCCAACATTGTGTGCCAGCAAAGATTAATTTACAAGATAGTTTAGTATATAGTACATTGTTGCAGGGGATAGAAAGTACGCGATTTTTGGACGAGTTATATAGAGGGCCGAAACGTGGTTGAGGCCCTCTAGTGTACGAGTCCATAAATTGCACTTTCTACCGAGGCAGACATAGTGTTTTTCACAACTACTGAGAGGAAATAAAATATAAATTCATATTCAAAACTCAAATTTTAATTCATGTTGATGTGACATTACCGCCAATTTTACCATAGATAACCTTTTTTTTTAATCTGGGCCCCTATTTTTGTGGCACTCGAGATTAATAAACTAACATGCGAGATGAAGATGTCAACTCCATATAAAATTGTATTTGTTTCGCCATATCTCCCATTAGTATAGTCGAATTAGCAGAAAGTATGGAATTAAGTCGTGTAGTCGTGCATTTTTGGCAATCGTTAGAGGGCTTAACTAGATAGTTTTCCCCGGTTTGCACCGTTTCTATTATGTACGGAAAGCCTTTAAATGTTAGGTATAAACTTTAAAGTGCCGTAATTTTGGAGTATGTTAAAAACTATTTGGTGCAAGTTTAGCCACGTGTAAAGACCCCTTTAATACTTAACGTATCTTAATTAAAAAGGTGTGAGATGTATCAAAATTAAGTTATTTGTTTTTCTTAGATTGCGGCTCGAGGATAATTCAGTCGGTTGGTGCAAACTTACATTAAGCTTTTTAAAGCATAATAAACGCCCAGTTTATTTTGCACCCCTGTGCGAATTATGGAACATGAATTTTTCATTATTTTATAGATTGTACTTTGGGGCAAATTAAGGTAGTCGTGAAAATTTATTCATGGCACTTGTTCTAAAGATACTACATTCGCACCTTATAAAAAAAAGGAAAAAATAACGGGAAGTTTATCAAATGTAATCGCAGCGAACGCCAGGCGACCGCGGGCATACCTATTTAATCATTGCCGCGGGTAGTGGGAGCGCGGGGCGCGGGGCGGGGAAGAGCGCAACGCATGGCACCGCTCTGTCAGTTACTTTGTGAAAATTGTTGTGTGATCTGATGATCTCTGTGTACCCTATACAGGGTGGAAAAAACGTATATGAACGGCAACTTCCTTTATATTCAAAAAAGAAAATTCTACACGAAGAAGACTTACTTTTATTTTTTAAAACAATTATTACTGCATTTTTGGAATTTGGTCTGCCTTAACCGGGAATCGAACTGGTCGAATATATGACAAAACAATAAAACCATGTATTTTTTACGGTTTTTAATTAATTTGAAGGCGTATGTGTTGTAAATTTAAAATGATCACTATCATGACCCTTTCGATCTGTATCATAAAACAAGACTTTATTGTTGTTTTGTCATATTAGACCAGTAGTCCAGTAACCATGTCGCCTGAAAGTACGGGGTACTTTGCGTCAAATTCGGTAGTTCTGATTTTTTGCAGACTTGTTTATGATGTTGGCCAAGTTAATAATCCAAGTTTGTGACTTCAAGCGCCGAACGCAACTTTGTCAAAAATAAAAAAACCGTTAAAATTTCGGACTTTTCTCAGACTGGCGATTATAACCCTAAAGGACTAGTTTTTGATAGTAGCTTCTTCGGACGTTTTAAATAAGACTAAATTTGCTACAACATGAGACTAGAATTGTCTCTGTGATAGTTTTCGAGAGTCTCGTGTAGGCGGTAACCTGGGCAGATTGAAGCTGGTTTTCGTCGCAGCCCTGGCAAATAGTAAGTTGGTATCGGAGTTCGTCGAGGTTGTTCAAAAAAATTGCGAAGTTCGACAAAAGTTGAATTTTGAAAAGCTTAATCTCGGAAACTATTGGGTCTACAGAGACAACTCTAGTCTCATATTGTAGCAAATTTAGTCTACTTTAAAAACATCCTAGAAAAGTACTATCAAAAACTAGTCCTTTAGAGTTACAATCACCATTATCTGAAAAAAAAAACGAAATGTTCACGGTTTTTTTATTTTTGACTAAGTTGCGATCTTCTCGGGGTCACAAACTTGAATTATTCATTGGGCCAACATCATAAACAAGGCTGCAAAAATTCAAAACTACCGGATTTGACGCAAGCCTTCATGTATAAAGTTACTGGAGTACAGTACAGTTCGTTTTCCGGTTAAGGCAGAGAAATTTCCAAAAATCCATAAATGCAGTATTAATTGTTTTCAAAAATAAAAGTAAGACTTCTTTGTGTAGAATTGGACATTTTCAAAATTTAAGGTAGGTAGTCGCCGTCTATGTGGCGTCTATTCTTTCTCTTAATTCCGCATGATGAAAACCTCATATAAAAACGGACAAAGTTAAACTGAGTAAATATACCGATCTTACTTTCGAGGTTCCACCACCATGTGGAATGATCACTCTATAGTTATTTTCCAAATAGTTTTATAGCTAACGGCATCCTCGAACTACACCTTCAAAGGCCTTGCTAGGCTGCTTGATCAGAGCTAGATTCAGAAGGCAGTGAATATACTTCAGAATGCACAAATAATGATGACATTATTATTGTTTACATTGTCCGCTCCAATATATTTGCTGGTGACTATACCGTTTTGATATTAGACACTTTGATTATTGACGATCAGAACTCAAAATTGATTTTTTTCTTTATTATTGCATTTCTTAAACCAACTTTATTTTTCATTAAAACTTGTATTACAAGTTAAAAAATTCCACTTTCCCACTTAATATCCAATTAATATTATAAATGCGAAAGTTTGTGTATTAGTTTGTTACTCCCTCAAGCTGCAACGGCTGGATGGATTAGGATGCAATTTGAAATGGAGATAGCTTAATAAAAGTTCCAAAGGAAATAATAATAACCGATATCTACAGAAGCTATAAAACATAAATTAATTAAAAAGTACAGTCTCGGAAAGGGAATGTCAAAGCATACTTTAACTAAAATAGGTTTATTGTGCAATTATGAATAAGAGAGTTCAAGAATATTTATTTAATTAAAAAAGAAAATATAACCGACTACTACGCTACTTTTGCCCATGCCTCAAGAACCGTGCATCATCGGTCCGTTTACGCGTGCGTGCGCTTCTGTGGCTTTATTGCTCTATGGTAATAAGTAATTTACAAACATACAGAAAACTGCATGATCCCGATAAGAATGCCAATTTTTTATGGGGTGCGAATTTAAAGTAAATCAAATGAATACGATTGTGACGATTTTCAATTGTTTCAAAATTTCCCCCGAAGTACGAAGACCGTTAAACGTAGATAACTACTTTCCGGGGGTTGCACCCCGGTGCAAATTAGATATTGTATTTAGATATTTTTTCTAATCATATCCTCAATTTGCACCGCGTTCTATATTTTCCCCCGAGCCGCGATGGCCGAAAGTAAGTTTTTACTTATATATATTTTTATTTATATGTTCCCTAGGTTAAATTAAATGAAATAATACGTGCAAATGTAGATTGAGATGGATTAAAACGTATGCCAAATTGCACCGAGTACACCTTTTTTCCCTCGTTAGTTATGACCTTTGCAAGGTTTTCAACCAATTGCACCCCTTTCCGGGGGGGCGAATTTATTAAGGGATGCATAAAGCTCGATTTTTAACCCCTACAAAGCAATCAGAAATGTTTTTATCAATTCTTTGAATTATTTCCAGACTTTAGTGAAATTTCATCTAATTTGCCCGTACTACATGTAATTTCATCTCTAGTGGTTCGAGATTAGGGGCCAAGTTTGAATTACATTTAAAAAAAAAGCAGTGACATAGTTTTTAGTCTGTGTATCTTTTAGCAAGTAAAAATACACCTAATATTTTACGACACAAAATAGTGTGTTCTGATTGGTCGATTTAAATTTTTCATTTTAAGGAGCTACGACACAAAAATTGATTGATTTTCATTGGTTCTTAAAGTTCGACAACAATGTTCTCGACCAATCAGCAAACACGCCGACAAAAACATTTCTGGTCTGTCCTTATAAGTGACGTTTTGTGACCCCAAACAAGACCATCTATGGCCATATTTCCGAGCAGTGTTGTGAAAAACACTTTAGTCGCCTGTATCTCAAGAAACAATGAAATCTTTTACAAGATATACAGATACACTGGGGCTCTATAAAAACATAACCAACTATAACTATCGAATTGAGCTACCGGAGAGCTTAGTATAGTTGCGTTTATCGCGTTACAAAATGTGGATATAGACGTCTACGTGACGCGTAATGACAGGCATTACAACATGAGTGTGGTTTATGAAACGAGCCGCAAGGCGAGTTTCATATTAGATCACACGAGTGTTGTAATGCTAATTACGCAGACTTGTACAATACTTTATCTACCACACATATTATAAGTACTCTAAGCTCTAAGATGGGTTCAGAAGCCGAAAGGCAATTGACCAGCTTTACCTTACCTGTGGTAGTAGGTGACAGCGATGACAGCTGTAACGTAATTTTGAAATTACGTTATCGAATATTGTAAGGTAGTGAGATCCTTTGGAACATCATCCAAAATTAACATCTGTCATCGCTGTCACCTACTACCACAGGTAATGCTGGTCATTGCCTACGGGTTTTGAACGCATAATAGAGGACTTATTATATGAGCGTAGATAATAGTAGTTTATGTGACTGTACATAATGAAGGGCATTAAACACGAGTGCGGGTTTTATAATAACATCACACAAGTGTTTAATGCCTAATTATGTACAGTTACATACACTACTTTATCTACCCACATATCATAAGCCTCCATGATGCATTCAGGAGCCGCATATTAAATTTTAAGCGGTAATGGCGGTACTGAAAAGATTGAAAAGTTTTCTGGCAGCTGTCATAGTTTTTTTTTAATTCAGAGACAAAGTAGAGTCGGCTCCAACTATGCAAATTGACAATTCATTTCGAATTAAACGTCATCTCGACTGATATTAGAATAGCGGTCAAATCAAATTTCTTTGTTTTTCAGAGATGTTCGAAATTTGAATGAAATAATATTATCGAAATCGATGTTATTATTTAGCAATAATAACATTTTTACCCGACTGCCGAAGGAGGAGGGTAATGTGTTTCACTGCCTATATATGTATGTTTGTTCCTTTGGGTCACTATAAAAACTAAACCCGTTGTCCGATTTAGATGATTCTTATGTCAATCGATTTGTCTTAATCTGGTGAGTGTCACTGAAGATATTACAGTAATCAAAATTGAATAAGGCGGCATCCAGACGCCAAATAAAATAAAAAATGTCGACCAAGTATGACAAGTGGGGTATCATTGAAAAGGGATTTAAAAATCATCTTTAGGTTTCTCTCATAGTTTTTCATTTTTAACCGACTTCAAAAAAAGGAGGAGGTTCTCAATTCGTCTGTATTTTTTTTTTTTTTTTTTAATGTTTGTTACCTCAGAACTTTCGACTGGGTGAACCGATTTTGAAGATTCTTTTTTTATTTGAAAGCTGGTGCTTCCAGATTGATCCCATTTTTTTCAAAATGAAGATCTGATGGTGGAATCCATGAGGAATCGACGGAACTCTTCAAAATGTATAGGTACACCTATAGCGATTTTGGTATTTTTCATTGTAACTCGTGTATTTGGTCTTGGAAACCACTATTTGGTGAAGTGGAACTGATGATGAAGACCACAGATGGCCACCGGAACTCCTAAACGGTATATATTTCTAGGGTGGCGAGAAGATATTAAGATTAAGATAGTTGAGCGACTATGACGAAGCATATTTAGGTTTAAATATATGACTATGACTTTCCCACGGCGTTGCTTGCGGCGAGATTGAAATGTTCTATTGTTCTTATTAATTGAGAAGTGGGAGAATAACAGCATAATTATGATCACTAAAAAGTATAAAATAAAAAAAAGTTTAAAAAAACAAAAACCCGCCTTCAAAAAGCAAAAAATAACTTCTTTAAAATGGTAGGTAAATAGGTCAGTCCAACTGAAGTCGGCGTCCAACAATATTTTAACCAAAAGCAGACTTCAGTTGGACTGACCTATTTACCTACCATTTTAAAGAAGTTATTTTTTGCTTTTTGAAGGCGGGTTTTTGTTTTTTTAAACTTTTTGAATGATGATTTAGGATTTATAACGATTTAAATTTGGTTAGCAACAGTCGGGTTTTGAAAGCTTGCTTTTTGTTAATTTTATTTTTGTTGTATCGTAAAAACGGTAAAACATACAAGCGTCAAATTTGGTATGAATATTATACAAACCCAAAAAAAACAGCAAATACCAAAAATCCGATTCGCACTTGACCGGTTTTTTTTAGACTTGTATTCCACTGAACCGCAGACCGCAAAAAGCTACCAACTCTGCAATGTTCAGTAAAGCTCATGAGAGTCACGAGGCCTCGGATTCCCGCCCAATTTGTTGCTACGCTATTTAGTTAAAAGTTTTCCGCAGAGCTTTTTCTACTAAGCTCTGTGCCTACACTTAAAAACTTACGTGCTTTAAGTGCTTGAAATTTAAGTGTGTGTGTGTGTGTGTTGGATGTGGTTTTTAGGGTTCCGTAGTCAAACTGGGAACCCTTATAGCTTCGCCATGTCCGTCCGTCCGTCCATCCGTCCGCAGCTTAGCTCAGAGACCCTTAGTACTAGAAAGCATTTGGCATGAATATACATTATACTTATTAGTCACGCCAACAAAGTGGTAAAATAAAAACTTGAAAATAATTTTTTTTAGTGTACCTCCCCTACACATAACGTGGGGATGTATTTTTTTTCTCTTGTACCCCATAGTGTGGGGTGTCGTTGGATAGGTCTTTCAAAATATTGTGGGTTTGTGGAAAAAGTTTTTCGATTAAGGTATCCGTTTATGAAATATTAAGCTTTAAAGCGCTAATTTTTGTTAGAGTCAAGTGTCCCGCCCAACTAAAAATCCTAAAAATCTGAAAAATATCTTAAATTAAAGTACATATAATGAATTTAATAGGAAAACTATCACGACTAAGTAGACTTAATTGGTTCTTGAGTTACATGTCCCGCCCAACTAAAAATCCTAAAAATCTGAAAAATATCTTAAATTAAAGTACATATAATGAATTTAATAGGAAAACTATCACGACTAAGTAGACTTAATTGGTTCTTGAGTTACAAACGGTTTAAATGTTTATACCTACCGAAAACTTATTTGCGGTGTTGGTAAACTGACCGCGACCTATGTGGGTGTATGGGGATAACAGTTTTCCAACGGCAAAGTTAAGTTTGTCGCGAGGTCTAATTTGTTTGTAGTAACGACTTCGGAACCCTACACTGAGCATGGTCCGACATGCTTTTGCCCGGTTTTTTTATTGCCCATACCGGAAATTAAACCCAGGACCACTAGCTTCGTGAAAGGGTCACTGTAAGGTCTTATAAAAAAAAATAGTTTATTTACCAAAGTTTACATTATATTGTTAATTTCTGATTTACCCAAAGTTAAACTGTTAGAGAATACCATTAGGCATTAAGTTCGCCCCTAGTATTCAAATTTTTATTTAACTGCAATAAAGATTAAATAAATAAATAAATTGTTTAACGGTAATTCCGACACAAGCATTTCGTATTTGATTGTTTGAACTCTTTGCTGAGATTAAAAAAAACACGTGATAATGTAAAGTAGTAACCACACGGGTTTTAGATGCTGCATTATGATCCTAAAACCCCTGCAATAAGGACCACTTTACGAAGTGTGTCGAGCATTTTATTGACCCACAGGGAACCTCAAGTCCGCTGCGACAAAACTTTTAACAATGACCTACAAATTGGGAGGGAATACGCAGTGGTGCTTATTTCAAAAGCTGCACGAGCTTTGCGAACGAACGCTTGTCGTGTTTTGCGATAAGGTATACGATTTACTGGTATCCCGAGCGTCGATCAGGTTAAAAAACGATTTTTCCCAATGAACGTATAATAATATTATCATGTATTACATGATATAGTAGGTTTCACAATCGTGTTATAATAGAGAGCTTTTTAGTCGAGTACCGTGTATAGGCCACGAATCTTGCTGAGTGGCTTAAGTAAGGATTAAAAACCGGGCAAGATGAAGTAATTCTCTATTTAAAGTTATTTGGTCATTTTAGTAGGTATAAACAGTTTAGTCACCTGTATCTCAGGAACCGATCAAGTCTACTTAGTCGTCATAGTTTTCCTTTAAAATTCGTTATATGTGCTTTCATCTAAGATATTTTTCAGATTTTTAGTATTTGTAGTTTTGGCTGTAGGGGGCGGGGGGACACGTTACTTGATACTACCAAAAATTAGCGCTTTAAAGCTTAATATTTCATAAACGGATCCCTTAATCGAAAAAACGTTTCCGAAAAACCCACAATATTTTTAAAAGACCTATCCAACGACACCGAACTCTATAGGGTAGACGAGAAAAAAAAATACATCCCCACGTTACGTGTAGGGGAGGGGATGTACAATATTATTAAAATTGCAATTCTGAACAAAACAAGAAAATACCGTAAAAGAGATCACCAAAAGTGAAATTAAAATCGGCCAATAAATACGGATGACACAAGCATTTTAAACTGCTAATTAGACAGCGATTAGACAGATCCGATATGCACTGTGACGTCATGTAACAGGCCGGCCATATAAACTCCATGTTCAATTCTGTTTTGCTAGAAAGTTTTTATTGAAGCTGTGAAAAAATGGCATTAATATTCCTTATTACACGGCCAGCCGATTTTGAATTGTTTGTATTATTAGTATTATTGACCGTGGAGACTATATACATCTCCTTTGTATGCTTATTATTTAATTTGACATCTGGAGACTCTTTACATCTCCATAATTGACTGTGGAGACTTTCTACATCTCCTATGGATGTTTATTTCTTAAATTTAATTTTAATTTGACATTTGGAGACTCTTTACATCTCCATAATTGTATTATTGACCGTGGAGACTTTCTACATCTCCTTACCTATGTCTATTTTTAATTTTTATTTGAAATTTGGAGACTTTACATTTCCAATTTAAATTGAATATACTTTGAGTCTCATAATTGCTCCTGGGACCTGTACATCCCTGTGACATTTAAATTAGTTAGCTTAAGTTTATCATAGTAATAAGTTACTCATATAAAAAAAAAGACTTCCTGTTGAGTTTCTTGCGGCGTTTCTTCTCAACGGAGTCCCTTGGAAGCGCTGGTAGACTCGGACATGTAAAAGTGCCTACAGGGCCTACTTACAGAATAAATGAATTTGAATTTGAATTTGAATTTGAATTTGAAACTTTTGTACAAGTTATTTATTTCACATATAACTTTATATTTAATCCAGTGAATGACACAGTTTTTATCATCATTCCAATTTAGCTAGGGTAAGGATATATTCCACATTGTATTAGTACTCACTATTTCCAATCTCGCTATATCGGTGTCCCAGCTATTTCGTTATAGACCGACGCTAACAATATCGCGCTGGGAGCAGTATTATTCCAGATTCAGTTTGTATCATAACTACATATTATAAAACAAAGTCCGCCGGCGTGCCTGTCTGTATGTTCGCGATGAGCTCAAAACTACTGATCGAATTTGTTTGCGATTATCAACATCGGTTAGATAATTTTCATAGCAAAAAGCAAACGTCAATAGAGTTGGAACGTTAAATTTTATCGACTTGTCCATCTATCGATAACTTTAATCTCCTTCTATATTGCTGACTTTTAACATAAACCTCTTTGATTAGCTAGTTGCAACGGCATTAATAGTAAATGACATGACAGTTAACTGGCGTTTCTGCCACTGTCTTTTTGCAACTAATTCACGAAATACAAACGAACAAAAAATTATAAACAAATGGATAAAGAAGTATTCTTTCCTTACTTACAACGAAAATAATTCCACAATATACTGCTCTACATGTAAGGTTCATTAAAGCAACCAACCATATTGCGTTGAAACTCACATAACGAGTAAAACAGATTCATGTGAGATTAAAGCGGTAAAGAACGCTATTAGTTTTTATCTAGATTTGATTATATTTCTAGTTTCTTGCAGCATCCCATGGAAAATAGTTAACAATCCATAATTCCGTTTTTTAAATATATATATTTATTTGGCCTCGTGTGGTTGCCGAGTTAGAATAGTGCCACTCCATGTCTTCCCGTGGATGTCGTAAGAGACGACTAAGGGAATAAAGGCTTGTAGTACTGTTAGGCGATGGGCTTGCAACCTGTCACTAATACGCTGGTAAACATCTTAGCCTAATTGTGCAAATTGTGGTTATAGAATTATCAACAAGTTTTTAGAGATGTTTGTAATTCTGTAGCTCTGCCTACCCCACTCTGGGAACGAAGGTGTGAGATTATGTATGTATGTAAATATATTTGTTGTTCCTGTTCATCATCATTTGAGGTCTATTTTTGTTAATAAATAAATAAAGATACGCTTCGTAAATATAACTTATCGATAGTCGATAAAATTCAACGTTCCAACTAGGGAATGCAAATTAACCGGTTATTAACCGTGTTTGTATGAAAATAACCGGTTAAAATCGGTTAAAACCGGTTATTTGCATTCCCTAGTTCCAACTCTATTGACGTTTGATTTTTGCCATAAAAATTCCGCCCTCTGCTTATTATGTCCTCGTAAGGCCCAGGGTGCAATAGGAGGTACATAATCAAGGCAATTTAATTTGAACTGTGTTGCAATGAGAATAAGGTTTATTTTCCTATCTTCATAAACTGAAAATGGCATTATCGAACAAACGTAATTGAACTTTATTGCCTTGACGGTAGATTCAAAGTCCCGATCACAAAAAACTCCCTGTTTATAGTATGGTGGGCCTTACGATGATAATACATTCTGGGTTATGTACCGGTGTTACAGAAAACTTACATTATTCTCGAAGTATTTTTGTTATTATTTGGGCGTTTCGGATTTTTTTAAGTAATTATTACTGTAAGGGAATTCGATTTTATGCTACAAAAAAAAAATGCGAAGATTTTTTTTATTGGATATCAATAGTATAACGTAAATTTTTATTTTGTTGCAATAAATCTCCTACACTAGAATTAAACCACACGAAATAATCCCAAGTGTCTGTATTCTTTGCAAAGGGTTTTACTTGTATACTTAATATAATTTTCTACTTCTGTTTTGTATTTGTTTTGTATTATATTAATATAGGTTGAAAAGGAAACTGACAGGTTGTGAGTCTCTCCTGACTTCTATAAGCCGAAATATTAAATAATGTCTATGGGTCCCAGAT
The DNA here is from genome assembly GCA_946894065.1 of Acleris literana. Taxonomy (NCBI): domain Eukaryota; kingdom Metazoa; phylum Arthropoda; class Insecta; order Lepidoptera; family Tortricidae; genus Acleris; species Acleris literana. The sequence continues at coordinate 3,687,217 of OX335695.1, forward strand.
CCAACTTACCACCAGGTGGTCTGAGTGCTTGTGTGCCTTCCCCTTGCCAAAAAAAAACCTTTTCACTTCTCATGCTCCAAAAGTCCGCCTTTATGTCATGCGTAGGCGACATAAAGTAGCTTTTTATGCTCTAGTGCATAAAGTAAAATCTTCGTCGAAGGCCAAGGCAACCGGCTCAACAGCCACACGAACAACTTTAACTTCATGGAATAACCTCTTTATTTTATTTCGTTACGTTAGTACTCTAAGCTCGTTCGGGAAGCTTCGTAGCACCTTTTCGTCCAAATTACCGCAGTGTCTGAAGTCAAAAGTCTTTGACCAGTGTGTGTTGCCAGTGATGACTTACGGATCTGAGACGTGGGCGCTAACAATGGGCCTTATAAGGAAGCTCAAAGTCACTCAGAGGGCTATGGAGAGGGCTATGCTCGGGGTTTCTCTGCGTGATAGAACCAGAAATGATGATATCCGCAGTAGAACTAAGGTTACCGACATAGCCCGAAGAATAGCCAAACTTAAGTGGCAGTGGGCGGGGCACATTGCTCGCAGGACTGATGGCCGATGGGGTCAGAAGGTACTTGAGTGGCGTCCGCGGACCGGGAGACGAGCTGTAGGTAGGCCTCCAACAAGATGGAGTGACGACCTAGTAAAGATCGCGGAAACGCGTTGGATGCGAAAAGCACAAGACCGGTCTGAGTGGAGAGCCTTGGGGGAGGCCTATGTCCAGCAGTGGACGTCTTTCAGCTGACATGATGATGATGAGTACTCTAAGACCAAGGCAAGGATACCAACAGCCAAAGTACACAATAAAACTTCATAAAATAAACATGTAATTTTTATTTTGTCGCATTTATTATTATTATATTTGAGTAAATCAATATATTTAAAGCATGACTATAAGTTATCATAGATATAAGAAACAAAATGTTTTTATAACTGAGCGGTATGTAACGACTTAAGTCAGATGTCACTTACATAATGAAAAAAATGAAAAAAAAAGTTAATTGGCGGGAACGATACTTATTTTGTCATTGTCAATATTTGTGTTACAATAATTTACATGTTGCTGTTTCATTTCCTCGCAATTGAAGTGAAAATTAGAGTGTAAAACTCGTCCATAAAACACATTTAACACTCGACTTTATACGTCGTTTTATGCACTTGTTGTACAATCTACTATTGAAGAGACTTATAGGGATATAATGTGGCAAGAGTAAATGGGAATGTTGGAAGGGGAAGGCCAAAGCGAACGTTCCACGATCAGATTGGGGACGTATTAAGAAAGGGCCAGGTCAGGAGACTCTAAACCGACGCACGTGTATGAAGAGACTTATGAATGTGGAGGAAGCGAGGGAAGTTGGTCAGGATCATAGCAAGTCGAAGGAAGTGGTCTCTGTCTATCCCTAGGGGAAAGAGGAGTGATTGTATGTATGTATATTATAGCGCTACTCAAAAGAACGTATTGCAAATGGTTAGTCATGTAATTTATCATTCGAATTGATGTAAATTATTGAAATACTCGTAAATCATTGGTGATCCATCTGCCAATCAACTTTGTCTCTTTTGAGTTTTTTTTGTAAAGGGGCCTCATATGCTGCCGCGCCCGCATTAATCAAAAGGATGGCTTTATGTGCTTCAGCGCAAGGAACGTGAGATGGAGATAGTTTGCGCGCGCCTTGATTTTAGCGTCAAATTGAATAATTGATATTTACTTTTACCATAAAACTACATTTTATTTAGAAAATAACTGACCAAAACCTGCATAAAGAAGTTATAAGTAGGTACTTATTGTACCTACTTGATAATAGAATTAAAAAAAATATCGTAAAAGATAGTGCTCCGAAGATTCATCCAAAATCGTGTAAAAAGAAAACGTGACCCTGAGAAAACATAATCAGACACGTACACATTTTATAAGTTACGGAGGTTTCTCCTTACATTATTAAATACGAGGTTTTACTGTTAAGAACACGAATATGGCGAGAAACAAGCAATAATAAACTTAATGTAGGCGGCATAAGATCCTTTTTGTGTGCATTTTCATTGTGTACTTATGTTTTAATTTTTTTATTGCCAGCGCCATCTGTCGGGCTCTGAAAAAATAGTTCCAGTCAAATTATTAGTATTTTGAATTTGATCCTGAGTTTCGGATGTTTTCTATGTACTTATATAAGTATTTAATTGTCTATTAGTGTATGTTATTTTTGTTGTATAGTAGGTATCCATGGTACAAGCTTGGGATAGTTTGGGAGTTACTTAATTTGTATGATTAGGTCTCCTTTAATTAATTATTTAATTTTCTGTAAATTAGGTTTTTTACAATACCTATTCAAATATAAAAGTAAAATAACAATACTAATATAAAAAATAAACATTATAAAAAACCTACGTGTGTCGCCGGCAGCGGGGCAGGGCTCAAGCTACCGGTGGTTAGGGCTGCAGAGAGAGGAACCAGATTTGCCCATAGGTCAACTGGTAGAGAATGCCATTAGGCATTAAGTTCAAGTTTTGTACTCTTATAATGTATTTTTATTAATAAACCTCCTCACAATGCGTGCCGTGTCAAGGAGTACTGCCTTCTGTATCTGGCCCTTGATCCAGCCATCTAGCGAGAGTATCTTGTGGTGAGTGACTCTTCGCTATAAGACCGTTTGACGAAACAACTATCTAATAATTATTATTGAAATACTTTTATGAGCGATTTTTTTTTAAATTGCAGTCGTATTCGGATTCTGGTCAATTTTCTATGCCCTGCCTGTGGCTATATTCGATAATTATTAAACAATTATTGCTTTTGACAGGTTATTGTATTGTGTTTATTCGGCCGCCATTACTGTCAAGTCTTTCATGTTTTCCACAGAATAAAGACTAAAATCATAGAAACCGTACTAATTAAGCAGAAAATACATTATGGTTCACTTCTTTTTAACCGACTTCAAAAAAGGAGGAGGTTATACGTTCCACTGTATGTATTTTTTTTTTTATGTATGTTCACCGATTACTCCGTCAATTGTCGACCGAATTCAAAATTTTTTTTTTGGTTTGATAGAGTATACTTCCGAGGTGGTCCCATTGTCACCAAATCTGTATCTGATGAGGGGATCAGTGAGGAATTGAGGGAACTCCTCAAATATTGTAGGCAAACATATAGCGATTTTAGTATTTTTAGTAACAAGTCCAGCATTTGCATTCAGAAAGTATCATTTGGTGTAGTGGAACTGATGATGAAGACCACAGATGGCCACCGGAACTCCTCAATGGTACCGATTTCAAGGGTGGCGATAAGATATCTCGATTAAGATAGTTGAGCGACTACCTACAACGAATAATATTTACTTGTTGAAATATGACTATGACTTTCCCGCGGCGTTGCTTGCGGCGCGCTTGATATAAGTTAAAGTTTCATTTCAACTAAGAAGTGGGACTACGTAACAGCGTATTATGATCACTAAAAAGTATAAAATAAAATAAATGTTTTAAAAAACAAAAAACCGCCTTCAAAAACGCAAAAAATAACTTCTTTGAAATTGTAGGCACCTAATAGGTTAGTCCAACTGAAGTCGGCGACCACAACATTTTCAACAAAAAGCCGACATCAGATGGACTAACCTATTAGGTGCCTACAATTTCAAAGAAGTTATTTTTTGCGTTTTTGAAGGCGGTTTTTTGTTTTTTAAAACATTTATTACTTATGGTTTTCATAGTGAGTTGGAAAGTGATGCATCTATAGCTGTTCTTTCGTTATTTGGTACATCGTCACAAGTAAGGCGTGATTTGGACCTATAAGCACCTATAGTATTGGAAGGCCAAAGAAGTCCCTGTGTAAAACCTTGGGACAATGACAGTTAAAGAAGAAAAAACAGCCTACTTTTTGTTTCATTTTTTCTCATGTAATACGTAATCTAAAAAGTAGAGAAAGATAGCTGACGCAAAGTACGTCTTATAGTCCGGTTTCTATGCTATATGTTCTTATTCTGTGATGTTTTCCTAGTGCTGATTGATTCATTTGAAAGCCATTATATAAAAAAAAATATTATCCAACCAAACACTATATTATATTATTATAACAAAACATGACCACCAAAACACTAGTTAATTATTATACTCGCTAGGCTACGACAGTGTCCGTTAGTTTGTTAGCTCGGTAGTTCAAAGGCTAGCTCTATAATACAATACCACAGTACATACAGAACAGTAGTTCATCTCCGGCCATTATAACTAACTAGAGGACGCCCGCGACTTCGTACGCGTAGAATCAGTTTCCCGGTACTCCCCCTATTTCTTCACGTTGGGGGTCGATTTTCGGAAAATCCTTTCTTAGTGCTCACTTACATCTTGAAAGCAACCCGTGAACCAAATTTCAAGTTTCTAGGTACAGTAGTTTCGGCTGTGCGTTGATATATAAGGGCCGTATTAATAAACTCTTGGGTGAGACGCCCGTCACAAGATAAGTCAAAGTAAACGTCAAATCATAGAACAATGTCATTTTTGACGCATCTCGAAACGAGCATGAAGGTGCTTTTCCACCGGCGGCGCGAGAAGAGACGAGGCGGGACGAGAATTGAAATTTGTATTTAAAAAGATTAGGCGACTTCGTACGCGTAGAATTAGTTTCCCGGTACTCCCCCTATTTACTTCCGTTGGGGGTCGATTTTCGGAAAATCCTTTCTTAGTGCACCCTAGGGCACCCAAGGAATACTGCCCCCAAATTTCAAGTCCTTAGGTCCAGCGGTTTGGGCTGTGCGTTGATATCCAAGTCAGTCAGTCAGGTTTGCCTTTTATATATATTTATATAGATAGATAGATGGGCGGACGACGGATGCAAATTACGTCAAAATACTGTCGAACCATATTCGTAATATGGATATGACTACAATTAATTTAAAAAAAGAAAAAATCTGTGCCAAAAAAACGTTATAAAATGTTATTGCTGAAGTAAATAAGAATCATATTTATTTCTTCATTAGGTATTTTCAGTACATTCCTTTTAAAGTTCACTATCTACTCGTATACTAATATTATAAAAGCTGAGGAGTTTGTTTGCTTGAACGCGCTAATCTCAGGAACTACTAATCCGATTTGAAAAATTATTTCAGTGTTAGATAGCCTATTTATCGAGGAAGGCTATAGGCTATATATCATCACGCTAAGACCAATACGAGCGGAGCACGAATGAAGAACACAAAGTCGGGGGTTAAAGTTAGCGTTAGCACAAAATAACTATTCCACGGGGACGAAGTCGCGTTCAGAAGCTAGTCGACTTATATAGGGAAAATGACCTCTCCACATCTACAGACGTAAGAGGGGCGTATTCTTAAAGTGATACTTCGGTACTTTCTTAATATACAAAATATGTACTGATTTATAAAAAAACTGCATAATTATATTTCCACACTTATTTTTTTCCTAGCCTGTTTTTGTGTCTTACTGCTCGGCAAAGGCCTCTCCTCTTATTCGCCACTCGGCCCTATCCAGAGCGCATTCTTGCCAATCCCTCGCAAAGGACTCTAGGTCGTCTCGCCATCTCCTTCTGGGTCTACCTCTGCTACGATGTCCGTCGCGTGGAAGCCAATGGGTGGTATTTTTGGCCCATCTCCCATCGTGCATGCGGCAGATATGCCCAGCCCAGTCCCACTTTAACTTTGCGGTCTTCACCCCAACATCAGCAATACCAGTTCTTGAGCGCAGCTCTGTGTTCCTCACCCTATCGGATCTTCGGACACCCAGTACGCTACGCTCCATTGCTCTTTGGCAAACCTTGAGCTTAGACTTTTGAGCCTCAGTCAATGACCTTGGGCACCGTATGTTAGGGCACACATAAATATTACTCGAAATTTAATAAAATTCTTATCCATCTTGTGCTTTCGTCACCATATTGCATCCGTCGTCCACCCATTAAATAACCTACCTATGTTTGGGTACCTACGTAGGGGCATCTAATCATTCGTAATTGACTAACTGTTTTCTATCGACTCGAAATGTTTGGTTGACATAAGCGATCGACATGATCTGACATCAGCTTACGTCAATTTACAAAAACTTAGGGCCGTATTAATAAACTAATCTCAACTCTAATGCTCGTCTCGAGATGCGTCGAAAATGACAGTGTTCTATGGTTTGACGTTTACTTCGACGTATCTTGAGACCGGCATATCGTCCAAGATGAGTTTATTAATACGGCCCTTAGTGTTACGCGTCTTAAAGAGACCTTCTGAGCCTCTATTCAAGTAGGTAACACCATATTTTCTTTGATGTTGTGATATTGTTTTTAACTCGGCCGCTATTACTGTCAAGTAAATAAGAGCTATCAAAACGTTGACAATGCGGAAACACGTTGTTGAATCTCAGCCCTGGGTCGAGATTTTAGGCGGTAAAAACCAATTCGTCTTTGACCTGTTATCGTATTGTCAACGTTTTGATAGCTCTTATTTAAGTGACAGTAATGTATGATTTACATTGGTCCCGCAAAAGCATGCCAGTAGAAGTACATTGCGCCGTTACAATAGCTCTCGCCTCAATCGTGAAAACCAACTCGTCAATGTATTTTTACTGGCATGCTTTTGCTGGACCAATTTAGAAATTAGACCGCGTTAGAAATAATACCATAACAGGTCAAAGAGTCTGCACAGGTAGCATAAGTTGTGTTTTCTCGCTTGTAGCTCAGAGCGTCTCTATCGTTTCTGACTAGATAGAAAGGGAGATCCGAGCGACAACCAAGTCGCGGGCAACTTGGGCCAACCATTTACTTTAACGACCTAGTACTGGAAAAGTGCAGTTGCACGTGATTGGCTAGTAGCCTTGTCCACACCAGACGATCCAAAATTGGATCGGTTTGGATCGGCGAAAAACGGATCGACCCGCGGCAAGGAGCGCGAGCTCAATCATACGCTTGGATCGCACGCGACAAACCACACACCGACCTACTTATGGATCGCGCTCCGTGGATCGCGCGATCGGACCGCGCTGGATCTTCCGGTGTGGACCCGGCTAATGGCGAATGCTACACGCTCGATATGTATCGCGATATTTAACGTGATGTTTATTTAGTAATATTTTGGTATACTACACATACGATACGAATCGCGTCAGTACGACGGTAAATTTCATGGAGTACACTCGTACGTTCCCTATTACGATCCAAATATCAAGATAAATATCGAGCGTGTAGCACTAGACGCTCGATATTTATCGACGATACTTGTTACAGAGCGTGGATTTTTGGATTTCTAGAAATCCAGCGATCCGTATCACGATACATGATACGCTATACTACACACTCGATAAATATCGTGATCCTGCATTACGATCCAAATATCACGATTAATATCGAGCGTGTAGCATTCGCCAATGAGAATCCGCTAAAGCCGCACTCACAATGGAGCAGATAATCAGTCGGTTCTTACATCTGTACGGTGCGGACGTGTTTGTTTCCCTTCTTGCGACTTATGGTTTATCGTTTACGTGTGACTTGGCTAGTGAATTTTCAAATACCATTGTAAACGAGTCCAAAGAAGATTATCGATTGCTGCCGCCCACTTGTCTACCTGCCTTTGTCTTTTGTCCTTGTTATTTGTATGACACTGTGCGAGTGAGAGAAGCCTATACTAGGTCGTTAAAGTAAATGGAGTATAGCAAAAATTCTAAATATTTATTCAGCAAATAGGCCACATGAGCGCTCTTTTACACGTCGGTAATAGAGTGAATCTACTAGCGCTTCGGACAAGACCATCATTGCGGAAAAGAAGCGCTGCAAGAAACTCCAGCATAAGGTCATTTTTTCAATCATAAAAACATAAAACAATAATACTTAAAAGTAAGTTACATTAAGTAATAAATAATAAATAAAAATAATAATAATAAATAATAAAGTCTTAAAACTACCAAAAATTAACTTATTACAAATGTAAGGTCAATAAACCTTAAACTAAAAATGATGAATATGAGAACAACACGACGAGGTCTCTTTGTCAAAAGCCATAATTAGAATAATTAATTGAACAACAACGCCGCACTGATAGACTTTCTGCGCGCACGATACTATCTTCCGAAATGTTACTGGCTTGTTTATACTGTGGCAATACCCTAGCGTGCCGTAATAGTAAGGACGCGTTTATTATTTAAAAGCAATCTACTCCAGTACTGACGAGTTTGAGTTTATTAGTAGTAGTAACTTATACGGGTGGTGGAAAATTATTCGTTGCCATCTGAATTATTCAATCAAAGTTCCAAAGAAAAAAGTTACTATAGGCGTACCATAATAGACTATACACCGAGGGGATAAAGCACTGTTTTATGTCACGGGCGCGATATTGAATCCTGAGCTAATGAGGGACTCCAGATTTAACTCCCGAGCGTAGCGAGGGGGTTACGAGTTAATTCCTGAGCGAAGCGAGGGAATTGAAACGGGGTCCTGAGTGCAGCGAGGGATTCAAGCTCGCCCAAGACGAAAACAGCTTTATCCCAAAGGAAAATACTCTACTTTTCTCACCTTTTGTTTTATTTCTTTGTTTTGCGTAGGTATATGGCTTGTAGTGGCCAGTTCGATTTTCAAAAAAGTTCTGTTTGCTGTACGTTTCTATAAATCTCATTATTAACCAGCGGGTATATTGTACTGAATCTCATTATGAACCGCTGGTTAGCCGGTGGCTATAATCACTTACGTTAGGTGAGGTTTGCATGATATGTAATTGAGCAAATTCGAGCATGTGGTGTGAAAATTATTTAAGGGGTAGGTAGGCAGAAAGACGGGGTGAGGTCAAGGACTTTAATTGTTGAGCCACTATGGAACCCTGTCGCATAACGTTAATCATTAATTATAGCGTAATTTCTTTCATGTGGCTTGACGCTGTCATTATGACAGGGTTTCATAGTGGCTCAACAATTAAAGTCCTTGACTGTACGAAAAATCTCGACTATGACTATTCCCGTTGCCCTCTCCCCGCACCTCATGCAGGCCCCCTCCCATCTAAGTTCCCATTAAGAGGAAGTGGGCCCATTAACAAAAATGTGCTAGAAGTCGTCAATGTCATTAGCACGGAAAAGAAAAAACAGTGGAAGTGGCATGAGCTTCGCTTAGTATCAGACTTGTTGTCGCCAATACTCAAACTATCATAAAAACAACACGCCACCATGGAAAATGTTTTTGGTGCGGCTGTCGTTTTTACATTCCAAAATAGCACAATAAGGCATGCTTCTGGATTTATTTCCTTTTTTAGAAATATCGAAATAAGTGATCGCGGCAAAAGTATGGTAGGTTGCGTGGAACTCCGCATAACCATGCCACACGTTACACGCCCACTTGACACTCTACTGTTTTTTTCTGATCTTATGGTCGTACGTGGTCATTAGAGATGCTAAGTTATTTGTAAGTTACAGAAAACTGAACCTTATTGATGTAGAATGTCAGATTGACTTTGGACCTAAGGTGGGTCATAAATATGAGGGAGGGAGGGAGTGGGAGGCACATATATTTTTGTAATGAGCGCGAGTATTTGTTTATGGATCCTGGAAGTTTTCTACTTATTTAAATATTTATTTGTTTATATAAGTTTGTTAGGGAATAAAGGCTTTTTCACTTCTCATGCTCTTAAAATGTTACTTTAATCTCTGCACATCGGGACTAACGCTCCTTTTTAATCTCTAGGGATTAAAGTATTTTTTTTAATTTACTCTGGAAACGGTGTTTGTGAATGGAGGATTACCGCCATTTTCAGTGATTGTGTATGGACCATTTTTAGGCCGTGGAAATAACCTCAAAATGACAACTGTGCAAAAATATTTAAAAAATCGATTTAATTTCGTGAAACACGCTTAATGATTACGAATATGAATCTATTTAAATATATTAAGGATAATTTTATTTTATTAGGCATGTTCCAAATAGTTTTCAAGCTTGTATCTGTTGGCTAAATATGCAAGCATTTGTGTCACTTTACAAAAAACTGACAACCGCGAAACAAATTTGTCAGAAACTTTGTTACATATTTTGTTACATATTTTGTTAAATATTGTAATTTTGTATAGAACGTACTCTTATTCCTCGCATTCAAAGTGAAAAGTAGAGTGTTTAACGCGAGACTAAACAACCATAATGACACTCGAACTATAGCCACTCTCGCTCGCTCGCTCGCTCGCTCGCGTGGCTAAACATCTCTTGTCATTATGGCTTGTTTTAGTCTCTTGTTGAACAATCTACTATTATGTAACTATGTTAGGGAATAAATTGTTGCAAGGGAATAAAGGCTTGTAGTACTGTTAGGCGATGGGCTTGCAACCTGTCACTAATACGCTGGTAAACATCTTAGCCTAAATGTGCAAAATGTGGTTACAGAATTATAAACAAATTTTTAGAGTAGTTGGTAATTCTGTAGCTCTTCCTACTAATCTGGGAATGAAGGCGTGAGTTTATGTATGTCTATGTATGTATAAGTATGTTTAGCGTTATAGGTTCAGCCTAGAGCTTAGTTTGGGACTAGGTCAATGAGAGTGTCCCTTGATACTTATCTGTTGTTATTTCAGACTGCGGAAAACAAAGCTGTGTCGAAGAAGCTTAGTATACGGGAAAGGCTGGTTGCCTGTGTGCGGAGAAGGTTCAATCCTCCGGCAGGTAAGTACCTAGTTACAGTCCAGTTCGTAAATATGTGTACACTTTAGTACCTTGTCACTTTAATCGCTGTGTATATACTTAAGGCAGTTTAAACATGACATAAAATAGACAAGGTGCTAAAGTATACATTGGCTTCACGACCTTCCCTTTCGACCAGAGGGTATGTGTATCGAAGAAATTACAAACAGTTTCACGACGGTTTTTTTTTTGATTGGCCATAATTATTATTATGAAAAAAACTTACGTCCTTTTTTTTTTTTTTCTTAATTAATGGCTTTCACTCCTTGTGTTTAACAAGCTGTATTTCGCCAGTATCGAGTTTTAGACAATCACCATGGACTTATTAGAGAAACAAGTCCATGGATATCACACGCGAGGACAATTGTTCGGTTAAAGAGATTTACTCTGGTGGACTAAACAGAAGCACATGGGGTTAGCTCCACGCGCTTCTGTCAAGTCCTCACTTACGTCCTTAAAATGTATCGTTATTACTGACAGATGACATGTTAAACAAAGTTACATTTTAAATTTTAAACAGAGGTTCAAACTTTGTCCAGATTTCACTCCGCATACGTTACCTATGTAACTCCCAAACGAATGGACCGACATTGACGAAGATTTTTTAAAAGAAAGCTATAAGTATGTTGCGGATGCCGATTTTTTCACATCCGCGGATGTGAATGTGGATGCGGATTTTTGAAGGCTGACATCCGCGGATGCGGATGCGGATGCGATGTTTAAGATCTTATATAAATATAGTACCTATATGAATGGAGTGTTAAAACAATGATAAAGTAATTATTAACATTTTTACTAATGAAAATTAGTATATTATTATAGTATTTTTTTTAACTTCGCTTACTAATTTTCATATTAGTAAGTGAAGTAAAAAATAGGACCACAACAAACGTGTCGGATCTTGTCATCATTTTTTTCGCTCCCATTGGTAAGTGTCGCGTTCGAACGGCACGCGCCATTCGCCGGCCCCGCCCAATTTCTCTCTTGTCGCAACTTGTATTACATCCGTATCCGCATGAACATACGCATTGATTGTTGCGGATGCGGATGCGGATGCAGAAGTCCAAATCTATGCGGAAGCTCCGCATTTGCGGATGCGGATGCGAATATTCGCAACATCCCTGGTTTCATGCAAATTGGTTCGTGCGTTCCATTGTATCGAGATTTTTAGCTATTTAACTCAATATTTAACTAGCGAAATTTGAAGTTGGTCTTACGATGTTATAATCCGACACAGTCATACGGCAGTTCTTAAAAAGCGTTATACAGAGATGTTCGATGGGACCTTTAAAAATTAATTACGCATTATTAATTGGAATTATTAACAACATTTTCTTGTTTGTATGATTTGTAGTCGTCAACGTCTAGTTTAAAATTCAAGTGTGAAGTCACGTAATAGTAGATTGTTCAATAAGAGGCTAAAACAAGCCATAATTACAAGAGATGTATAGTTCGAGTGTCATTATGGTTGTTTAGTCTCGCGTTAAACACTCTACTTTTCACTTTGAATGCAAGGAAAAAAAACGAATTTCTATACAAAATTACAATATTTAACAAATATGTAACAAAGTTTCTGACAAATTTGTATCGCGGTTGTTAGTTTTTTGTAAATTGAGACTTTAAAATAATGCTTATTTAGCCAACAGATTCAAACTTGAAAATTAATTTGGAGCATGCCTAATAAAATAAAATTATCCTTAATATATTTAAATAGATTCATATTCGTAATCATTAATCGTGTTTCATGAAATTAAATCGTTTATTTTATATTTTTGCACATTTGCCATTTTGAGGTTATTTCCACGGCTTTAATATGGTCCATACACGATCACTGAAAATGGCGATAATCCTCCATTCACAAACACCGTGATTGGTTGTTTATGGGTTTCTAAAGTAAATTAAAAAATTTAATCCCTAGAGGTTAATACGGAGCTTTAGTCCCGATGTGTAGAGACTAAAGTAACATTTTAAGAGCATGAGAAGTGAAAAATAAATAATAGACGTACTGTAACGTTGCATGACCCTTCGACCATGACAGTACTTAGTAACATAAACAAAATACCTTCAATGTAATTTTTTGTAGGGTCGTGTTCATCTAGCCTCAGTTAGCCATTTTTTAACCCCCGACGCAAAAAGAGGGGTGTCATAAGATTCGTCAATCTTATGACACCCGTATGTATCTGTGTATCTGTCTGTGGCATCTTAGCTTCTAAACGGGTGAACCAATTTGGATGCGGTTTTTTTTTAAATGAAAGCAGGTTTTTTTAAGTTATGTTTCATGAGAGATATTCGGCTCTCAAAGAAGGGATCGCCATTATATCTGGGGTTTTAATCTTTCTAGTTATAGCATATTAAACGATTTTTAATATAGAATCAGACAATTACGTCACTTTTTACCCGACTGCCGAAGGAGGAGGGTAATGTGTTTCACAGCCTATATATTTATGTTTGTTCCTTTGTGTCACTATAAAAACTAAACCCGTTGTCCGATTTTGATGATTCTTATGTCAATCGATTTGTCTTAATCTGGTGACTAGGTGGTAAGATATGACAGTAATCAAAATTCAATATGGCGGCAACCAGACGCCAAATAGAGCAAATTAAAAAAAAAGTCGACCAAGTATGACAAGTGGGGTATCATTGAATAGGGATTTAAAAATCATCTTTAGGTTTCTTTCATCATTTTTCATTTTGAATGATCATTTAGGATTTATAACGATTTAAAGTTGGTTAGCAACAGTCGGGTTTTGAAAGCCTGCTTTTTAACCGACTTCAAAAAAAGGAGGTATGTTCCCCGATTGCTCGAAGACCACTGGACCGATTTGAAAAAATTTTTCGTTTTCTGAACGGGTATACTTTCTAGTTGGTCCCACCGTCAACACGTCAGGATCTGATGATGGGAACTTGGAGAAATCAAGAGAACTCCTCAAATATTATAGGCACACCTATAGCGATTTTGGTATTTTTCAATGTAACTCGTGCATTTGCTTTTGAAAAGTACTATATGGTGAAGTGGAACTGATGATGAAGACCACAGATGGCCACCGGAACTCCTTAACGGTACCTATTTCAAGGGTGGCGATAAGATATTTCGATTAAGGTAGTTGAGCGACTATGACGAAGCACATTTAGGTTTAAATATGACTATGACATTCCCGCGACGTTGTCTGCGGCTAGCTTGAAATGTTCTATAGTTTCTCATTAATGTTTAGAAGTGGAGCTACGTAACAGCATAAATAGGATCACTAAAAAGTATAAAATAAAATAAATTTAAAAAAAAAACAAAAGCCCGCCTTCAAAAATGCAAAAAATAACTTCTTTTAAAATGGTAGGTCAGTCCAACTGAAGTCGGCGTCCCACAATATTTAAAAACCAAAAGCCGAATGCAGTTGGACTGACCTACCATTTTAAAAGAAGTTATTTTTTGCATTTTTGAAGGCGGGTTTTTGTTTTTTTAAACATTTATTTTTTGTTAAAGTTATTACCCGACTGCCGGAAGGTATTGTGTTGAACAGCCTATACATATACATTTAGTTTGTTCCTTTGTGGCGTTCTAGAACCTAAACCCGTTGTCCGATTTTGATGATTCTTATGTCAATCGATTTGTCTTAATCTCGTGAGTGCCACTGAAGATATGACTTATATGTTTTTAAAATTCAATATGGCGGCAACTAGACGCCATATTGTAAAAAAGAAAAGAAATAAAGTCGACCGACTATGACAAATGGGGTAGGTATCATTGAATAGGTATTTAAAAATCATCTTTTAGTTTCTCAAATCATTTTTCATTTTGAACGATAATTTAGGATTTATAACGATTTAAAGTTGGTTAGTCGGGTTTTTGAAGCTTGCTTTTTAAATCAAGTTATTCCATGTTAGATTAATTACAAGAAGCTTTTTAAAAAGCTTTTTATTGCAATGTAATGTACCTATATTGTATATATATATGTTCGGTTCAAATCTTTCAAGGAATATTTGAACTACTTCCCGGGGACCCATGTAAAACGGCCTTTAAAATAAAATCCACTGTATTTTCATTTTCAACACATTTTTTAAGATCAGCGCCCTCTATATATTACAAACACCGTTAAGATAAGGTAGCGCCGCTTCCGTTGTACGTCAGCTTGCTTCTGGTTCAGCTACTTCCCGCTAGATGGCACTGTTATGTCGACTGAACCAACTTTTGTAAGCGCCGATAGATGGTAGTGCTTTTTATTATGTTTTAGTCGTCCTAGCATCCTATTACGTCCTAGGTTAGATCATGGACTTTGTTAAGGCCGTTGGTTCTATTCTGCATCGTCCTAAATTTAGGTTGTGATTTTACTTTTACTTTATGTCCCAAATTATTGAGTAATCTCTCTCTAAATAATTATAAGTGCGTGTCTTACCGCACCCATGGCTTCCGGCAGAATATCAGCAATGCTGCAGCTCATACATACCCGGCGCCCTTTCACGACTATGCTGTGGCATTATATTTATCTAGAATATTTATACCTATCTGTATGCCAAATTTCACCTTTCTAGGTCACCTAGAAGTGGGTTAGGTTTTTTGATGATTAATCAGTCAGTCAGTCAGTAAGTCAGTGGTAAAAATGCTGATTTTTAGACGTTAATATCTCAATAACCCTTTCACCTTTATTTATGAAATTTAGGGTTCTAGTTGATCTAAAGGGTTTAAATATATAAACCAAATTTCATGATTTGATATTAAATATATTTGGAGTTATTATTGAGGCGTCAAAAGTGGCTTCAAACGGTTCGTGTAAATAACACACGGCTGCGCTCTCCAGTTCCTTATGCGTGAACTTGGCTGGACACGCTGCCGGGTGTCTAGATACATTAGGAACTATTTTATTTGCAAACTTTTAAACAGATTTAAATATTAAAATGATTAATCTACCGAGACAAAATTAATAATATTATAATAAAAATATTATATAATTTATAAATTGGTCTCATTTTGTTGCTTTAGTCTACTTTAAGATGATAAAACATTAAAAAAACTAAAAAGTAATGAATATTTCAAGGTTTTTCAAGTGTTTAAAGGTGATTCGGAGGCCTTTCTATTTTTAACAATGTATGAAAATTTAAAAACCATCTTCTCAAATCGATCCCTGTAGAAAAAATATGCTACAGTGAATTGGGCGTTTTCCAAAAAAAGTGTACATGAACTCAGAATCGTTGATACTACCGATCCTCATACAAGAAAAAAAGTCTCCCAGATTTTACTATGTAAGTTTTTTCTTCCAGTGCGTCACGACCTTATACGTAAATAAAAAAAATCTGCATACAAAAATGTGACGATCTGAAATGGAATATTTGGGACACTTTTTTTTTCTTGTAGGAGGATCGATAGTGTCAACGATTCTGAGTAAGAAAAACAAAAAAAAAAGAATTCTGAAAAAAAAGTTCATGTACCCTTTTTTTGGAAAACGCCCAATTAAGTTCTAACCTAACCTAGTTATAAGAAATTGACTGAAAATGCATAATAACATGGTTTATGATAGTTATAATAAAACAAAATTAAGAAATAACCTTCATTTGACCCCTAAATGCGGTCCGAATTGCGCTATATCAACCTCTTTTGTAGTTTTACATAAAACATATAAAACCAGATATCTAGCTGACACCCACGTCCGATGACAGCTGTTGTCATGTCAAAATTATTTATTTACAAAATTTAACTGTAATTCTTACAATGAAATTAATTTTAATTTAGGGGTCAAATGAAGGTCATTTCTTAATTTTGTTATAATTCATTCATTGTAACATTTTTTTAAATGTAACTACAATAAATTTTCAAACATTGTTAAAAATTGGTGTATCTCAATAGGGGTGTGTCCTGGGTAAAAAATAATAATTCTAATTAGTCCGTCAGTAAGATTATCAAAAAATATTGAACACGTATTTTTTGCTGTATCAAATCAATCACAATTGACAAATATAACGCGCATCAAAGTTCGAGAGTTCGTCACAACGTGGTATAAAGTGTGCCACGGCGTGACGTCACGCGAAACTTCAACGCACTTTATATTCGTCTTTTTTTGTTTAAATGACAAAAGAAAAAAAACGTGTTCAATATTTTTACCCGACTGCCGAAGGAGGAGGGTAATGTGTTTCACAGCCTATATATTATGTATGTTTGTTCCTTTGTGGCACTATAAAAACTAAACCCGTTGTCCGATTTTGATGATTCTTATGTCGATCGATTTGTCTTAATCTGGTGAGTGTCACTGAAGATATGAAAGTAATCAAAATTCAATATGGCGGCAACCAGAAGCCATATTGTGCAAATTAAAAAAAAAATTGACGAAGTTTTTTAAAGATTTAAAAATCATCTTTAGGTTTCTTTCATCATTTTTCATTTCGAATGATCATTTAGGATTTATAACGATTTAAAGTTGGTTAGCAACAGTCGGGTTTAGAAAGGTTGCTTTTTTTAATAATGTAAATGACGAACTAATTAGATTTTTTTAGGACACTAGCGTAAAGTCTCTGGATCATTGTGAGACACTTGATGAACCTTGAAATATAAACTAATGCAATCCAAACACTCCAAATGCACTGCCGACCCTGACGACTAAGAATTTTATTATGTAACAAACAATTATCACTTGTATGTAAATTAACGTCGATTTTATGACACCTATAATAAAACTTCCGTCATTCACTGATTGTCTGTTTGACAACGTACAGCCTTAACCACTGAACCTAAGAACTTGAAATTATTACATAGGTTGACGGAATACACATGGAATGCTGGATGACTCACGACAAGTGTAGACAGGCCAAAGAAGCACTGCCTTATATCAAGGCACTCTCCAAGGCACTCCTCCGACCGCAAATTTCGACTAAGGTCGGTAACTAGTGTTTTAACTGGGCATGGACCATTAAACAATAGTTATTTATGTAACTGGTACATAATGAAGCTTCTTAAGGTACGAGCGCCGAGGTTAGAGCGCGAGCTCGCGAGCGCTCTAATTACAGGCACGAGTACCTTAAGAGCTAATTATGTACCGTTGCATACATAACTTTTTCTACAAGCTTAAAATGATAATGACAAATATAAACAATCGCTAACTTTTCTTGTATACTTTCCTCGATTTTTCTGCTAACAAATTACTTGTCGGCAAATAATTTTCATTATTCCGATTGGCGTTAATAGTGTGTGAATGTTATTATTAAATATTTACAAATTTCACGCAAATTTTAATAGTTACTAAAACAGTTCTGACAATTTATCATATAAGTTGGAATGCCAAACGAAACGCAATTTTGTTGACATCCATATTGAACGTAACCATGGTAACCAAATAACAAATCGATGGATATTAATCATCTATTTTTAGTAATTTAATAAAAATGTACTTTTTAACAAATACTTAGTCTAAAAATTAATTTTGTTTTTAAAACACGCAATTTCAGTTGGTATTAAAATATTTTAAACAGTTTATTATACAAATTAAGATGTCAAGTGTTCACTAAACGCCAAGACTGATATCCGGAATGACCGTAACCATGGTAATAACAATGTTATAATAATTATTATACAACTGTTATTGCCATGGCAACGCTTATAATAGAATTGTTTTCACGCTTCGGTTACGCTATAGGTGGTATTCTGATACCATTAACGATATCAATATTAGTTGTGTACGCGAGTAGAAAAACATTTTTAATTTAGGTGTTTTACAGACAGTCCTCTGTGCCGTGCGTGTATGGAGGCAGAAGAGACAGCCGCCCACGTAGTGCTGAATAACACCTCGGTTCGCTGAGGTCTCTTAGGCAATCACCGACATTAATGGTTTGGTGGGCTTCCTCGAGGAGTTGGGATGGCTTGACTACACATGTGGTAATCCCACCCACACGCAAAATAGGCGCTAGACGTCGAGTTGAGGAACAAGCCCGCTTATAAAAAAAAAATAGGGTGACGGAACCAGTAATGGACAAGTAAACAATGATGGTCACTTGATTCTTATTTTTTTTACAACAATCAATTTAGGACCGTATGAAATTAGATTTAAGAGTTAAGTGTCCATTACGGTTCTCTTATTACCAACCAATTATTCGCAGAATTTCATTTCGCCGAATGATCATGTGTCTTACTTATCAAAAGATTTCGTTTTATTTCCCAACCTACGATTAGCAACTGTATGTTTGGTTTTTTTTTTTATAAAGCCACTTTTTAAAATGCCACCATTCGAGCAGTAGAATGGTTTACTTAGAGTAATATACATTTCGTTTTTTTTTTTTAAAGACGCTTTTTAAAACACCGTCTTTCAAGTAATAGAATGGTTTACAAGGATACCATTTTTGCTTCGGACAAATCATATACAGGTTTTTTTTTTCCCAAACTGTAAATATTTGAGGGTTTTTATAAAACTACCAAACCTAACCTATTGGGTTCTACAAGATGGTTGGGAAATGAATCGGTTCGGCGAAATGATATTCAGAGAAAAGGCTGGAAGGGGACTGTTGCACTGCCGAAATATTATTCGGTTAATAGTTTTTTGGCCTAGTGAAAGATTTGGCAAATAATAGATATTCCAAAAGTGTTAAGTCATTATAATAATCGACTTTAAAATAATTCGATCAAATGAAACGTTGTCATACAAAAAGTTGGCAATAGTTAGTTGTCAAAGTCAATCATCGGCGAAAAGTTTGTTGGCAAGTGAAATTCGGACAATAAAAGTTCGGCGAAAAGGCCGGACACCGTCCATTACTGGTGCCTGTCAGCTAAAAGTGTCCAACATTGGTGCTATCACCCTACATGGGTACCTTCACGACTGTCTCCTTATGGGGTAGGCAGAGGCTATGGAACGCCAGGTGCACAGGTCTATAAATACAACTTTCGCTTCCTCTACATTCATCAACCTCTTCATGCTCGTTCGTCGGTTTCGGGTGCTTTTGATTTGGCCCTTATTTAGTACATCGCGACTCTGATCGCTGTATGTGTTTCTAGGGCGTCCCCTGCCGACATCTCCACTCAGTCTCGCTCGCCGTGCCTCTTTCGTAACTCTTTTTTATCCATCCTTTCTAAATGACCAAGATCTTAGCATATTTTCGATCTTTGTCTCTACATCTTCTTTCAATCCACATCGATCTCGGATATCGCTATTTCTAACTCAATCCATCATCCTCTCCACACATACTTCTCATAGCTCTCATTTAAACATCACTAATTCTTCGGCTCTATTCAAAACGGTAAAAGCAATATCGAATTGTCAACGTTTTGATATATCTTATTTTCTTGACAGTAATGGCGGCTGACGTCATAACAATACCTTAGCATGAAAACTACGATATCGTTTTTACCGCCTAGAATACCGGCATCATTCTTCTTCTGCCATACCCATGATTTACCATACATCAATGTTGGTGAACTTGAAATTCGGAGGGCATATGCCTTGGATACCTTAAAATTGACTCCCAAACGGGAGATAATGGGGGGGAGGAGTAGCAGGAAACTAACTACGTGTCAAAAGTCGCGAGCCACATCTAATCGGTGCTAAAACTTTTGACCTTAATTAAGTATTATACCTTATAGATGATAAATAACAACCAGTTTTGTTATAAGCATTATGTAACTGACACATAATGAGCAGACATTGAACATTGTGTAGCAATTTTATTGCAATTCTAGGTTTGGCAGTAGCACCAAGTACTTGTAGTAAAGAGGTAATATAGATCATATAAATATAAAATTTTACTAATTTTGAACAAAAAAAATTGGTTACTAATTATTAGATGTTTATGATTGTATGTAATGCAGTTGTAAATAATCTCTATGTCAGGTTGTACTTCATCATTATCTTCGTATCATAAATGTTTTATAACCAGATATCGGACAAATGGGTGTCATTACTCGCAATAGTGTGGACATGACTCCAAAGACTTTAAACAAATTAAATTTTATTAATTTATTTCTTATTTGAACTTAATTTTTTAACCTTTGCAAGGCAGTAATAAATAAATAATACAAAGACTTGTAATTGTGTAGATTTATTAAAGAAAATAAACATTATTTTTTGTAATTTTTCCGCGGTTAGTTTATTCCTTTTCACGGCTGTGCCGTGCCGGTAGGCACGTTTCGTAATTGTTATCAATTCACGTATTGATGAATTGCATTTAGATAAGATATTATCTGTACGTGTATCTAGTGCACATTAGTTAGTACTGTAGTAAGTTAACATTGTATATATACGCATGTGTAATTGTAATTAAATTAGATTGAAACTGACTGACAAAGTGGTTACTCTCTCTCACCCCCCATCGTCATGGACAACTCCGGTAAAACGGCTAAAATAAACTAATGAGGTTAAAAGCTCCTTTCGAAATCCACGGATGTTAATGGAGCAAACTTAAGTAGATTATTATTAATGGCCGCTGCTCACGTCTTTGTATTATTTATTTATTACTACCTTGCAAAGGATAAAAAATAAAGTTCAGGTAAGAAATCAATTAATAAAATGTAATTTGTTTAATTAAAATCTTCGGAGTCATGTCCACTCTATTGCGAGTAATGACACCCATTTGTCCGATCTCTGTTTATAACGCGTTCGGAAACCGTTGGCAATGATTAGCCTATACTATTTTATTTTATTAGCTATTAGCCTTACAACCATTTTAAAATAAATACACAGATTTCTGCTAATGGATAAAGAGCTTAATCGCCGCGCCACATGGTCTTTTATACGTCACAGTTAACGCTAGACTTAAATAAAGCGCGGTTACGAACAAAATGCCTCATTCCGACCGCTAGTCCAAAGCGGGCGTAGTAAACACTGTTTTTTTTTTCAGTTTATATAAGCAAAAAAAACAGAGTACAACATGGGAATTATTCGAATAAAAAATAATTCGTAATATTTTTATTGGCGAATAATTTATTTGCGAATGATGACTACTTTTTGAATAACAAATAATATATTAATTTATTAGAGAAAAATGGAGCAGGTATTCCAGTATTCGTGGCAATACATTCGCGAATAAATTATTCGCAAATAAATTATTCGAATAAGAATAATCATTCGAGAATTTCATTCGTTATTTGCGAATAAATTGGTTATTCTTATTCGTTATTCGTCATACGAATAAATTTTGCCCATCTCAAATAACTGAAAGCTAATTAATAGCCCATTCCAATGATAAACACATTCGCACTTACACATTTGTACTTGCCTAATCAAGTAAGTATTATAAAAAAAATAATATTCATAAATAAATAAAAATACTGCAATAAAAATATTAATTGGTAAGCGAACAACCATCGCTATAATCTATAGAATTGTAACAACGTACTAACGATTTCGATTTCGATTCCGGCGAGGGCATATATTTGGGTGATGAGCGCGAGTATAGATGTTTTCTATGTATTCAAGATACGTTTCTATAATAGTAGTTTACCTGACGGTTGCGTAATGCTAATTACCTACGCAGAGTCGCGTACAATACTTTATCTACATACACTCTAAGATGGGTTCAGAAGCCGAAAGGCAAATGACCAGTATTACCTGTGGTAGTAGGTGACAGCGATGACAGCTGTCTTTGACCGTTGGTAGCTATATAAAAAAATGTATTGTTGATGTGGTGTTGAGCAGTTGTTTGTCATTTCAAACACATTTTGACAGTTTTTTTTTACATTTCCTCAGAGCGTTCTTCCATAAATAATTAATTAAACCTTTGACCTTTTTGCTGTCTGAATAAATAATTTTGAATTATAATTCATAGTCGCTAGCTTAAATACCTAGATGCAACGCATGGTTAGGTATTCCGTACAAGAGCGAGGACTGACAAAGAGGTCACAACTATCTCTACGTTTCTATTGTCAAGAGAACGAGACGAAAGTAAAACAAGAATGAGTCGGACTTGCGCACCGAGGGCTCCGTACAAAGGGCATTGGGTAAATTTGTTTAAAGAATATTGTCATATTCTTTTTCATCGGCCACGGATGATTCTTACATAGTTAGAGGACCTCTAAATACACATAGATATATATAATTTATGGCGGTAAATAATATCGGAGCGGAGATTTTAAAGATTTAAGTGTTCAGTTTTTAGTACAAAAGTACGCTCGAGTATGAATATTTAAATATCTCAGCTCCGATGCACTTAAGAGTATTACATTACGTAATAAAATATGTTTATTTTTAATAATTCTATCATAATTTGCCACTTTTACGAATGGCCGCTCACCTTGAAAATGTATGACTTTTTCATTCTTCGTCATAAATCCAAAAACATACCTACGTAACAAAAAAATCATAAAAATATTTAAAAATCTGTATTACTTGTAAAACGACAATGCCAGATCTTGGCTTAAAAGACTTTAAAAAAAAATGCCCGCGGATACGAAGGATGTTGATATGATCTGTTTTTTATGAGATTTAAATTCAGTATTTTATTACTTTCACATTTAGGGAACTTATACGGAAAATAGAGCCATCTATTAAATAAGGTACTTTGTAAATAAGACATCTTGCGAGCAACGTGTTGTTACGATTTAAAAATAAATAAATAGATAAGTTATCCAGAAAAACTAACACCACAGCATTGTTTTAAATATTTTTCTACATCAAATAAACCCGATTCTGTACTTATCCGTCACAATTTTTTCTTAGCCCAAAGCTTCTATGGACACCTGGCGTTGTTCTTTTTACCCGACTGCGTCAGAAGGAGGGTTATGTTTTTCGAGCGTATGTATGTCTATTTCTGGGCACGCTCTGCAGCCTAAACGGCTTGACGGATTTTAACATGCAAGGTGTCATTCGATTTGTCTTATTTGTCGAAGTGGCATATGGTATACAATATTTCAATATGGCGTCCGCGAAAAAAATTTGGAGGGGGAAAAAAAAAAGTATTTTTTATTATAACGATATGGGTATCAAATGAAAGCTATTAAATAGCCCATTCCAATTATATATACATTATAACACTTTGATCCTACCGTTTTGACAGGAAAGTCAAAAAAATACGTTAATGTTCAGTAATACCTAAACTCCTTTTGCTTAAAGAGTTTTGCTTATAATTTGTCACTTGTAGCTTCGCGACATTAAAAATTCGAGGTCCAGAGCTCATACGTCGCTTGGTAATAAATAATTAACCCACTATTTTAGTTATAAAAACTAAAAAGAGTTAATTAAATTAAATTATTAAAATGTAATTTGTAATGCATGGTGGGACGATAGCTGCGTTCCTCTTTTCAAACGCCTTAATATTCTCCCATTGCCATGTTTATATATAAGAGAAATCTGTATTTTTGTCGTCTCTCACCCATCATATTTTAGGAAGCGATATGAAGCCTTGCATAGACAGACCAGGGAAATGATTATGAATCTTTTATATAAACCTCCAGCTCGCAAGTACATATATAAAAGAAATGTTTTTAATATGTGCATTGTTATATATAACAAACTACCCATTAACCTTAAAACATTAGAAGGTAACGATTTTAAGCGCTCGCTCACAAAATGGCTTCTGGACAATTGTTTTTATAGTGTTAAGATGTACCTCGAGCATGATAGGAATTAAGTTGACATTTTATTTTAATTTTACAATTACATTTTATAAGTATAATTTTTGACATTATAAATTCATGTTATTATTAATATTTTGCACGCCTGCATGCAGGCTGGATACACTGTACCCTTCTAAACATAACACCTTTGCAACTGTACTCCAGCAAATAAACGCATTTTGATTTTTGATTTTTTTTTGATTTTAAAAATAAACAAAAAACCCGACTGCAATAAAAAAACAACTGAAAAGCGAAAAACAAGCTATATAATCTATAGAAAATTGTAAGAGCAATGTACTTATTGATATTTATAACAATTTAAATTTAAGTGAATATTGGAAAATGTTTGCAGGCAATAAATTTCAAAAACTACTTCTTGAAAAAAAAAATAGACTAGCTTGTCTCCGCCTGGAACACCTTTTCCAATATTCACTTAAATTTAAATTGTTATAAATATCAATAAGTACATGCTCTTACAATTTTCTATACATTATATAGCTTGTTTTTCGCTTTTCAGTTGTTTTTTTTATTGCAGTCGGGTTTTTTGTTTATTTTTAATAAGTTTTTACAGCATAAATGGCCGTATCTCTTATTTACGTCTAATTAGAAGTTTGATTTTTTTCACAGCTGCGCTTCAAGGGACTGTAGACCTGAGAATATGGTTTTAATTTCAACTCGATACCTCCACGCGTTCCCGAGATGAAGGGTCTTGACAGACAGACGGACAGACAGACGGACAACAAAGTGATCCTATAAGGGTTCCGTTTTTGCCTTTTGAGGTACAGTCAACTAATTTGATTCCTAGGGCACTATGGACTTCATCAACGTGACGTTGTAAACCAAATCACAGGAAGTCTCTTATGTTTTGTAGTCAACGTTACTTTAACATAGTCCCTACTAGCCAAATGGTGAAACCCCTTGTGTCCCACGGTCCGCGAGCTCAAAAAGCAGCGTGTCCCACGGGTTTTAAAGACACCCACCGCGTTAACGCCTTGATTTGGTTTTCACGTCCTATCCACTTACTCGTACACTTTTTATACATATAAATGTACATTTTTAGAAAGGTGAAAATATAACTTACCCAATTATGTCCAAAATTAAGCGGAATAATGCATAATCCAGATGCAGCCAATTGATTTCAGAGAAAAGCTAAACTGAGACAGTTTCCCAAAAACACTCATATCTAAAGAAATACCACACTACACTATCGTATATATTTTTGTAATTTTCTGTTTCTCTATGTTATATTCTATGAAAAAAGTATGAAAACATACAGTAGATCACAAAAATTAAAAAGATATAGCACTGCACATGCACTCACGCAACGATTGGATAAAGTAGACTGAAGTTCACCATGAGTTCACCTGACCATATTTAGATATTTTCCGTTTAAGTTTTATGATTGGTTGATGTTGGTTTATAGCTAATTTCACACTGAATCCATTGACATACAATTTATGGGAATTTATGTATTAATGTGAGAGACTAAGGACAGAAAATCGAATCATGGTGTACCGGAAACCACCCGGCAGCTATGCTTGCCGGTGGGAGACGTTGCTTTTTGGGGCCGGCAGCTATGACTGCCAGTGGGACACAAGGGGTTAAAAAATTATATTATAGGGTATAGTAGACATACACTAAATTACGCCTGTTTCTCATAGGGGTAGGCGGAGACCACTTCTTTCCACCTGCTACGATCCTGACAAATCTTTTTCACTTCTTGGGAAAAATATTAAAACATATTAATAAGCTTGCCTTTCGCTTCATTCGTAATAAAATTGACTAAAAAGTTCGTTTCTTCATAGATGCTGTGTTTTAAGAATCTGCGGATGGGCGCACAATTAGAAGATCTAAATCTCATCAATATAAAATCACCGGTAGATTTCACAACGAAAATGAAGACCAGTATATTTTCGGCCACCATAGTCGTCCTGCTTATGCAATTTATTTATTTTTATTTATTTATTCCAAAAAAAGTGTGGTACATTTTTAATTTAACAGTTTGCCAAACGTAAGTTTATTGGCAATTATTGCACTCACTTTTACATTCTGCATGCACCTAACAACTGCCTATGATTGGTTGACCCTTATATGACTTATACCTAGTCGGTTTCGTTTAGTCAGACATGTGGTACCCATAATAGGCCACATGTATCAACCGCATAATAGACTGTACTTAAACTACTTATAATAAAATTATTTCTAAGGTTAGTTACCCGTTGTTGTTTCTATTGACAATATTAGAGTGTTACATTAAATATTCTTATTTCAAAGCATCTAATAATAACTTTTTTAGCCTAGTTTTAAAAATGTTTTTACTGCTACATTCATGTTCCGGAAAAATGCGAAGCTCAGTTCCAATCGACGCTGACTAGATTGTCAGAGGAAACCTTGAGTGAAGATGGAAAACTTAACTTTACTCAGTTAACCAGAAAATATGAACACGAGTCTGAAGAGCATGAGGTCATCACAGAAGACGGCTACATCCTCACGATGTTCCATACACGTGGAGACAAACCTCCCATCCTCCTTCTACACGCAATGATGAATTCTGCTGACTCATACGCTATGAGAGTTAATAAATCCTTGGTTATAATCCTGGCTGATGCAGGATAAGATGTATGGATTGGAAATTGCAGAGGAAATAAGTACGCGCGACGTCATGTGAAGCTGGACCCTGATAAGGACGTACAATTCTGGGATTTTAGCTGGCATGAGATGGCATATTATGATCTGCCTGCAATGATTGACTACATACGCGAAAAAACTGGAGAAAATACGGTTTCAGCCATTGGTCATTCTCAGGGAACTACTTCGTTTTGGGTGCTTGGCGCTTTACGACCAGAATACAACAGTAAAATCAAAATCTTCATTGCTTTAGGCCCTGGTGCTTTGTATAACCACGTCAAAACTCCGTTTTCCTTGCTGTTCGAATCAGCACCTATTTTAGACGCCATTATACCTCAACACATTCAAGAGATTTTTCAAGATAATCAGATGTTAACGAGATTTTTGAGGTTTATTTGCAGTAAAGGTATCATTAGTTACCATTTGTGTACTCTTGGAGTCATCTTTCCGATAGTTGGTGCGGATAGTTCTAGTTTGGAGCCTGATTTCCTAAACACCCTCATAGGACACTGTCCTGCAGGTGCCTCTAGAAAAACTTTGATGCATTACGATCAGGTTTACTTCAGAACGTTTGGTCAGTATGACTTTGGATCCTCCAAAAATTTAGCTAAATATGGCTCTTCAGAACCTCCAGAGTATGATTTAAGTGCAATAACAACTAAGGTAGCGTTAATAGTGGGGAAGAACGATCCGATTACAACGGTGGAGGTCACAGAACTTCTCAAAGACCGTCTGCCGAACGTTGTGTTACACAAAGTGCTGAAACCAAAACTTTGGAATCACGTGGACTATGTCTGGGGGCACATGCCTAAATATCTGACTATTTTTGAGCTTCTCGAAAACTATAACAACTTTAAAAGTGAGGATAGGAGTATTTTACCATAGGATTTAATGATCTAAGTAGATGTTGTTCTTAACACGTCTATATTTGATTGAAAGAGACAACTATAGACCCGTCAGATATATAAGCTGTCCAATTTTCTGGGAAAAAGTACTCAACTTTTTCTGAGTTTCTTTAAATTAGAAATTGTACTATTGACATGTTTAAGAAAAGGATGATAGAATTATTATTGGAATGTTACAATAATATTAATGACTTTTTAAATCATAAAAGTATTTTAAGCATTTAGTGTAATTGTTTAATTTAAACTAATTTATTTGTTAAGGAGGATCATTTAATTTATTTATTATTGTATTATACTGCCGTGACATATCTATAATGCCATTATCTGACATCTGCTCGATTTTTAAATCGCAAATACAGATCGATAGAGATTTTTTTTCTCATTCATATAGCAGAATTAGTTAAAAATCGACCAGATGTCGGACAACGGCATTATAGATATGT
This sequence comes from Acleris literana, assembly GCA_946894065.1. Lineage (NCBI taxonomy): Eukaryota > Metazoa > Arthropoda > Insecta > Lepidoptera > Tortricidae > Acleris > Acleris literana. The sequence goes on from OX335695.1 coordinate 3,715,327, forward strand.
CACGGCAGTATATTATTATTGTTAATTTAAATTTGTACGCTGAAAGGCAAAACATGACGGAAATTATTGTAAATTTATGACCATTAGGTAAATTTAATCATGTTTTACAAATAAATTATCTCAGTATTCAGTATTCAGTGTCTATTTGCGATAAATATGGTTTACATTGGTCTTGTTTTTATAATACTAGAGCACACACTTAGCGATATCTAGCATGCAAATTCTACATTCTGTTTTGTCCCAAAGTTCTGAATGGAAACATGTCTATTAATCGTAAGTGAAGTATATATAAAAAATAAAAGTTTAAAAAAACAAAAACCCGCCTTCAAAAAGGAAAAAAGAAGTTATTTTTTTCCTTTTTGAAGGCGGGTTTTTGTTTTTTTAAACTTTTATTTTATTTTATACTTTTTAGTGATCATAATTAAGCTGTTTTTCTCCCACTTCTCAATTAATAAGAAACAATAGAACATTTCAATCTCGCCGCAAGCAACGCCGTGGGAAAGTCATAGTCATATATTTAAACCTAAATATGCTTCGTCATAGTCGCTCAACTATCTTAATCGAAATATCTTGTCGGCTCCCTCGAAATATATACCGTTTAGGAGTTCCGGTGGCCATCTGTGGTCTTCATCATCAGTTTCACTTCACCAAATAGTGCTTTCCAAGACCAAATACACGAGTTACAATGAAAAATACCAAAATCGCTATAGGTGTGCCTATAAATTTTGAAGAGTTCCGTCGATTCCTCATGGATTCCAACATCAGATCTTCATTTTGATAAGAATGGGACCAATGAAGAAGCACCAGCTATCAAATAAAAAAGAATCATCAAAATCGGTTCACCCAGTCGAAAGTTCTGAGGTAACAAACATAAAAAAAAAAATACAGACGAATTGAGAACCTCCTCCTTTTTTTGAAGTCGGTTAAAAATACCTATATCAGCAATTTAGTGTCTGGGTTAAAAAAATCTTGCATTAAGTAAAAACACTTTTCTCTCAACCATGCATTTAGCTTATGTCTAAATTATTGGAGTAATTTGCCTTAAGCAGTTAGGCAAATGATTGTAAATCTTTACAGTCATCCCGTGACAATTCTTATGATACAGTGCACTTTTGCACGTCGACACATTTAACCGCAGCTTTTGCGTTTAGCACTGGTTTTTAACCGACTTCAAAAAAGGAGGAGGTTATACGTTCCACTGTTTTTTTTTAAATGTATATTCACCGATTACTCCGTCAATTGTGGACCGATTTTAAAAATATTTTTTAGTTTGATAGAGTATACTTCCGAGGTGGGCCCATTGTCACCAAATCTGTATCTGATGAGGGGATCAGTAAGGAATTGAGGAAACTCCTCAAATATTGTAGGCAAACATATAGCGATTTTAGTATTTTTAGTAACAAATCCAGCATTTGCATTCAGAAAGTATCATTTGGTGTAGTGGAACTGATGATGAAGACCACAGATGGCCACCGGAACTCCTCAATGGTACCGATTTCAAGGGTGGTGATAAGGTCTCGATTAAGATAGTTGAGCGACTACCTTCAACGAATAATATTTACTTGTTCAAATATGACTTAGACTTTCCCGTGGCGTTGCTTGCGGCGCGCTTGATATAAGTTAAAGTTTTATTTGAACTAAGAAGTGGGACTTCGTAACAGCGTATTATGATCACTAAAAAGTATAAAATAAAATAAATGTTTTAAAAACCAAAAAACCGCCTTCTAAACGCAAAAAATTACTTCTTTAAAATTGTAGCCACCTAATAGGTTAGTCCAACTAAAGTCGGCGACCACAACATTTTCAACAAAAAGCCGACGTCAGTTGGACTAACCTATTAGGTGCCTACAATTTTAAAGAAGTTATTTTTTGCGTTTTTGAAGGCGGTTTTTTGTTTATTAAAACATTTATTTTATGTACAAATCTAGATGGTTAGTGACCAAGACGCAGGCTTCCAAAATATACATTCTAGGCAATGTAAGAACGTTTAGTCCAAAAAGAAACTATCGCGCCGTATCAAGTGTCCCATCATCTTTCCTCTTCTGCACTGGTTTCTTAAATATTTATTTATTTATTTATTATTTCACACACACTTACAACTATTTTTACAGGACTGTGCCTAAGACAATAGCGTAACTACCTCTAACTTATCTATACTTAATTATACTTATCACGACTATAACAAATACAGAATAAAGCCGACTTTGTGAATTCATTCAGAGAACAAAAGAACAAGTCAGTGTTTTCCGCGACGAGATTGAGGGTGCGCAGCGCGCGCGTCAGCGGCGCCCGCCGGAGCAGGTTCGTGCGCCCGCACGGCTCGGCCAGCAGCCGCGGCCGCCGCCGCCGCCACACGTACCCGGCTGGCGCACACAATCCCACACAATTCAGCACCTGACTATTGTCTACTCTACCCCTAATTACTTTAAATACATATGTTGCTAAACATAGTTCTCTCCGTACCCGCAGCTCATTGTATCCGACCATACCCAATACGAACAGAGTCGGATACATTAAGGGGTAAAAAGGATAAACCCCATATCGCCTCAAATATAAAAACCGCACAAATTTATTTTGGATACGCTCCACCATGAGATTATATTTAATTTCATGTGGAGCCCAAATTACTGCATTACACTCCAGGTTACCGCGGACTATTGCATTGTATAAGGCGATGATCGCCTTCATACTACTGAAACCCTGACATCTACGCAGCACAAATCCTAGCATTCTGTACGCTTTCTTACAAATAAGAGTAATGTGGTCTCGAAATTCAAGCTCAGATGTGAATGTTAGTCCTAAGTCTTTGATTTTTTTGACTCTATTCATTTTCTCCGCTCTAATTTCATAATCATGAAGTATGGGTTTGTGCGCTCGAGTAAAACTCATAGTCACGCATTTTGACGTATTAAAATGTAACTTATTAGTCATACTCCATGATACCACTCGATCTATATCTCTTTGCAATCTTACACAGTCGTCGACGCTTTTGATGGGCAGGTAAATTTTTAAATCATCCGCAAACAGTAAGCAACCGGCATCCTTGACGACCTGGGGTAAGTCGTTAACCATTATAATAAACTCCAACGGGCCAAGATTACTTCCCTGACTTACTCCAGATCTGACAATGTATGACTCTGACCTATGTCCTGCATACTCGACATATTGTCGCCTGTTGCTCATGTAACTCGCGAAGAACTTCAACAGATGAGGGGTGAAGCCCACGCCGGCTAGTTTCCTCAGCAGGATGTCGTTATCAACGACATCGAACGCCTTCCGGAAGTCAAAATAAGCTGCGTCGACCTGCCCCCCACTGTCCACTTCCGGTACGATCTGAGACACATAACTTACCAGATTGCTTGTTGTACTACGACCTTCTCGGAAACCGTGTTGAGCCTCTGACAACTGACTTCGTATCTGGTTATATATAATATTTTGCAATGCTGATTCGAATGTTTTTGCAGGAGTGGACAGCACCGCAACAGGCCTGTACCCGTCGACACTTTCACTACCTCCTCCTTTGGGAACTGGGACCACCCGGGTTGTTTTCCATATGTCTGGAAATACTTCATTCTCTATACAACTGTTGTATATATGCACTAGCGGTTCGACCAGCACAAATCTACAGTCTCGAAATATAAAAGCTGGAATACCATCCGGTCCAGCCGATCGCTTCGGTTTCAGTTTCGCAAGTGCCCTCATCACGTCCGACTGAAGTAATCCGTCCAGACATATTCGTGCCGAGTCTCCTTTGTAGTCTGCCTCGTTCATCGCCTCATCCACATTAATATGTCTTCTCTTGTTTACCATCTTCAAAACTTCTTCGTTGGTTTTCTTTTCTGTCCAGCTGATTCTTTCCATTGTTCGCCAACACCCCATCTCAAACGCTTCCAAGCAGTGATTTGGTGAGTACCTAGAATGCTGAAGTGGTTTGGTCATGTGGTGAGAATGGAGGAAGTGAGATTAACAAAACAGATATGACGCAAGAGTAAATGGGAATGTTGGAAGGGGAAGGCCAAGGCGAACGTTCCACGATCAGATCGGGGACATATTAAGAAAGGGCCAGGTCAGGACCGAAGTTAACGCTGTGTACCTAGTGTAACTTTATTTAAAAATAAACATCCAATACTTGTTTAAAACATGTTTTTTAAATGAACCTATCTATTGTGTCGTTTTTTAACTCATTATAGTTCTAAACGGAGCCGGATCTTGACGCATCTATAAACACGTTATAAGATATTTAATTAAAAAATAGTGATCACAAAAATCATTGGAATTTCATAAGGTAGGTTATAATATAACTTGTGGTTGCCCGCGTCTCTGCCCAGAGTCTCTGATTCTTAGGAACTATAAAATGTTCTGGGATAAAATATTAATCCAGGATATGGATTTCCAGGTTACGTATCTGAACTGCGATAAATCTTCGACCGATTTTTGGTTGGACAAAAAATATTCCACAAATATTGTTTGGATTTTTTAACTTTAGCATGGAAGATCACTTCGAATAGTTTCATTTATTTATTACTTGTTTTGGTTTTTGCAAATTACTTATTCCTTATTACTGATATCGTCCGTACAATTAGTTGTCCAATATGATTGTTTGATAATTTATCTAATTCCCATTTCTGATTTTACCTTAGTATCATTTGCTCAATGTAACGGCTCGGTGTAATAGTTTACCTATTCTTAAATCTACTTTGTTATATTGTTTGATATCATTTCGTTTTGATTTTCAATTTCAAATCAGATAAAAAAAATAGCTTTGGTGAAGTGAAAAATGGGTTAAGAAACAAAATATGTAACGATCCTAGGCATAGCATATATATATATATATATATATATTTAGCTAGGCGTAGCATTGGTTAAATGAAAAATAGGGTTTGAAATAAAATACGTAATATTTTATAGGGCAAGTGACTACAAGGAGAAAAGTTGCTCGGTTGCTCGGACTAAAAATATGTTTATTCAATGTCAAATAGTGAAATAAAAAACGGCCAAGTGCGAGTCGGACTCGCGCACCAAGGGTTCCGTACCATTATCTATACAAAATTACGTTTATTCCATGGGCCCCTTAAATATTTATTTTATTTTAATTTAATGATTTATTTTTAAAGTGAATATACAACTAAATATTCTGTGAATATTTCAAGCGTCTACCTGGCCGTTATTAATATCGAGAAAAAAACGGCAAAATAATCACGTTTGTTGTATGGAAGCCCCCTTAAATATTTATTTTATTCTATTTTTAGTACTTATTTGTTGTTATTGCGGCAACAGAAATACATCATCTGTGAAAATTTCAAGTGTCTAGCTATCACGGTTCATGAGATGCCTGGTGACAGACAGACGGATGGACAGCGGAGTTTTAATATTTCCCGTTCCATGGGTCCCGTTTTTACCCTTTGGGTACGGAGCCCTAAAAAATTACGAATCCTGTTAAACGATTAAAACAGGTTAAGTGGGCGTCGGACTCGAGCACCGAGGGTTCCGTCTTTAAGATAATATGGTTGGAAAACGCAAAAGAAAATACTTATTTTGTTATGAACTTTATGACCTATGCAATAAGGTCCATTTTGACTAGCCTAAATTTTTATACAGATTTTTAAAGTTATTTGATATTTTTTCCAAAACTGTGAAGTTTGAAAACTTTATTTTATTTTTCCCTGAAATAATTATTTATTAATATTTAATTTTTAATTATTAATTATCTTTAAATCAGGTATTTTTCAGATTTTTTGGTCCATATACTTCGGAGATAACCTGGGGGAACGGTAATTTTTTGTACATATTTGGCTATAAATAGAGAAAAAAGTCCCGAAAAATTATTAAAAAAATTGTTTTGAAATGTGCAGACTGAGCCCTTTCATATGACACCCCTTTTGCTATAATCAAATAACTTTCATTTTTCAACCCCCCATTCTAGACCCCTTAGCCAATATTTAGAAAAAAAAAACATACATTTTATCTAAAGCAGATGCGGTTATACAACTATGCGAAATTTCAAGTTGATAGCTTCTATAGTTTCTGAGAAAAACTGCTGTGACATACAGACAGACGGACAACGAAGTCTCACCATAAGGGTTCGTTTTTTAACCATTTTGGTACGGAACCCTAAAAACAAAACGCTTTCGGTCAAATTAAAGTCGGTAAAAAAAAACGCGATTGCTATAGGTTACCAGAAATAAGTTAAGTCAAGGTTAATTACATATTTATACGTGTCAAGAATCTTAAACAGGAAGTATTATAACATGTATCCGTGCCAGTAAAGAACTATACAAATGACGACCTAGCCTAGTTGGTAGTGACCCTGTCTACGAAGCTAGCGGTCCTGGGTTCAAATTCCGGTAAGGACAGATATTTGTGTGATGAGCGCGAATATTTTGTTCCCGAGTCATGGATGTTTTCTATGTATTTAGGTATACATATTTGACGATAGTTTGACGCTGCCGCGTTTTAATTGAAGCAACATTTCTCTAAAACTATACATATTAGGGCATGCAATATATCATTTTCAGATAAATTAAAGACGAGGAATCTATTTTTCGAACAAAAAAATTCACTTCTTAACAGAAAAATGAATAAAGTAGAAAAGACTAAAATACATAGTTTGTAATTTTTTTATAATTACCTATTGTGCTTAAAAATAATAACAAAAATCTCGGAACAAAAATGTAGTCGAAAAGCTACACTTATGTAGTTTTCAAAAATATATAGTTTATCATACCTATATCTGTTAACACATGGGAGACGAAAAATAATATTAATTCCTTTTTGGAATTTTTAACAATTAGTTGAGTTAACTACTGATCAAACAACAGGCACTTAGGCCCTGTTGTTTGATCAGTAGTTAAAATAACTAATTGTTAAAAATAAATCTATAAAAAAACAAAAAAACCGCCTTCAAAAAGCAAAAAATAACTTCTTTAAAATGGTAGGTAAATAGGTCAGTCCAACTGAAGTCTGCTTTTGGTTAAAATATTGTTGGACGCCGACTTCAGTTGGACTGACCTATTTACCTACCATTTTAAAGAAGTTATTTTTTGCTTTTTGAAGGCGGTTTTTTTGTTTTTTTAAACATTTATTTTATTTTATACTTTTTAGTGATCCTATTTATGCTGTTACGTAGCTCCACTTCTAAATACTAATAAGAAACTATAGAAAATTTCAAGCTCGCCGCAGACAACGCCGCGGGAATGTCATAGTCATATTTAAACCTAAATGTGCTTCGTCATAGTCGCTCAACTTCCTTTATCGAAATATCTTATCGCCACCCTTGAAATAGGTACCGTTAAGGAGTTCCGGTGGCCATCTGTGGTCTTCATCATCAGTTCCACTTCACCATATAGTACTTTTCAAAAGCAAATGCATGAGTTACAGTGAAAAATACCAAAATCGCTATAGGTGTGCCTATAATATTTGAGGAGTTCTCTTGATTTCTCCATGATCCCATCATCAGATCCTGACGTGGTGACAATGGGACCAACTAGAAAGCATACCCATTCGAACAACGAAAAAATTTTTCAAATCGGTCCAGTGGTCTTCGAGTAATCGGGGAACATACATAAAAAAAAAAAAAAAAAAAAAAAAATCCCGACGAATTGAGAACCTCCTCCTTTTTTTGAAGTCGGTTAAAAATTCGAAAAAGGAATGGAAAATTTGACATATTTTCTTGAGATTAGTAACGTTTTTTGTCCATTAGTTAGTTTAACTACCAATCAAACAAGAGGCATTCAAGCAATGACGTTTTACCGTGTAGAATTACAGCCCAGTTTTGACAGAATATGGCCTCTATGGGTCAAGACAAGTAGGTAGTATTACTGCGTATGAAGCTAGCAATCTCGGGTTTGATTCGGGCAAATATTAGGGAGATGCGCGTGAGTATAGAGGTTGTTGTATTTAAGTTTGTATTTCTATAAAATAAGTGGTGTATCGTTGCTTAATAATTCAAAGTCAAAGTCAAAATCAATAATACCCATAGTTCAAGCCTAGTAGTATTATAATTGTATGATATCATAATGAAATATTAAAAAAATCCGAAAATGGGCAGGGCACATTGCTCGCAGGACTGATGGCCGATGGGGTCAGAAGGTTCTTGAGTGGCGTCCGCGGACCGGGAGACGAGCTGTAGGTAGGCCTCCAACAAGATGGAGTGACGACCTTGTAACGATCGCGGGAACGCGGTGGATGCGAAAAGCACAAGACCGGTCTGAGTGGAGAGCCTTGGGGGAGGCCTATGTCCAGCAGTGGACGTCTTTCGGTTGACATGATGATGATGATGAGGATTAAAAAAAACCGAACAAGCGCGAGTCGGACTCACCCACCGAGGGTTCCGTACAAATTTGCTTGTGCCAATAAAGCCCTTTCATACGATACACCACATGATACGGTTAACTCAATTCAAAATTTGGACCGCCGTTCCTTGCGTAAAGACCCGGTTTTTTTTGTGATTTAATTAAAAATGTATAGTTTCAGATTTTTCCCTATACTTGTAGTATAAGACGGTATTACTTGCCAAAATTTTATAGTTCTTGGTCAACGGAAAATACCCTATAAATTTTGTTTATACGTTTTTTGGGGCAAAAACAGCCGTATCTTTTTTTACGAAAACGTAGAATTTTGATTTTTTCACACCTTCAAGGTACTCTAGACCTGAGAATATTGAGTAGTCCGTCCGTCCATCTGTCTTTAAAGACCCTTTATCTCAAGAACGGGTGGAGTACCTATCGAGTTGAAATTAAAACCATATACTGAAGTCTACAGTACCTTGAAGCTGTTTAAAAATCAAACTTCTTCTAAAAAAAAGGTACGGCCATTCATGCTGCAAAAATAGTACATTGTTGCAGAGGATAGAAAGTACGCGATTTTCGGACGAGTCATATAGAGGGCTGAAACGTAGTTGAGGCCCTCTAGTGTACGAGTCCATAAATTATACTTTCTACCGAGGCAGACACCTAACCTGCTTTTCACATCTACTGAGAGGAAATAAAATAAAAAATCATATTCAAAACTCAAATTTTAGTTCATGTTAATGTGACATCACCGGCAATTTTACCATAGATAACTTTTTTTTATCTGGGCCCCTATTCTCGTGGCACTCGAGATTAATAAACTAACATGCGAGATGAAGATGTCAACTCCATATAAAATTGTATTTGTTTCGCCATATCTCCCATGTAATTTCATCTCTAGTGGTTCGAGATTAGGGGCCAAGTTTGAATTACATTAAAAAAAAAAGCAGTGACATAGTTTTTAGTCTGTGTATCTTTTAGCAAAAATACACCTAATATTTTACGACACAAAATAGTGTGTTCTGATTGGTTGATTTCAATTTTTCATTTTAAGGAGCTATGACACAAAAATTGTTTGATTGATTTTCATTGGTTCTTAAAGTTGGACAACAATGTTCTCGACCAATCAGCAAACACGCCGACAAAAACATTCTTGATCTGTCCTTATAAGTGCCGTTTTGTGACCCCAAACAAGACCATCTATGGCCATATTTCCGAGCAGTGTTATGAAAACCTATATTTCGACACTCTCAAGGGAGTCAAAATTTATAGGGTATTTTCCGTTGACCTAGAACTATGAAATTTGGCAAGTAATCGGTAGGTAAGTAATTGAGGTACGTAACCCTAAAAAAGGCAATATGGTGGATTAAAAATTTATGTTCAGGGGTATAGTAGACATACATACACTAAATCACGCCTGTTTCTCAGAGGGGTAAGCGGAGACCACCCCACCTGCTACGATCCTGACAAAGGAGAAAAATATTAAAACTTACACTCACTCGTATTAAACTTCACTAAAAAGTTCCTTTCTTTATAGATGCTGTGTTTTAAGAATCTGCGGATGTGCGCACAATTATAAGATCTAAATAACATCAATATAAAATCACCGGCGGATTTCACAACGAAAATGAAGACCAGTATATTTTCGACCACCGTAGTCCTCCTGCTTATGCAATGCGAAGCTCAATTCCAATCGACGCTGACCAGATTGTCAGAGGAAACCTTGAGTGAAGATGGTAAACTTAACTTTACTCAGTTAACCAGAAAATATGGACACGAGTCTGAAGAGCATGAGGTCATCACAGAAGACGGCTACATCCTCACGATGTTCCATACACGTGGAGACAAACCTCCCATCCTACTTCTACATGGAATGGTAGATTCTGCTGATACATACGCTATTAGAGGTAACATCTCCTTGGTTATAACCCTAGCTGATGCAGGATACGATGTATGGATAGGAAACTGCAGAGGAAATAAGTACGCGCGACGTCATGTGAAGCTGGACCCTGATAAGGACGTACAATTCTGGGATTTTAGCTGGCATGAGATGGGATATTATGATCTGCCTGCAATGATTGACTACATACGCGAAAAAACTGGAGAAAATACGGTTTCAGCCATTGGTCATTCCCAGGGAACCACTTCGTTTTGGGTGCTTGGCGCTTTACGACCAGAATACAACAGTAAAATCAAAATCTTCATTGCTTTAGGCCCTGGTGCTTTGTATAACCACGTCAAAACTCCGTTTTCCTTGCTGTTTGAATCAGCACCTATTTTAGACGCCATTATACCTCAACACATTCAAGAGATTTTTCAAGATAATCAGATGTTAACGAGATTTTTGAGGTTTATTTGCAGTAAAGGTATCATTAGTTACCATTTGTGTACTCTTGGAGTCATCTTTCCGATAGTTGGTGCGGATAGTTCTAGTTTGGAGCCTGATTTCCTAAACACCCTCATAGGACACTGTCCTGCAGGTGCCTCTAGAAAAACTTTGATGCATTACGATCAGGTTTACTTCAGAACGTTTGGTCAGTATGACTTTGGATCCTCCAAAAATTTAGCTAAATATGGCTCTTCCGACCCTCCGGAGTATGATTTAAGTGCAATAACAACTAAGGTAGCGTTAATAGTGGGGAAGAACGATCCGATTACAACGGTGGAGGACACAGAACTTCTCAAAGACCGTCTGCCGAACGTTGTGTTACACAAAGTGCTGAAACCAAAACTTTGGAATCACGTGGACTATGTCTGGGGTGCACATATGCCTAAATATCTGTATCCGACTATTTTTGGGCTTCTGGAAAAATATAACAACGTTAAAAGTGAGGATCGGAAGAGTTTTTCTGAAGAAAATGATAATCTTCCTTCTATAGGATCTAATGATGTAGATGTGGTTCTGAACACAACTACATTTGATTGAGAGAGACAACTATGTATCAGTCAAGTACCGTCTTTAATCCAGAACAGTTACTTTACTATGAAGAGAAAGACTAACACCCGTATTCACAAACAATACTTAAGGGATCCTTCATCCTTCTTAGACATTACCTTCAAGCGAGAACTCAATTTGTTGAAGTGACCCAAATTGATTCTTCTAATACACTCACATCTTATAAATCTAGGACAAAAGTAAATAATGTTGGGATACCGCAGGGGAGCATTTTAGGACCCCTGCTGTTTTTGCTATACATCAATGACCTACCAAATGCAACATAATTTGAGTGCACCCTATTTGCGGACGATTTATCGATTGTGATACCATGCCACGATGCCAGGACATACAACAATACCATAAATGCAACAATTAATGATGTTATAACGTGGTTGTCTAAAAATAATTTGAATATCAATATAAAAAAGACAAAATTCATGCAATTTACAAATAAAAATGCAATTAGGCGGCCCTTAACGGTGACTTTTGCTGGTAATACTCTAACAGAGACCTGTGATACTACTTTTCTTGGTATATGTCTGGATCATGAATTATCTTGGCAAAGGAAAGAGTACGTCAATAGGTTCTGCAGTAAAGTAAATTCATTTGCCTATGCCTTATGGCGTCTTACACAGGTTAGCACTAGGGAGACAGCATTGCAAGCTTATCACGGTCATGTTAGCAGTAGGCTTAGATATGGTATCATTCTCTGGGGTAATTCAAGCCACGCAAAACACGCGCTGCTAGCACAAAAACAGTGTATTAGGAGCATTTGTAATGTTGGCGTGTTGGACTCTTGTAGGCCATTATTTAAACATTTAAAGTTACTGACAGTGACTAGCATGTATCTATTTGAAGTCTGTTTATTTGTAAAAATGCATCCTGAATTATTCAAAACAAACAGAGACACGTGTAGATTTAATACGAGATACCCAAACCGTCTTGTCCTTCCCGCTGTAAAGACTAAATTGTATGGCAAAAGCACCCTTTGCATGTCAATTAAAATTTTCAACTGCTTACATAATAGTATTAAAGATTTGCCACTTACTTTATTTAAGCGTAAACTGAAAAAGTGGTTAATTGAGCAATGTTTTTATTCTATCAATGAATATTTTGAGTATTTTAAGCATTAGACTGTGATATTGATGTATGTTTTTATTGTATAAATTAATTATATTACTTATTACTGACATTGAAATATTTACTATTTTGCAATGAGTATCATTCTACTAGTATGAAATGATTGTAAGTGATGTTACTTTAATTTTGTTTATGAAATATTGGTAGTAACATTGGTAATATTGGGAATGTACATGAATAAGATTTTAGTTAGTTAGGTAGTTTTATGTATTAGTATTTAAGAGCATGTCCAGCCTAGTAATGCATCTTGTCTCCTGTTTGCATGCCAGTTGTTGGCAAAATGTGTGGGACTACAAACATATTTATTAACCAGATTATTACACCACATTTTATGCAAAAAAATAAATTTGAATTTGAATTTGAATTTGAATTCACTGAGTAAACGCACTGCGTTCAATACAGCTTTGTGATTGGTCCTTTTTGACCGACCTTTTGTTTATGAGCCGATTTGAACCACCCTGTGCGTTCGTAAGCACTGTGAGACCTCATAGTGACGTTTGTGAATACGGGTGTTACACCATCTTATTCAAAAGAAGTTCGTTTGTTTATGTAGAGCCAAGGAATGAAATTGTGTCAAAATTTATTATAATTGCGTGTTGTATAATTGTAATATAAGTGAGCGTGAAGAAAGGCCATTTCTGCCGCAAATTTGAAACAAGGTGGCTAACCGCATAGTAAGAGTACCTCTATTATAATTTTAAACTTAATGTGGTTAACAATCTTTATCTTCTTTACATAGTATATAACTATATGAAAAGCAAGCTTTAAAAACCCGACTGCATTTTTTATACTGTCGTCGATATACCTAAATATATTAATAATTGTCATTTTGCCATTGTTGTTATTGCAATTTTAACAGTTTACTCTGCTAGTTTTTACCACCAAGACAATTGTTTGGAAGAGTAAGATATGACCACTTGTGTAAAACAGAAAGTAGATAAGTTGATTAGCCAAATGTAATATAACTTGTAAGTGAAAACTAGCCAAATCAAATTTTAAGCTTCAGTTTATCCTAAGTTACCTGCTTTGTGTAAATAATTCGAGTGTTCAAAGAAGTTATACTTTTAAATAGCAAACATTAGAAAAAAATAAGTTTTTTTTTTTTAAATTTATTGTAGAATGTCGTATGTTCTTTATAAATAAATAACAGGGTTATCTACGGAACTTGGCACCCATTTAGATCTCAATTCTTTTGTCGGTGAAGTCGATAACCATGCATCGCAAATTCTTAAAATATTGAACTTGGCTTTTGATGGGATATCATTCTTTTTTGTCAAATAATTAGGTATGCGTTTCCTTAAATAAATAAAATAGGATTAATATTAAATAAATTAGCATTAAATAATATTCATTAAATCGCAACCACGTAATACTAATAATTATTGAGTAAGTTCCGGTGAATCTGTGATCTTCATTCAACATCATCAGTTCTTGTTCACCAAATGGTGCTTTTCAAGAGCAAATGCAAGAGTTACTATATGCTATTTATACATCCAAAATACCCAAATCGCTATAGGTGTACCTAAAATATTTGAAGATTTCCCTTTTCTGATTTTTTTATTTGTATATTACCCCTTTTGATGCCAAATTTCATCTTTCTAGGTCACCTGGAAGTTGGTTAGGTTTTTGATGATTAATCAGTCAGTCAGTCAGTCAGTCAGTCAGTGGTAAAAATACCGATTTTTAGACGTTAATATCTCAATAACCGTTTCCCCTTATTTTATGTAATTTAGGCTTCTAGTTGATCTAAAGAGTTTTAATACATAAACCAAATTTCATGTTTTTATGATACATATATTTGGACTTATTGAGGCGTCAAAAGTGGCTCTAAACGGTTAGTGTAAATAACACACGGCTGCGCTCGCAAGTTCCTTTTGCGTGAACTTGGCTGGATACGCTGCCGCGTGTCTTGCTGCGTGTCTAGATAAGCATTAAAACACTTGTGTGATGTTATTATGAAACTCGCATTCGGCTCGTTTCATAAAACCACACTCGTGTTTAATGCCCTTCATTATGTACAGTCACATAAACTACTAATAATAATTTCTGGTTTGTGTACACCCGTTGCAGAAAACTCACATAAACCGAAGCGAAGCGAGGGCGGGTCGTTAGTAGAGTATAAAATGCTTTGACTACGACATTTTCGTTAGACACCTTCTTTGGTATTACGCCAGATTTGCGGTCATTCTTCATCACAATAAATTCAATGCCCATGGCTCGAAAACGAGCCTAAAATACACAAAAACCTTCGAACATGGCTCTCAAGACATTAATCCATCAATCTTGTCCGTCGTCTTCGATAAGACCCTTTATAATGGCTATTATTCCTTCGAAAAAGGGAGCTTCTGTCAATAAACTTATCGGATAAACGACCTTATCTTTACGTAGTTAACGTTAAAATTTTATATGAGTTGCAAGTGGCATATCTGTATTTTTGGTTTAGGTGGTTTTGATCACAGTTTTTGCAAGACTTTTTTTTATAAGTAGGTTTTATGTTAGAATTTTATTATGTACTAGCTGTTGCTGAAGTCGTTTATCACTATTCCCTGGGGAACAGGCCACTTTTTTGGGGAAAAGTACTCAATGTCGTTTCTCTGGGTTCACGCTATCTCCATACCAAATTTTAGTTACACTTCTCATGCTCTTAAAATGTTACTTTAGTCTCTGAATATCGGGACTAAAGCTCCTTATTAGTCTCTAGAGACTAAAGTAATATTTTTTTTCACAACGCTGCTCGGAAATATGGCCATTGATGGTCTTGTTTGGGGTCTCAAAACGTCACTTATAAGGATAGACCAAGAATGTTTTTGTCGGCGTGTTTGCTGATTGGTCGAGAACATTGTTGTCCAACTTTAAGAATCAATGAAAATCAATCAATAAATTTACAAATACATGATTAGTTATAAGTACTTTTAAAAACCTTTGACAAAATTTGGACAGAATGTTTGTTTGCGTTATACGAGTATTCGTTAAGATAGTTTCACGCACAACGAGCCGCCGCCCGCCGCCGCCGCTCCGCAGAGCCCCGCCGCGCGCCGCCCCTCACTGCGCCCCCACAAGTTGGGTGTACGGGATTTTTTTCATAGCCCTTTCGATTTTATACGCAATAGAGAGCACTTTTAAAAAACAATATGGACATGGATGGAAAGTGTTTTCATAGGGTTTTTTACTCCTAGGAGTAAAAAGAGGCATTTTCCGTCCTTGTGTTTCAATCGGAAAACCGTTTTTTCCGAGCATGTTTGAGAAATAGTAGATTGATAATCAAGGGTTGAAAGTGACCCATTTCACCCGAGATATTTCTGTCGCTCGAACGAAGTGAGAGCGCCATAGTTCGAGGGGAAATGGGTAATTTCACCCGAGTTAGACACTCTACTTTTCATTTCGACCGTGAGGAAAGTAAAATACTACACGCACATTTTATAAAAGAGATTGAATATATTCGTGACGTAATAAAGGTCAAATTTCTTGTTTCGTACGGATGTTCGGCGTTCAACCTCCAGTGTTGTATATAAGCTCCTAGGTCGTGACCAACTCGATTAAACTTTTCTAATGTTGGCAGTATGTGTATTTTCTAGATGGCCATGCCGAAACGTGAAAAAAAGTGTCATGCTATGCTATCATGGCATTATGGCGGGCAGCAGAATCCATACTAATATTATAAATGTGAAAGTGTGTATGTTTGTCCGTCTTTCACGCTTCAGCACTGAACGGATCGAGATGAAACTTGGCACACATATTGGTTAGGTCCTAGAATAGGACATAGGATAGTTATTATCCCGGAAAATTGGACAGTTTTCGAGGGAGCAGCGATAAACGACTTCTACGCTGACGGAGTCGCGGGCGAAAGCTAGTAGAGGAATAATTTTAAATGCTGATTTTCTGTAATTGCGAAAAAAATAGTCCAGTCGTAAAATGATTTTAATATGAACCTATAGATCTTAATAAATACGTCGTTTAACGTATAGCCGAGTTTAGATACATGAAAAGCTTTTATTTTAATAATATGACGTAGCTCAATTGTCTTAGAATCCGTGGCCAATCGTAAGTATTAAAAAAAAAAACTTTCCACCCTAGAGGTGAAAACGCAATTTTCCACCCGGCTATCTACCCATTGAATTTAAACTTTCCGAACAGGAGAGATGAAAAAAATATTACTTTAGTCTAGTCTAAAATTACTCACTAAGGAACGACGTAACCATCATTAACTGGCCGATAGCAAATGGCCTGCCTTTAGAACGGTGTGAATGTAATAGGCTATTTCACTAATTTTAGAAAACCTTTTTAAATGATTCTTTATTACATAACAAGCACACTACATTGATATTTCCTTGAGATTCTACTGTATTAACAATAAAAATCCATGTTAACATTTAAATTTTCAAAACCGCGCTGAAAACGCTGTTTCTATCATGGCGCTGGCCATATGACAAGTGTGACGTCACACGCAAGTAAACAATAAACAATCATTTCAAGAGCTATGCCCTTATGATCTGTGGTTACTTGCATTTGACGTCACCAGTAAGTAACCACAGCTGCAAACCAACACATAGCGTTTCTGCCACAGATAAAATTTCAAAAAATATTACATTTTTTTTCGTGTAGTTTCCATAAAAAAACATTATTTAGTTTAAAATAAAGTGAAATATGTTGTTTTTCGCTATTATCTGATAGGTTGACCACAATTTGTAGTATATTTTCACTGTTGTCAAATAGCCTATTGACGATTGCCAATTTGGTAGTGACCCTGCCTACGAAGCTAGCTGTCCCGGGTTTGATTCTCGCGAGTATTTGGTCCTGAGTCTTGGATGTTTTCTATGTATTAAATATTTATTCCTCTATATAATAAGCATACACCGGATTGACGAGGGCAAAAATGTACAAGTGCTAGTGATTCATTAAATATCGACTAAGTTTATCGACAACTTTTTTCGTGACATATGGATCTTGCATTTCTTGCAAAAGTAAGTCGTACCTATAACTTCTATATCTGAATGATCAGCTTTCCATGAAGATTAACGATTTTTTTTCTTTCGACGCATTTTTAACCGACTTAAAAAACAAGAAGGTTCTCAATTCGTCCGAATGCTATAGAATATTGTTGTACTGAATTAATTTGTTGTTCAATGTAATTTCAATAGTTGTCAAAAGTGACTCGAGTCCAGAGTCAATGTCAGATAGCGGTTATTTATAGTTGCGATAAGTATAAATAAAAGATACATACATACATACATAATCTCACGCCTTCGTTCCCAGAGTGGGGTAGGCAGAGCTACAGAATTAAAAACGTCTTTAAAAACTTGTCGATAATTCTATAACCACAATTTGCACAATTAGGCTAAGATGTTTACCAGCGTATTAGTGACAGGTTGCAAGCCCATCGCCTAACAGTACTACAAGCCTTTATTCCCTTAGTCGTCTCTTACGACATCCACGGGAAGACATGGAGTGGCACTATTCTAACTCGGCAACCACACGAGAAAAATAAAAGAAAAAAATGATGATAAAAGATGTTTGCACATAATTAAAAGGTATCCAAACTTGGCCATTACTTAATGATAATGATGATAAGAAATTGCTTTTTATCGATGTCGATAAACTTAGTCGACATTTAATGAATCACTAGCACTGGTACATTTTTGCCCCTGTCAATCCGGTGTATGATAATATGTACTTATATATATCGTTGTCTAGTTACCATAGTACAGTCAACAGCATGAATAAGTGATCATTTATGTACCTTGTCGCTTTCAATCGTTCGTCTTACAATTTTGTATGACATTTCAAATACGACGTTAAAGTGACAAGGTATATAAATGATCACTTATTTATGCTGTTGACTGTACTATCGCGATCGTTAATTTGTGACCCATTTCAAGAAAAATAGGCTTGAAGTCGCCAATGTCATTAGAGATGCCAAATCATTTGTAACTTATAGGAGACTCAACCTTATTGTTGTAGAATGTTAGAATGACTTTGGACCTAAGGTGGGTCCCAAATTTAAGTTCGTGGCTGTACGTTACACGCCTAGAGCTTAGTTTGGGACTAGGTCAAAGATTGTCCTCGATATAAAAAAAAAACTTGCCGTTATTATATAACAAATGATTAAAGATCATCTAATATCTTTCATCATGACCCTCGTGATGATGAAGAGCTTCGAGAAGTGGCCATTTGTGACCGTATTTCATCTTAATCCATCATTTTTAGGAATCCGTAGCTAAAGATTTCCAAATAAGACCTTTATAAACATTTAAGGATGATTTCCACCAAACGGCTCGCATCGCATCGGATCGGAAAGGATACGCACGGATGCATCGACAGCCGATCACGTCCGGCAGCATGTCGACGCATACGATCGGGCGGTAACAGCCGTTCGCGGTCGACACGATCGGCACCGTACGGTTGCTTGCGAACGTATCCGCACCCAGTCAAATAGTTTCGTTCCTACCACGTGTTTGAGTGCACTTTCGAGAATGAGTGGGCTCGCCCAGTCACGGCCGAAGGGTTCCGATCGCACACGACGGCAAGCGAAAGGGGCCGATCGCAAGCGAACGGGGCCGATCGCGTGTCGCAGAATAGTTTCGGTGACGTTCACATGTCGCGGAACACGCCCGAGGTGAAACTTTTGTGCGCAGCTTGGTAATGTAGACTTAAAAACAGTACATATATGATTCAGTATCGTTTAAAGACCATAAAATTCTTTCCGATCCGATCCGTTGCGGGCCGTTTGGTGGAAATAGTGCTTTATTGTCCGAAGGTTTGTCCATCTGTCTTCACTTTGAGAAGCTGTATATTTTAAACCTTAATAGATAATTCGTAAGTCGTTTATATTACGTCATGTATACATAGGTATAGTCGACTACGAAGAGATGTACTTATCCAGTTTTTTTTTATTACATTGTAATAAGTATACATCTTTTTGTAGTTGATTGTACCTACGTCATTTTTAACCCCTGACGCAAAAAGAGAGGCGTTAAACTTTAACGTGTGTATGTGTGTATGTCTATGGCAAGGTAGCGTCTAAATGTATCGATCAATTCGGACATGGCGAAACTGGGTTCCTTGTTGACCACGGAACCCTAAAAAACAATGACCTAGTCCCAAACTAAGCTCTAGACTTGTATTATGGGTACGAGACAACGATAAACATACTTATATAAAGAAATACATACATAGAAAACATAAAAGACAGGAACAAATACTCGTAGAAACTAATAATATTATACGGAACCTGCAAACGATGGGCGTCTCCGTTGACTCAGTCTAATGTCGTTTGCTTGAGTAATGGCTCTGCGGGTGACATGAAACATATCGCTAATTTTGGGCAACGGGGCGTCATCGAGCGGCCATTGGTGGGGAAAAACTGGGGAATGAGGGCTCGCGCACCGAGGGTTCTGTTTTATTAAGATTGGATAGATAAAACTCCATAAATAATGGTTTTTAACCGACTTCAAAAAAGAAAGAGGTACTCAGTTTGACCTGTATGTATGTATGTATGTTTGTTCGCGATTATCTCGCGTTTGGCTTAACCGATTTTGATGCGGTTTTCAGAAAAGGGTTTGTAACACTTAGGAGAAGGTTTTAGTATTTTAACCAACTTGAAAAAAGGAGGTTCTCATTTTGAACATTTACAGAGTTCTCCGATTTTAAAAAATCTTTTTTGGTTTGATAGAGTATATTTCTGAGGTAGGTAGTCCCATTGTCACCAAATATAAATGTGGTCCGTGAGGAATTGAGGGAACTCCTCAAATATTATAGGCATGCCTACATACAACGATTTTAGTATTTTTAGTAACAAGTCTAGAATAGGGTATTTGCGTAGTTTTTTATTAGTATTTAAATTTAAGCTTTTTTACCTTCCGAATAGCCTAGTATAAGTAATTTTTTAATATCTTTAAGAATAAGAAAGATATAAATGTTTAAAACTTGATTTTAGACGGAGAGGAAAATACAGTAATATGACGTCATATTACTCAACCGCCATATGAATTACACGCAAAACATCGTTTCGTGAGAAAGGGATAGACAAAAAACTTTAAAAGGCTATACCTTTTTTATTTTATTACCAATTTCAAATTTGATTTTGAATTATTTTATCATACTATGTATTTTTATATATTATCCAAATTAATATATGAAATTTAATATCAGACAAATACCCTATTTACATAACAGCTTATTATGAACACTAAAAAGTATAATAGTAGTTTATGTGGCTGGTCCATAATAAGAGGCATTAAAGCACGAGTGTGCCTTCGGCTCGTTTCATAATAAGATCACACGAGTGTTTTAATGCCTAATTATGTATAGCCACATACATAACTTTATCTACATGCATATTATAAGTTTTCTATAATATGTTCAGATATGGCCTGTATTTTTATTAAGTTAGTGTTACTGTTAACTTGTTTGTAGTACCAAAGCTTTAAAAAAAAAACTTTATTTATAATGTACAGATGTGGCTTGCATTTTCAAGTTAGTGGTACAGTATTACCGATACTTTAATGTTTAGGTACCGACACTTTAATGTAGTAAACATTACGATGCACTATACTTTAAAGTAAACATTAAGATGCAACCACAGATACAGGTTTCTTAATATAGGCGATTTGCTTATCGCTTCTGAACATATTGTAGGGAAGTTATGATATGGATGTAGATAAAATAAAATAAATGTTTTAAAAAACAAAAAACCGCCGTCAAAAAGGCAAAAAATAACTTCTGTTTTTGCTTTTTTTATGTCAAAATTTGTCAGACGAGCAAGCGAGTCACCTGATGGTAAGTGATCATCGCGATCCATATACACCCGCAACACCAGAGGAGTCGCAGGCGCGCTGCCGGCCTTTGAGAAAAAAGGAGGCTCGTTTTTTGAAGACCCCCAAGTCGTAGGTTCTGAAATACAGACGCCGCAAGCTTCCACATAGACAACTTCTTTCAGAGCTTATATCTCTTAAACGGCCCAACCGATTTTCATGAAATCTAGCTTAAAAGCACCGCTAGGAAACCTGCTTTCAAATAAATAAAACAACAATGAAATTGGTTGACCCGTTTAAGAGGTACGGGGCCACAGAAAGACACATTCACACATACAGCGGTGAAACTTATAACGCCCCCTTTTTTGCGTTGGGGTTAAATACATTTATTCATGGCATGATATAACAAAGGTAATATTATACACACAAGAATGTAGCCACGAAATGGTCCCAACTCAGCATAATACGGCCCTACCAAGCATAATGGCGATATCTCAGACAAAACATCTGTAGAAATTGCAACCTAGTTACAAACATAAGAGAGTTGAATCTGCTTTGGCTATTTTATTTAGTTATTGCATTTTTGCTTAGGAGGGCATATACTGACGTCTAAGCCTTAACTATACAGGGTGTAATCGTTAAGTGTGTCCAGGCGATTATTCCGTAAATATAACAAATATCAGAAAACTTTAAACTGATATCGAAAGTACGTAACCCAGTGAGTAAAATCACATATTTTTTTTTAAAATAAAACTAGAAATATTCCAAATATTAACTTCAAACCCTCCCATACCCATATAGTAGTCGTACCGCCACACTGTAAGTATTATTGTATTCTGATTTGAACTCGACTTCGAATCCAATCAGCGCGAGCCCAACTCACACTTGACCATTTTTTGTATTTGTTATTTTTGTTTAGGTTTTGTACATTCACGAGATTTAATTTGGTCCAAAGTCAATCTGACATTCTACAACAATAAGGTTGAGTTTCCTAAAAGTTACTAATGACTTGACATCTCTAATGACATTGACGACTTCAAGCACATTTTTCTTGAAATGGGTCCCTAATTAACGCTCGTGACCGACTATAGACTTTGTACGTACGGATATAATTAAAAAGAATATGCTCCTTATTGTGGCGCCACTTATGCACATCATAAACCTATCATTTAGTCAAGGGGTCTTCCCAAATGACTTAAAAAAATCAAAGGTGAAGCCCTTATTTAAAAAAGGTGACATATGTTTAATGGAAAACTATAGGCCAATTACCCTGATACCCATCATCTCTAAAATATTTGAGAAAGCCATGCATAATAGACTAATAAGTTTTTTAGAGACAAATGGCATTATTAAAGATGAACAAAACGGTTTTAGGAAATCGAGAAGCACCACCCTAGCAGCATTTAAATTAATTAAACAGGTCACATGTCTCATAGACCAAAAAATACCTGTAACAGCTCTGATTATGGATATGAGCAAAGCTTTTGATTTCGTATGTCACAAGAGACTATTGTTCAAATTGTTCAGATATGGAATACGGGGTCCTGCATATAATTGGATAAAATCGTACTTGAATAACAGAATGCAATATGTCGAAATTACAAGATATTGTGAACGAAACAAAGATGTCGTAACTTATCAATCAAACTTCATTGAGAATGGATACGGTGTGCCACAAGGCAGTATCCTTGGACCTCTACTCTTCTTGGTCTATATAAATGATTTGCCAAATGCCATTTCCAACGATTGTATTTTGTTTGCCGACGACACAACTGTGATTATAGACGGGTCAGACTTATCCACTTATAATGATAATGTAAATAAAGCTCTAATAGAAACAATCGATTGGTTAACCAGAAATAATTTAAATGTTAATATAAAAAAAACTAAGTTTTTACAATTTTGTACTGCTCGAGGTAAAAAGCTTGATCTAGATGTTAAATATATTGATGAAAAGATCGAGGAAGTATCACAAGTAGTTTTCTTGGGAATAACCATGGACAGCCATTGTCAATGGAAGGCACATTTAAGTACATTATGTTCCAAGATAAATAGATTTGTGTATGCGTTGAGAAGAACTCGCCAAGTTGTGTCCAGACAAGCAGCGCTATCGGCATACCATGGGTACGTGGACTCGGCTCTGCGTTATGGCATTGTATTGTGGGGAAATTCCCCTGAAAAAAACAGTGTTTTTTTAATTCAAAAACGATGTATACGGGCTATTTTTGCTCTTAAACAAGATGACTCGTGCCGTCCCTTTTTTATTAAGTATAAAATTCTAACATTCCACTCTATATATATCATGGAAGTGTGCTCTTTTGTGTATAAACATCAAGTATTATTTCAAAAAGTTCAGGATAAGTCCACACGTACATTACGACCTCAATACATGCATAAGTTGTATAAACCTATTATGAAATTAAAACTATCATCAATTAATTGTTACGGCATGTGTATTGCCATCTTTAATAGTCTACCGGAGTCGTTGAAAAAAATAGGCAATTTAAATAAATTTAATAGTGCGCTTAAACAATGGCTGACAGAAAAATGTTTTTATAGTGTTACAGATTTCATGAACATAATAAATTGACATTAATTGAATTCTGACATGTAGGTATAGTAATAACTAATTTATAAATAACAAATTTAAATTCAGATGATTGGTATGTATAATTTCTTTTTTAATGGTTTAGTTAGCGTGTATTTTTATGTAGAATTGTGTACGTCTGAAAAGACAGGTTTTGGCGAATCTAGTTTTAAGCATTAACACTGTGCAACCCTACCCAATTCCACGCAATAAAGATATTATTATTATTATTATTATTATTATAACCGTACCAAATCTGACGCTTGTTTATTTACCGTTTTTACGATAAAAATAAGTTAAAAAAAAACGTCTTTTACCATCAAAAGTAAGCGGACAATTTATACTATAAAATAAATGTTTTAAAAAACAAAAAACCGCCTTCAAAAACGCAAAAAATAACTTCTTTAAAATTGTAGGCACCTAATAGGTTAGTCCAACTGATGTCGGCTTTTTATTGAAAATGTTGTGGTCGCCGACTTCAGTTGGACTAACCTATTAGGTGCCTACAATTTTAAAGAAGTTATTTTTTGCGTTTTTGAAGGCGGTTTTTTGTTTTTTAAAACATTTATTTTATTTTATACTTTTTAGTGATCATAATACGCTGTTACGTAGTCCCACTTCTTAGTTAAAATGAAACTTTAACTTATATCAAGCGCGCCGCAAGCAACGCCGCGGGAAAGTCATAGTCATATTTCAACAAGTAAATATTATTCGTTGTAGGTAGTCGCTCAACTATCTTAATCGAGATATCTTATCGCCACCCTTGAAATCGGTACCATTGAGGAGTTCCGGTGGCTATCTGTGGTCTTCATCATCAGTTCCACCACACCAAATGATACTTTCTGAATGCAAATGCTGGACTTGTTACTAAAAATACTAAAATCGCTATATGTTTGCCTACAATATTTGAGGAGTTCCCTCAATTCCTCACT
Organism: Acleris literana; assembly: GCA_946894065.1. Lineage (NCBI taxonomy): Eukaryota > Metazoa > Arthropoda > Insecta > Lepidoptera > Tortricidae > Acleris > Acleris literana. The sequence continues at coordinate 3,739,962 of OX335695.1, forward strand.
GATCCCCTCATCAGATACAGATTTGGTGACAATGGGACCACCTCGGAAGTATACTCTACCAAACCAAAAAAAAATTTTTGAAATCGGTCGTCAATTGACGGAGTAATCGGTGAACATACATAAAAAAAAAAAAAATACATACAGTGGAACGTATAACCTCCTCCTTTTTTGAAGTCGGTTAAAAACTAATAAAAATGAACCTAATGTACCAACACATATATAGCGAGCCGTTTGTTGCCATCCCTTTCCCACCAATAAACAACGAAATAGACCGCCACTAGCGCACTATAAACTATAAATTTCAAGCCCGAAGTATTCCGATTACGTCCGATCTCTTCCGATTGAAACCGATGGCGGTAACCAAGCGTGGGACATTGATATATTGTCATGACTTTGTAAAAAACCTCGTATATCATGTTTTGTGACATACGAATTTAAACTTAAACGTCAAAAGAATTAAGTTCAAACTCGTACATCTCGAAATATCAGATACTATTTTGTTCCAAAGTAGTAACGATATGCAATGCAGCGGCGTTGTGACATGGGACTCGGAAAGATCATCTACAGGGGGTCTTGAACCTAATTTTTTTTACAGGATGATTAAAATTTGATCAACCAGTTCTGCATAAATCCTTATTAAGCTTTTGAGTCATTGAGATGGACAATAGGATATATATTTTGACGACGCGCTAGCCTAATTGGTAGTGACCCTGCCTATGAAGCTAGCGGTCCTGGGTTCAAATCCCAGTAAGGGCAGATATTTGTGTGATGAGCACGAGTATTTGTTTCTGAGTCGTGGATGTTTTCTTTGTATTTAAGTATATATTTCTCTATGTAAGTATTTATATCGTTGTCTAGTAGCCATAGTACAAGCCTAGAGCTTAGTTTGGGACTAGGTCAATTTGTGTGAGATTGTCCCTTGATATTTATTTATTATTTATAATAGCAAAAATAATCGACTAATATTGTCATTATCAGAAACTGTTGTTATGTTGTACTCGTAATAACGATTTGCATGATTACTTAAAAACTATTTAGCACTATTATTTTGAATGATAATTTCATTCTTCTTTTCAACGCCTAAGAAAACGTCCCTTAACGTGAAAGTTATTTAAAAGTAATAAATTTCAACAAAATTAGATGACATTAGAAATGCACGCAATTTTCAGATTTTGATCTACGTACCTGAATAATGGTTTATACCAAATTGTGTGGGGTTGGGTAAAAAAAGGCTAATATAGTAACGCAGTGGTCGTTATTTGCAAGGGGACGTGGAGACTGGTAACGCAGTGGTAATCCGAGCAGAACATTCTTGTTTTATTAGAGAAAAAGAACAAAAGTAGCGGTAAATTTACAGTAGAAAGTGAGACCTGGTTAAGACTTAACGTGAGGCTCCTGTAAAATAATCTCAAGATATCTACGAATTTTTTAAATGGATCTTAGATTTTCATTTCTATTTTAGGCATCAAAAAGTAGAATGGCCCAATCGCCATATTGACATATTTACATAATCTCACGCCTTCGTTCCCAGAGTGGGGTAGGCAGAGCTACAGAATTACAAACATCTCTAAAAACTTGTTGATAATTCTATAACCACAATTTGCACAAATAGGCTAAGATGTTTACCAGCGTATTAGTGACAGGTTGCACGCCCATCGCCTAACAGTACTACAAGCCTTTATTCCCTTAGTCGTCTCTTACGACATCCACGGGAAGACATGGAGTGGCACTATTCTAACTCGGCAACCACACGAGGCCATATTGACATATTTATAAAACGATATTGACTGTATTGGGCCATTTTTGGTACGTAGATAACTTGAGAATGGTTGGATACTTACTATTATTGTTTTTTACTTATTTTTGTGAAGGAAATGTTACCAAGCGTAGTGAGGGAAATTAATAAAATACTCTCTTGTGCATTTAAATAAGTGTTAAACTAATAATTACTTTTGCATCCCAGCTGCTGGCAAAATGTGTGCTACTGTTTACAATGACATTACCATACATACATACATACATACGCATGCGAAACACAACTTTTATGTGGTCGTCTCGCACCATCTTATATACACATAAGTATGTGTTTTTTTTTTCTCTATCTCTCCCGTAAGATTCTTAATTGGCATGTTTTCCTGCTGAACTACGCATGTTATTTAATACTATATTTAATTTAATATTTATAGCTTTATATAATGCTAGACTAAGTAGTACCATTGTAATAAGAAATATGTTTAAAAAATGACTGACTGCTGAGTTTCTTGCGGCGTTTCTTCTCGGCAGTGGTCTTCTCTTGGGAAGCGCTGGTAGATTCTTGACGTGTAAAAGTGCCCGTGCGGCCTACTTACTGAATAAATTTCTTTTATCTTTTTTTTATCATGTTACAAATGGCATTGTATGTGAAATCAAGATACTTTTATTTGTAAGTAAAAATCAAAATGGCGGCTTTAAATATACAAACATGTTTTTTTAATGTGGTTAATTTTTGCTATAATTCTTGAATTTGTAGATTAAAAAACGAGAACTAGTCGGTGCCACCCTCTTTATTAATATTAAATAAATAAGTTAATTAATGCCCAAGTAAAACGATAAATCTTTACAATTGACGCGGCAGCTGCGACTCGTTGGCCTTAATTAATCTCGCAAATTAATTAATTAATTGCTCTTATTAACGTCAACGTACGAATTAAGCTAATTAACGCGTGGTGGCAAGTGGGCATTAAAAGGGGAAAGGTTTTTTTTAAACAAAAAGTTTTCTTGCTTCCAATTCGGGTGGGAAATATTTTATTTTCACAATACTGCTCGGAAATATGGCCATAGATGGTCGCGTTTGGGGTCACAAAACGTCACTTATAAGGATAGACCAAGAATGTATTTGTCGGCGTGTTTGCTGATTGGTCGAGAACATTGTTGTCCAACTTTAAGAATCAATGAAAATCAATCAATCAATTTTTGTGTCATAGCTCCTTAAAATGAAAAATTGAAATCGTTCAATAAGAACACACCATTTTGTGTCGTAAAATATTAGGTGTATTTTTGCTAAAAGATACCCAGACTAAAAACTATGTCACTGTTTTTTTTTTAATGTAATTCAAACTTGGCCCCTAATCTCGAACCACTACAGATGAAATTACATGGGAGATATGGCGACAATACAAAATACAAAAAATACAATTTTATATGGAGTTGACATCTTCATCTCGCATGTTAGTTTATTAATCTCGAGTGCCACGAGAATAGGGGTCCAGATTTAAAAAAAGTTATCTATGGTAAAATTGGCGGTAATGTCATATTAACATGAATTAAAATTTGAGTTTTGAATTATGATTTTTTTTTTATTTCCTCTCAGTAGTTGTGAAAAGCACTATGTCTGCCTCGGTAGAAAGTGCAATTTATGGACTCTCAACTACGTTTCGGCCCTCTATATGACTCGTCCAAAAATCGCGTACTTTCTATCCTGTGCAACAATGTACTATTTAACACCCTGTAGATTTATATCTCTATCTTTACCTAGTATATTATAACTTTAACAAAAGCAAGCTTTCAAAACCCGACTGTTGCTAACTAATTTTAAATCGTTATAAATCCTAAATGATCATTCAAAATGAAAAATGATGAAAGAAACCTAAAGATGATTTTTAAATACCTATTCAATGAGACCCTACTTGTCATACTCGGTAGACTTTTTTTTTAATTTGCCCAATATGGCGTCTGGTTGCCGTCATATTGAATTTTGATTACTGTCATATCTTCAGTGACACTCACCAGATTAAGACAAATCGATTGATATAAGAATCATCAAAATCGGATAGCGGGTTTAGTTTTTATAGTGACACAAAGGAACAAACATACATATATAGGCTGTGAAACACATTACCCTCCTCCTTCGGCAGTCGGGTAAAAACAAAGTCGCTTCCCGCCGTCTGTCCGTCTGTCTGTACGCTTAGCTCTTTCAAACTACGCAACGTATTTTAATGCGGTTTTTGTGTATTTTATTTACGGGTGTTGCAGAAAACTCACATAAACTGAAGCGAAGCGAGGGCAGTTAGCTAGTTGTTACTAAAATTGTAATAGTGTGATTATTTGCTTCGTATTCAAAGCTAAGATAATACCTATCGTAGCGTTAACGATGCGATAGCAATAGGGGTAAAAACCATGTGGTGAGGTCCAAGGTTCAATGCATCAAAAAAAAATAGAAATTTAGTATACCATAGGATATTTTTATCACGAAAATATAAACAATTTCCTAGTCTAATAAAAAAAAACCCGAAATATAATACCGTCTCGGCGATAAAATATTTAACTCACGAACACCCTTTAGTAATAAATCAAAAGGAACGAAAAAATTACAAGCAAGAGTTATGATTGGGGTGAAAATGAAATAAAATCTCATTCGTGGTCGACGCGGGAGAGCAGCAGCCAAGTTACTAGTCAAATACCGCTTTTTAGGGTTGGGCCATTCTACTTTTCAGTGTACATTTTTGCTATAGTGCGATAAAAAGTATAAATTATGAATCCGCGAATAAATAAATAACATGAACTTAGAATCTTTAAGTTTAACGGTTTTCAAAAAAACAACTCTTAGATTACCTAATCAATTATCGTTGAAGAATCTTGGTAACTCAGTGGTAAATTGCACTTTTTCATAGAAAAGGCGGGGACATCAATGTCCACTGCGTTACTCACTTTATAGATATTACAAATAACTTTTTATGAATTAGGATAATTTTAAATATAAGCTTATTTACGTCCTTTTCCGAGTTTCAAGTTAAAAAACGCAGCACTTTAACGTTTGTTGAAATAAAAATAGTTTAGTGAGAACGTGGCTAAAACTTATGTACAACGAAAAGTAAAATGGCCCAGTTATTTACTCAAACTTTTAATAGTTTCTAGGGTTCCGTACCCAAAGGGTAAAAAGGGACCCTATTATTAAGACTCCACTGTCTGTCAGTCTGTCACCAGGCTGTATCTCATGAACCGTGATAGCTAGACAGTTGAAATTTTCACAGATGATGTATTTTTGTGGCCGCTGTAATAAAATAAGTATTTAAGTGGGGCTCTCATACAACAAGCGTGTTTTTCATGCCGTTTTTGCTCAATATTAATAACGGCAACTGGTGTGGTATGTAATGTTGTATAGATAATGGTACGGAACCCTTCGTGTGCGAGTCCGACTAGCACATGGCCGGTTTTTTATCTGAATGTCACAGCACACTTTTGCCCAAAACTATCAAAATAACGAAGCTTAAGAGTCGGTTTATTAAGAAATATTTAAATCCAAACTTCCAATTAAACTCAAGCGAAAAGCTATGGATACGATTGTTCTTCCAACATTACTTTACGGATGCCAAACCTGGACTCTTACAAAGGCCATCGTGCAAAAATTAAATGTATTCCAGAGAGCAGTGGAAAGAAGCATGCTAAACATTAGGCGGAGAGATAGAAAGAGAAACCAGGACATAAGAAATATAACAAACGTGGCAGACGCCGTTGAACTAGCATGCAGACTTAAGTGGAGATGGGCAGGCCACGTAGCCCGAACAACGGACAACCGCTGGAGCGAGAGGATCCGGGAGCGCCCGCGCCGCCGCTGGGCCGACGACGTCGCGCAGGTGGCCGGGCCCGCGTGGACGCGCAAAGCCGAACAAAGGGAACACTGGAAGGGGTTGGAGGAGGCCTATGCCCAAAAATGGGCTACTCACATAATAAACTAATAATTAATATAATTATATTCTACTAATTATCAATTCATAAATTGTAATTTTTATCTTTTAACAAATTACTTATATATAAAAAATTAACTAAAAAAAAATCTGTAATACTAAACAAATTGGGTGTCAGATGATCTTATATATTATTAATACCTTTATTATTACATACATACATAAAATCACGCCTTCGTTCCCAGAGTGGGGTAGGCAGAGTTACAGAATTGCCAACAGCTCTAAAAACTTGTTGATAATTCTGTAACCACATTTTGCACAATCAGGCTAAGATGTTTACCAGTGTATTAGTGACAGGTTGCAAGCCCATCGCCTAACAGTACTACAAGCCTTTATTCCCTTAGTCGTCTCTTACGACATCCACGGGAAGACATGGAGTGGCACTATTCTAATCCGGACACCACACTGGCATGAGTCATTATTATTAATTTTTCCTACTCCTGTACTTTTATCTGTCATTTATATAGTCACGAACACTAATAATATAAGAATATAGATAATGTCCGCAGAACATTCCGTAGAAAAGTCTATCTAGTCTATTCCCCTTAACAGCACTTGTGCTTTTTTGAGCCAAAACGATATGCCTAGCTGCCAAAGCTGACACCTAGGTTAATTTGACCAATCAAAATACTTCACCAAATTAAACCACCAATCACAATACACATTGACTGTCAATCGGAACGTTAGGTTCTTTTTGGTATGTAAACTCGTTTGTTGTTCTGTGCTTCGTTCGTTCGTATTCTAACCTAGGTATATTAATAAAATTTCGTTAATTTAATTTTGCATTTTATTTGAAACCTAGTCGTAGAAAAAGTATTGTATGCAACGGTGTATAACTAAGTTCGCCTGCGGCTCACATCGTAACCACACCACTCGTCTTTTTTGACCTCTCTTATACAACTGTTGCATAAACTACTATTAATTAATACATTTATACGACTTAAATTAAATCCAATAATAATATCATAATACAATGCTATTATCTGCCACCAAATTTATATAAGTACTTTAAAATATTATGTGTGATTGATTGTATACCATAAATAATCTAGCGATAAGAGTATTTAAAAATAATAATTATGTACCTACTTAAATTAATAATGTTCTTGTACTTTATGAGAAGTAAAGGCTATAAATAAATAAATAAAATAAAATAAATAAGGTCTGTTCATTCTTACTTGTCTTATATAGTAAACAACTTTCTAACCTCAAAATGAACCTTTTTTGGCTTAAACAGCTCTTTTATCATAAACAAAGGCAACTGAGTAAACATTTTGGACATCATTTGGCCAATATATTGTCTGTGATTGCTTTATTTTGTTTAAAATAGCTGTTTTAGCCAAAAAAGGTTCATTTTGAGGTAAGAAAATTGTTTACTATATAAGACAAGTAAGAATGAACAGACCTTAATTATTATCAATGAAGTTTTCTTAGTATTGTTATTTTCATTTCGTTTGGTTTCCAATAAAGCTCAAGTTATAATTATATAACCCTTTGTTATTAAAAGTTTAACGACTAAAGTTTTGGAAGCATGAAACCATAACAATGCTGCCCTCCTCAATAAGGGTATATATACTCAATCAAAAAGCTGAAGCATATTTAACCCTTCATACGTGTACATAAGGTCGCATATACGTTGAAACTCCAATTGCTAATGATCCTTTTTGGCATGAAGGGAGGAGGGAACAATGAGTTATCGACAAAGGTTAATGAAGCGAAATAATGGAACTTGGCCTTCACTTCCGAACACGCTTATTGGGTTGAAGTAATAAACTAGCTTCACGACTCCATTTAAAAAAAAGTTTTTTTAGAGAAAACAAGCGAGCACACAGGCCACCAGCCCCCTATTTCTCCATCCTGACAATGACAGGTAACAGGTGACATTTCAGTGTACACGGCGCAGCGGATATGGATCCCACTCATGTAAAAGCTTGTTAACTTTGCAATGTATAGCGAATTGACACCTGTCACCTTCATTGTCAATATGGTGATAGGGCTGATGGTTAGTGGGATCTGGGACCCATAGACATTTCCATTCTCTAGACTACGATCTTAAGACTACAATCCTAAAACTCCAAATGCCTTGCCAACCCTGAGGACTAAGATGGAATGGCTTTAGTAATTTCACCGGTTGTCTCATTAACTCATTAAGAAAGCTCGAAAGCTTAACTCATTAAGAAAGGGCTTTCGTCATTAATTATCAATTGGTCGTGGACGCACTACACACCGACGATCTACCTGAGTACCCCCTAGACAATAATTATACGGGTTCGGACCCGTTGGCCTTACTTGCATTTAGCCTTTGCGAGCAAAACGTGTCAGTAGTACAGTGACCACAAGGATCGCAAAAACGACCGTCATTTTGAAAACATAACCCTGTTCCGTATAGCAGAGACTTCCTTGATATTAATTAAAAATATTATTAGGTATTTTATAGATTTATTATACAATAATTTATATGTACTTAGCGACAATTTTATTAATGAATGACACCGAAATGTTAACTAGAAAACACAAACACACATACAAACAGTAAACCAATGTCAACGATTGCCTCAATGTCCTCCGTAAACTGTGAACAAACTTTTTCGACTCATAAATGGTCCTAAATTCACGTCGTTATGGAAACACAGACGAAAATTAAAAAAATACATTCTTTTTGATTGGCGAAAGTGTTGTTTTCCCATAACCATTATGGTTTTATTCATTAATAATATTGTTGCTGAATACATATAAATAATGGTATAATAAATGTAAAAATACCTAATAATATTTTTAATTAACATCAGACGGAAGTCTCTCCTGTACGGAACAGGGTTATGTTTTCAAAATGACGGGCGTTTTTCCGATCCTTGGACCAAATATGCAAAATGACTTGTTTATTTAATGCCATGGTTACAAAATTGACTTAGTTTCAGTAAGACTTAGTTAGCAAAACGTCTAGGTCGTGAAATACACAAGTAGGCAGAATGACTCAACGGTGTAAAGTCTTGATTGTATTGTCTTGATAAGTGAAGATTACCCAGACCATTTACCTATTAAAACATAATGACATTAAGCCGTTTTACAGCCAAGTCATTCCGTCTAAACTATGCCTTAAAGCAATGGGGGCGTTTTACAAACCAACGCATTTTGCTACCCGGAAAAAATACAACTAAGAAGGTGCTCTGCTCGCCAAGGCTAAATGCAAGTAAGGCCAACGGGACCGAACCCAATTATACCTACTGTAGCATTACCGCTACAAATCGCGTTGGTTCGCGTTAATTATCGCTAAATTATTTCGCCTTTTTCGTTTCTCAGCCTTTTTGGTATTGCGGACTTGTTCATTGACCGGTTAGAGTTTGTTATTTCTACTGACAGTTTTGAATTTTGAATTCGTTTTTGTTAAATCCGTTCCTTGTAACGGTACTGTCATTCAATCTCGTACTCTCGCCTTGATACTTCGGAAAATTTGATAGAGTCTCTGCTGTTCCAAAGTTTTATTATTGCATGGAGTCATAAGCCTTTTTCGAGTGCCGCGTCCGGTAATGATGTTACGCGAACGCCTTTCCTACAACGCCGTGGTGTCGATTATTGACCGATCGAGATAGTGCTGTTGTCTTCTGTATGTCCGGATAGCGGGTGAGTTGGTTTTTGTTGCCGTTCAGCTTTCACTGCCCCCCATCTTTAGGAAGCCTTTCTTCCGTCCTTTTCGTTCTATTTTGTGAGTAAAGGTGTTCTTTTCAGCACCTCCGCTTACCCCATATCACGCGACTCTTCGCCACCCAGCGGAAGATCTGGACGGGTAGTTTTGCAGATCACCGTGTGGTTCGCCAACGAGTTCACTGGCGACGGCTCGTCGTCTGCGGTAGTGCCCGCAGACTTTTCCCGCTGCGTGAGTTGCGACGAACACAGCGTTACGGCTATATCTTCGTACGGCGGCAAGTCGGCGACGACGGTAGTTTACAGGATAGTCCCACATTTCGTTAATTTTTATCAATATCTAAATTCTATAAAAAAACAAAAAACCGCCTTCAAAAAGCAAAAAATAACTTCTTTAAAATGGTAGGTAAATAGGTCAGTCCAACTGAAGTCTGCTTTTGGTTAAAATATTGTTGGACGCCGACTTCAGTTGGACTGACCTATTTACCTACCATTTTAAAGAAGTTATTTTTTGCTTTTTGAAGGCGGTTTTTTGTTTTTTTAAACATTTATTTTATTTTATACTTTTTAGTGATCCTATTTATGCTGTTACGTAGCTCCACTTCTAAATATTAATAATAAACTATAGAACATTTCAAGCTCGCCGCAGACAACGCCGCGGGAATGTCATAGTCATATTTAAACCTAAATGTGCTTCGTCATAGTCGCTCAACTTCCTTTATCGAAATATCTTATCGCCACCCTTGAAATAGGTACCGTTAAGGAGTTCCGGCGGCCATTTGTGGTCTTCATCATCAGTTCCACTACACCATATAGTACTTTTCAAAAGCAAATGCATGAGTTACAGTGAAAAATACCAAAATCGCTATAGGTGTGCCTATAATATTTGAGGAGTTCTCTTGATTTCTCCATGATCCCATCATCAGATCCTGACGTGGTGACAATGGGACCAATTAGAAAGTATACCCATTCAAACAACGAAAAAATTTTTCAAATCGGTCCAGTGGTCTTCGAGTAATCGGGGAACATACATAAAAAAAAAAAAAAAAAAATCCCGACGAATTGAGAACCTCCTCCTTTTTTTGAAGTCGGTTAAAAAGAGTCCGCGAACTCTACCCTAACCAATGTAAGGTTACATTTTGATTTTGTTTCGGCCGTAAATTTAAATAGGTATCAGGACCTCTTTTTACCGTTCAACACCTCAAACTGATATCCGTTTTTCATTACACTCCGAACTCATCAGTTTTTATCATGAAGCGCTTCTTGATCTTAATCTAATTTATTCTATCATAGTTCGATTTAGTTTTACTTATAAATTCTATACAAGTTTTGGCCTGACCGTGTTCTAAGGTGGACTTTTACCTTTATTAGGCTATGTGTTTTAATTTAAAAATAGCTTTATTAGCGTGACAATCCGCAGACCGTTTCATGATAATTTGTTTTGGTTACCAAAGTAAAGTTCTGTATCAGCCTGGTAATCTAGTTTTTATAGTTGCATTGTAAGTAATTTGTTTTAATCTAATCATTGTGTGTTCCCTAATTATATAACCTTGTTGAAATTCGTTCGGTTTTATTTTACTTTTACAGGTCCAAATTAACGTGCTGGTGGTTTTATCGCAACCATCCCGTGTAGTGTTCCGTACCCCTATTTTTTATGGAGCGCTACACTACCTACAATGTTCACATATTTTTCTGACGAAGCTATTATTAAGTTATTTAGGTGTTTAATTTAGGCCAAGCATTTTTATCTGTTAGATAGTCCTCGACCCAATAGTAAGCTTTCGACATCAACGACTTTTTAACCGACTTCAAAAAAGGAGGAGGTTATACGTTCCACTGTATGTATTTTTTTTTATGTATGTTCACCGATTACTCCGTCAATTGTCGACCGATTTCAAAATATTTTTTTTTGGTGTACTTTCGAGGTGGTCCCATTGTCACCAAATCTGAATCTGATGAGAGGATCTGTGAGGAATTGAGGGAACTCCTCAAATATTGTAGGCAAACATATAGCGATTTTAGTATTTTTAGTAACAAGTCCAGCATTTGCATTCAGAAAGTATCATTTGGTGAAGTGGAACTCATGATGAAGACCACAGATGGCCACCGGAACTCCTTAACGGTACCTATTTCAAGGGTGGCGATAAGATATCTCGATTAAGATAGTTGAGCGACTACAACGAAGAATATTTACTTGTTAACCGACTTCAAAAAAGGAGGTTATTGAAATATGACTATGACTTTCCCGCGGCGTTGCTCGCGGCGCGCTTGATATAAGTTAAAGTTTCATTTTAACTAAGAAGTGGGACTACGTAACAGCGTATTATGATCACTAAAAAGTATAAAATAAAATAAATGTTTTAAAAAACAGAAAACCGCCTTCAAAAATGCAAAAAATAACTTATTTAAAATTATAGGCACCTAATAGGTTAGTCCAACTGAAGTCGGCGACCACACCATTTTCAACAAAAAGCCGACATCATTCAAGTAATTTTTAAGTGCTGGAAATCATAACTTTAAAACTTCATCAGGTAAATTATTATAGAAATGAATGCATTGACCAACAAATGATTTATATACCTTACGGACGCGAATTTTTTTAATAGCAATTTTATTTTTATTTCTCGTATTCAAATTATGTATATCACAATTCTTAACAAAAGAGTCTTGATTTTTAATGACATAAATAATATTCTCATAAATAAATTGTGACGCTACTGTGAAAATACTAATTTCTTTAAATAGTAATCTTAAGGAATCACGGGAGTTTAGGTTATATATTGAACGAATGGCTCTTTTTTGTAAAACGAATATAGTCTGTATGTCAGCAGCTTTTCCCCAAACCAGAATACCGTACGACATAACACTATGAAAATAACTATCATAAACTAAGCGAGCTGTCTCAACATTGGTAAGTTGCCTGATTTTCCTAACAGCATAAGCTGCCGAACTTAATTTACCTGCTAGTACTGCTATATGGGGAGTCCATTGCAAGTTTTTGTCCATAGTTATCCCTAAGAAAAGCTTTAATTTGTTATTAGCGGTAGCCTTCAACAAAAGAGGACTATTGCATTGTATATATAAGATAAACTCTCAAGTGGATAACGACCAGCCTGTTTTATAAAGCTACAAATTACAATTTACAGGTTACAAGTTTCCATTTGACACAACCTCGACCAATGACGACCAGCCATTTGAGCAGTGTTGCCGGTTTAGACCTGTAAAATTGTAACTTGTAGCTTTATAAAAGGTGCCCCAGGGGCCTGTTTTATAAAGCTACAAATTACAATTTACAGGTTACAAGTTTCCATTTGACACAACCTCGACCAATGACGACCAGCCATTTGAGCAGTGTTGCCAGTTTAGACCTGTAAAATTGTGACTTGAAGCTTTATAAAACGTTCCCCAGGGCCCTGTTTTATAAAGCTACAAATTACAATTTACAGGTTACAAGTTTCCATTTGACACAACCTCGACCAATGACGACCAGCCATTTGAGCAGTGTTGCCAGTTTAGACCTGTAAAATTGTAACTACAAATTACAATTTACAGGTTACAAGTTTCCATTTGACAACCTCGACCAATGACGACCAGCCATTTGAGCAGTGTTGCCAGTTTAGACCTGTAAAATTGTAACTTGTAGATTTATAAAACGTGCCCCAGATTATAAAATCTCTACTATACTATATCTTTGTTTTCTCGTCATGTTGCATGATATAATGATTAATGTTGCTAACGCCTAAAACATACAAACAGTTTAAAACTTTGCGGCAAGTCATTTAATCTTTACGTCGGTGATTGCAATACCGCGTAACTCAAAATACAATAAGGTGCAAAATACACCTTAGCAACTAAGTCAATAAGGTGCATTTTGCAACTTATTGAATTTATTACTTACGCGGTATTGCACGTTTAGTCTCTTTGACCGTGGAGCTCTATATATACTGGTTTCTCTCTTTATTTAAATGGGACTCTGTTTTCTGCTAAGCTCTGGTGCTAATGAAGCATAGAATATGATGAAAAGTTGATTTTTAAAACAACTCACTTTTTAGTTCGTCGAAAAACTAAACGAGTGAGTCTAAGTTGTTCTGTCAGAGCTTTTTTTGGGGTTCCGAAGTCAAACTTAGAACTCTTTTAGTTTTGCCATGTCTGTCTGTCTGTTTGTCTGTCTGTACCTATCTCACTCACTTTCTCTCAGAAACTATTAAAGTTACAAAACTCAGGAACATTACGTGAGTTTACATAAAGATTTACTCGAACGCGGAACCACTAGCTTCGTAGACGAAAACTACCAAGGTATCCTCAATTATATTGTAATTAATAACTTTAATTTATTGCCAACAATTTCACGCGTTGTCTTATCTCATAAAACACAACATTATGAGCACTGCTGCTTGTTAGAAGTCAAAAAAGTTGTTTATATCATAGCAGTTTTCTGGTTTGAATCTAGCTACCGTGGAGTGCGTAGCGGGTTATGTGGCGGAAACTTTTAATTTGTTGATGTTTGTAAATATTTCAAAGCGAATTTTAAGGGCCTGAGTTTTAACGTTAGGTTTTCTTAATGAGGCAAAAACGGAACCGTTACAAGATGACTTTTGTAGCCGTTGTGTGTCTGTCTGTCCATCAAGATTCTTTTTAGGGTTCCGTGGTCAAACTAGGAACCCTTATAGTTTCGCCATGTCCGTCCGTCCATCCGTCCGCAGCCTAGCTCAGAGACTCTTAGTACTAGAAAGCTGTAATGGGGCATGAATATACATATTAGCCACGCCAAAAAAGTGGTAAAATAAAATCTTGAATATTTTTTTTTACTGTACCTCCCCTACACGTAACGTAGGGGTGTATTTTTTTCTCGTCTACCCCATAGTGCGGGGTGTCTTTGGATAGTTCTTTTAAAAATATTGCGGGTTTGTGAAAACAATTTTTCGATTAAGGAATCCGTTTATGAAATATTAAGCTTTAAAGCGCTAATTTTTGTTAGAGTCAAGTGTCCCCTACAGCCAAAACTGCAAATACTAAAAATCTGAAAAATATCTTAAATGAAAGCACGTATAACGAATTTTAAAGGGAAACTATGACGAGTAAGTAGACTTGATCGGTTCCTGAGATACAGGTGACTAAAGTGTTTATACCTACTAAAATGACCTAAGACAGCACCAAATAAATTTAAATAGAGGATTAGATACTTCACACTTGTGGTTTTTTGAGATAGTTTTTATGTAACGGCTTCGGAACCCCACACTCAGCATGGTCAGACATGCTCTTGCCCGGTTTTTTCTAAAACGGATACAGTTTTCGGTCTCAAATTTCGGAAATTTTAATTATGTAGTAGTCCAAACAAAAGTACATCATTAGAAATATGAAACTTGACACTATCTATTTATGCAGTGAAAAATACCAAGTATCTAAGTATTTTTTTAAGTGGTGAAAATTTAACAATTAGACCCGCTTGCACGTAAATATTAAACCTTGGTTAACCCCAGGTTAACAGGTTAATATTTTAAAATTGACAGTTCTTATATGAATCTAACATTCTTTAATAATTTAACCTGGGGTTAACATTTACGTGTAAGCGGCCCTTAGTGTTTAGTTGTCTTTATTAATTTTCTGTATATTGTTTGTGTGTTAATAGTTAAATTAAACTTTTTAGGCTAAAAATTACTTAAGTCTATTTATCGTCTGTATATATATAACTACGAACGAACAAACTGGCAAAAATGACATTTCTAAGAAATGTACCATTTTATAAAATTGTAGCACCCTGTATGTTTCCGAAAGGGTACGTAATGTATGTTTCGAGGTCGTTTCATTTCAATCTGTATACAGGGTGCGCATTACTGCGAGCCATTGAGCGCTGTTTAAGTAAGCCGTGGCCTAGTGCTACGAAAAGAGGAGCTTTATTTCTTTCACGCGAAAGCGTGAATGGGGTGTTTTATTCCCTTATGCAGGGTGTTCAAAAATTTGTATTATAATTATGTGAATTATATATACCTTATTGACATTTATTTATCAAATACTTTTGTTTTATAAAACAATAGTACATTATTACATAGGCTTGGAAAGGGGATTGCCTGACGAGGTGGTTAGGTTAGGTTAGGTTGCTAAAATACAACAATACGATAAATAATACAAATACATAGTTAGTATTTGCATTATTCGCGATTGAGAGAGATTCTCATTTTGATAATTTCACGCACAATGAACCGCCGCTCGTAGCCCCCACAACCACATTTAATTAAGTTGGGTGTATGGGATATTTTTACCCGACTGCGTCAGAAGGAGGGTTATGTTTTTCGAGCGTATGTATGTATGTATGTAAGTATGTAAGTATGCAAGTATGTATGTATGTATGTATGTATGTCTATTTCTGGGCACGCTCTGCATCCTAAACGGCTTGGCGGTTTTTTTTTAACATACGAGGTGTCATTCGATTCGTCTTAGTTGCCAAAGTGACATAGGGTATATAATTTTTCAATATGGCGTCCACGACAAAAAAATGTTAAGTAATAAACTCCTTTTGCTAGAAAGAGAGTTTCGCTTGTAATTTGTCACTTGTAGCTTCGCGACATTAAAAATTCAAGCTCCGGAGCTCATATATCGCTTAGTAATAATTAATTAAACCACTATTTTATTAAAAGCTAAAAAGAGTTAAATAAATTAAATTATTAAAAATAAACAAAAAACCCGACTGCAAAAAAAAACAATTGAAAAGCGAAAAACAAGCCTATATGGCTTAGAAAATTGTAAGAGCAATGTACTTATTGATATTTATATCAATTTAAATTTAACTTGAATATTGGAAAAGGTGTTCCAGGCGGGGACAAGCTAGTCCAAATGTTAAATTTTTTATCTCTCTATTTGTTGAAAATATTTAACATTTGGAGTAGCTTGTCCCCGCCTGGAACACCTTTTCCAATATTCAAGTTAAATTTAAATTTATAGTAATATAAATTAAAAAAAAATTATATGTATTATAGTATACGTATTCGGAACCCTACAAGGATTGGTTCGACATGCTCTTGCCCATTTTTTTAATTGAGCCCTGTAGGGCTGTGCGTTTGTCTATCAATCACTGACGGCCGTCGTAAAATGTCGGTCAAAAATTATTGTCGTGTTGCACCGCACTACGCAAGCCGTCAAGTGCCCACATTTACATCCACAAAGCAGCCTGACCTGTATAGGAGCCCCAAGCGCTGGAAGAGGTTACTCTATATCGATACAACGTTTTTCGATCAAAACACACGATTTTACCACTGTATGTATACAGTGGTGGTCACATAATTAGGGACACTTGTTTTTTTCCCATACAATAGGGGTGTGTCCTGGGTAAAAAAGTAATAATTCTAATTAGTCCGTCGGTAAGATTATCAAAAAATATTGAACACGTATTTTTTGCTTTTTCAAATCAATCAAAATTGACAAATATAGCGCGCATCAAAGTTTGGCGGTGGGGGCTCCTCACGCGAAACTTCAACGCGCTTTATCTTCGTCATTTTTTGTTTAATTGACAAAAGAAAAAATACGTTTTCAATATTTTTTGATAATGTAAAAGACGGGACTAATTAGATTTTTTTAGGACACTAGCCTATTGCCTACAGATATGACTTTTAAATTTTGACTACCATTCAAAAAGTTCTTGACCAATTTTATTGCTAAATAAAATTTACTTTAGATCTATAACTAAGGTTTAAATTTATGTACAATGAACTGCTGTTAAAAACGAACCTTATATTTTATAGGGATTTAAAAACTTAATGCTGACCCGTCCATACAAAGTTTTACAACTTTGTATGAACGCGAGGTATTTATTTTTTCAAATCCTTATAAAATGAAAGATCCGTTTTCAACAAAGATGAATTGTACATACATTTAAACCTTAGTTCATTTATGAACGATGAGTGTAACCAAATATTAAATTTGTTTAGGACTTTTTGAATGGTGGTCAAAATTGAAAAGTCATATTTGTAGGCAATTTGTATGGGAAAAAAATAAGTGTCCCTAATTTTGTGATCACCACTGTATGTACCAGCACTAGCTTCGCTTCGGTTTATTTAAGTTTTCTGTAACATCCTTACATAATCCACACTGTATCCTCGTAAGGCCCACCATACTACAAACAGGGACTTTATTTTCAGTGGGACTTTGAATCTACCTACAAGGAAATAAAGTTCAATTACGTTTGTTCGATAATGGCATTTTCAGTTTATGAATATAAGAAAATAAACCTTATTCCCATTGCAACACAGTTCAAATTAAATTGCCTTGATTATGTACATTATTTCGCACACTGGGCCTTACGAGGGTATTATACATAAAACCCTTCCTCTTGAATCACTCTATCTACTGATGAAACCCGCATTAAAATCAGTTGAGTAGTTTAAAAGATCTAAGCGAACATACAGACGGACAGACGGCGGGAAGCGACTTTGTTTTATACTATGTAAGGATAATAAAGGTCATTCTTAAGAGGGATAGGCTCACAGACATTCAATGATTCAACGTTCTTTTGTTATAAAATGTGTTCGTTAAAAATATTAGATTGTACAACAAGTGCATAAAACGAGCCATTTTTATTAAATGGGTTTTATGCTCGAGTTATACACTCTGCTTTTCACTTCGATTACGAGGAAATAAAACAGTGATAATGTAAAAAAACTTACATGAATGAGAATGTATTGACTTGTTTCCGCTTCTCCAGACCTTGAAATTTTCATACGTGTAAAGTAAATTTTCTTTGATTTAGGCGGCAATGTCTGTTTAATAAGTTCTTTTGCATTTTTCTCTATTAGTATGTTACGAGGGGTGCCTTTTAAGTTCTGTCGTTTGAAAAAACTAAAGACAATTTAAGTGTTAAATGGTATTTATTGTTTTTCAAAGTAATCACCGTGATATGTAATACACTTTTTCATTCGATCGAACCAGTTTTCGAAACACTTATTCCATTCCGAGGTCGGGGTCTCCAAAATGGCTGTTTTGTATGCCTCAACTGCTTCTTCAGGCGTCCGGTACCGTTGACCACGAAGTCGTTGCTTGATTTTTGGAAAAGTGAAGAAGTCATTAGGGCTTACGTCTGGACTGTACGGCGGGTGATCCAAATTTTCGACGATTTGTTCTTTTAAAAACGCAATTGTCTGCCGGGCGGTGTGCGAGCTAGCATTATCGTGGTGCAGTACTATACGACGTCTTGGGTTATTTTTTCGGAACTCGCCGATAACTTCTGGTAAACAAACAGTGGTATACCAGTCAGCATTAACTGTTTTACGATCTTCGAGCACGATGGTCGCAACGTGGCCACTTTTCGCTACAAACGTGGCGACCATTTTTTTCGAAGTGCTCCGTGAGCGTATTACTTTGGTCGGTTTTGGCTCATCTTGAAACACCCAAACAGTCGACTGTAGTCGAAGTAAATGTGGTATCCAGCGTGAGATCAATTTTTTTACACCTAAGTGATCATGCAATATATTTTGAACACTGGTCCCTGAAATGCTTAATGAAGCTTCTGCCTCGCGGTATGTCGCATGGCGATCTTCGACGATCAGTTGCCGTACAGCATCAATGTTTTCCTGGGTTACAGCTGTTTTTGGTCGGCCTTCACGATGCCTATCACTAAGACTAGAGCAACCACGTTGAAATTCCAAATACCAACGTTCCACAGTCCGGATGCATGGTGCTTCATTTTTAAAAACCGTACTCAGCTCTTCAAAGCACTGAAGACGCGTTAAACCCCTTTTAAAGTTGTAAAATATTATCGCACGTAAATTTTCCTTCGAAATTTCCATTTTCACAACCGACTTGTCAACTTTGAACCGACGCTGTACTAAAACGAATCGGCCGATCTCGAGACATTCTTTTGTTTTTGAATTCTAAATTCAAATATTTTAAGATGATACTAGTTTTTTTTTAAATAATCACGGGAGTTTTGCAAACGACAGAACATAAAAGGCAGCCCTCGTAGGTGAGAACATTATTTCCCCTTCACACTAAATTCCACAAAACCACAACACAAGTTTTGCAAAGAAAACGAATAATAATGAATAGTCCAAAACTGTGGTCCAAAACTATTGACAAAAACCTCTTTCCTGCCAGTGTATTTCGTTTTTTTTTTTCTGCATGAGGTTTTTAACTTACGTCGAACGCAATACTGCCAAGTCATACGTTGATTTTGTAATATTTTTATTAATAATGCTTGTTTTTAATACTTTTAAATTTCTTTTTTGTTAGATGCAACATAGAAGGCAAATAAATTAAAGTAAATGTATTCACCTCACATCTTAGCCTGATCATGCAAAATGTGGTTACAGAATTATCAACAAGCTTTTAGAGTTGTTGGCAATTCTGTAGCTCTGCCTACCCCAAACTGGGAATAAAGGCGTGAGTTTATATATATATATAAATGTATTCAAATAACAAGTTTATTTAATGCAGTCACCTCGTCCGTCTGTCTGGCTGTACGGCTTAAAATTGTCTTAGTCTAGATGACGACAACACTATATGCACTAGTGCATAAAATGCGATTTTATGCAGCCTATACCCAGCATAAAGAAGGACTTTACGAGCATGAGAAGTGAAAAAGTATTTTCCTTTATAAGTTGTAAGTTGTATGTCTGTTTAGGCAAAAACTGAATATACAAAACAAGTAATTCGCTTTTTAAAGTCGTGTATATTGAAAAAAATTAACTGGTAACAAGTTTTTTTTAAATAGTTACTTATTTACACGGAGGTAGGTGAAATGAAAATCTCTACTCCAGTAGGTACCCAATAAAAGGTTTTTAATTTTTAAATAATTTTAATAGGTACTAAGCGTGTTTTATTTTGTACCCAACATAACCTATTTATTCGATCCTTTATCCAGTTTAAGATACAGTCAGTTACAAATAACCGTCCAGTTTCGAATCAAACTGAACGCGATAAAAAATAACACCCCAGGTCAAGAGTGCATTGGCCGGTAAAATGCCAAACTTTTGGCTTGCTTCGCGAGCAGGCTACTTTAGGAGCCACGGGCACTGCAACCTTTGCTCAGTTTTTAATGAATGTTTACAGTGAATCAAAATTCTTTTGAACACGATGATCGTTTGAACGCGTTTTGCGTCCAGTGGTTGAATGTGGTCGGCTGCATTGCTTAATTAAAATTTGTTTTTAATTAACGCTGTTTTTTTTTTAAGTCAACATTATCAACTTAAAATTGATTTAAGTACTATGTTATTTAGATGAGTTAAATTGACACAACTGCTTCCTAGAATTAACAATTTGCGGATTATCTGATCTGTGGTTAAGATTTAAAGTGAAGTTATTAACAAACTTCTAACAAAGCGACACTAAACCACAACCAAACGGATTTACAATCCCGCTGTATCTGAAAAGCCTTATACTAAGCGGGCGTTTTCCAAAATAAGTGTACATGAACTTTTTTTTCCAGAATTCGTTTTTTTTTTGTTTTTCTTACTCAGAATCGTTGATACTAAAAAAGGTGTCCCAAATATTCCATTCCAGATCGTCACATTTTTGTATGCAGTCTTTTTTATTTATATGGTCGTGACGCACTGGAAGAAAAAACTTACATAGTAAAATCTGGGACACTTTTTTTCTTGTATGAGGATCGGTAGTATCAACGATTCTGAGTAAGAAAAACCAAAAAAGAACGAAATCTGGAAAAAAAAGTTTATCTACACTTTTTTTGGAAAACGCCCATGCAACTAGATATCTATAGTTTTGATTTTGTGGGAGGACGACACTAAAAGTTCATGGTTTTAGCTATGGTTATAGCTAATAATTATACCTAAAGGGTCAGAGGAATGGGGTGGAGGAAACGATAAAAGACATGGTTTTATGTACGCTTTAGTGCGTTGTCATAGTAAACTTCAAACAGAACATCAAATGACACACACGACAATGAGAATGACATTCGCAATGACAAGGTTCTAAGTATGCTCATCATTTTTAACCGACTTCAAAAAAAGGAGGAGGTTCTCAATTCGTCGGGATATTTTTTTTTTTTATTATTATGTATGTTACTCGAAGACCACTGGACCGATTTGAAAAATTTTTTCGTTGTTCGAATGGGTATATTTTTTAGTTGGTCCCTTTGTCACCACGTCAGGATCTGATGATGGGATCATGGAGAAATCAAGAGAACTCCTCAAATATTATAGGCACACCTATAGCGATTTTGGTATTTTTCACTGTAACTCATGCATTTGCTTTTGAAAAGTACTATATGGTGAAGTGGAACTGATGATGAAGACCACAGATGGCCACCGGAACTTAACGGTACCTATTTCAAGGGTGGCGATAAGATATTTCGATAAAGGTAGTTGAGCGACTATGACGAAGCACATTTAGGTTTAAATATGACTATGACATTCCCGCGGCGTTGTCTGCGGCGAGCTTGAAATGTTCTATAGTTTCTCATTAATATTTAGAAGTGGAGCTATGTAACAGCATAAATAGGATCACTAAAAAGTATAAAATAAAAAAAAAGTTTAAAAAAACAAAAACCCGCCTTCAAAAAGCAAAAAATAACTTCTTTAAAATGGTAGGTAAATAGGTCAGTCCAACTGAAGTCGGCGTCCAACAATATTTTAACCAAAAGCTGACTTCAGTTGGACTGACCTATTTACCTACCATTTTAAAGAAGTTATTTTATGCTTTTTGAAGGCGGGTTTTTGTTTTTTTTAAACATTTATTTTTTATTAGGCGACTGTATCAAGTATCAAGGTCAAGGGACATATTGTTAACATGCATTTCACAGTTGTGTCATTAGGGCATACCATTTTTTAGGGTTCCGTAGTCAAACTAGGAACCCTTATAGTCCGTCCGCAGCCTAGCTCAGAGATTCTAAGTACTAGAAAGGTGTAATTTGGCATGAATATACATATTAGTCACGCCAAAAAAGTGGAAAAATAAAATCTTGAAAAATATTTTGTTTTAGTGTACCTCCCCTTCACGTAACGTGGGGATGTTTTTTTTTTTCTCGTCTACCCCATAGTGTGGGGTGTCGTTGGATAGGTCTTTCAAAAATATTGTGGATTTGTGAAAACAATTTTTCGATTAAGGTATCCGTTTATGAAATAATAAGCTTTAAAGCGCTAATATTTGTTAGAGTCAAGTGTCCCCCCCGTTCAGCCAAAACTACAAATACTAAAAATCAGAAAAATATCTTAAATGAAAGCAAATATAATGAATTTAATAGGAAAACTATCACGACTAAGTAGACTTAATTGGTTCTTGAGTTACAAACGGTTTAAATGTTTATACCTACCGAAAACTTATTTGCGGTGTTGGTAAACTGACCGCGACCTATGTCGGTGTATGGGGAGAACAGTTTTCCAACGGCAAAGTTAAGTTTGTCGCGAGGTCTATTTTGTAGTACTAAGTAGACTTGATCGGTTCCTGAGATACAGGCGACTAAAGTGTTTATACCTACTAAAATGACCAAATAACTTTAAATAGAGAATTACTTCATACTTGTGGTTTTTTGAGATAATAGTTTTTGTGTATTAACGGCTTCGGAACCTTACACTGAGCATGGTCCGACATGTTCTTGCCCGGTTTTTATGGTGTTGTTTTTAACACGGCCACCAATACTGTCAAGTAAATAAGAGCTCCATGATATTGTCCAAAAATGTAGCAAGCTGAAGTGGCAGTGGGCTGGCCATGTCTGTCGCAGAACCGACGAGAGGTGGAGCAGGAAGGTTCTCGAATGGAGACCACGCTTAGGCAAACGTAGTGTAGGACGCCCCCCGGCTAGATGGACAGATGACCTGGAGGAGGCAGCTGGCAGTGACTGGATGCAAAGGGCGGGAGATCGCGCAGTGGCGCTCCTTGGAGGAGGCCTATGTCCAGCAGAGGACTGCAACAGGCTGATATGAAATAAGAGCTATCAAAACACGATGACAGGTCAAAGACGATGTGGTTTTTACCGCCTAGAACAGAGGCGCTGTATGAAGTATGTATGTATGTATGTATGGCTCTTTGTTTCCTAGTAAAGGCTGAACGACTGGCGCGATTTTGTCGCTGTTACCGTTAGGTAGATGCGGGTTTTAAGAAAACAAACAAATACATCGTGCCCGGGACGTACCCGAAGGATTTTAACCATGTTCTAGACGCTATTTGGAGTAAATAATGTGGTATAACATGTAGTCCAATAACGCATAATTTCCGAGATTTTTATTATTTAAAGAACAATTCCATAGTTAATTTAATTTGAACTCTGTCATCTTAACCTAAAGCATTATTTACTAAGAAACATTCATGTTGTGAGTAGCAATATCATCAACGTACAACATAAATTAATTTAATCAATTTCTTCGTAAATAATCCTTAAGTTAAGGTGACAGAGTTCAAATTAAATTAACTATGGAATTGTTTTTTAAATAATAAAAATCTCGGAAAATTGATGCGTTATTGGACTACATGCTATACCACATTATATACTCCAAATAGGGTCTAGAATCGATGGTTAAAATCCTTCGGGTACGTCTCGGGCACGATGTATACACGAATATCTATCTTATTTCGCTGTATAAGAAAGGATAAAGCCTCAATAGCACAATAAGGACCACTTTGCTCTGCAGCCGTCGTATAAACTCGGAGCAAAGCGCTTCAAAATGTTATTGCGGGCTTAAATAGCGACGCCGGCTGCCACACAAAGCAATTCTAAGGGTTCCGTACCAATATGGCAATAAAGGAACCCTTATGGTGATACTCTGGTTTCTGTATGTTGCTGTTTTTAACAAGTATCGAAGCTTTCTAATTGTAATAATATTTATATATATATATATATAAATGAACCCCTATTTCTCTAACGCTATAACTTGAAAACAGCTCAACCGATTTTGCTGATTTCGTTTCTCTTGAGTTCGTTATTGTCAGGATAAGGTTTATATCTAAGAATATTTTTGAAAAATCCAACGTGAAGGTCGGAAATTTGCAGCGGACAAGACTGACCGATCAACGCACAGCTGAGGCCCTAGCCAAGATGCGTTACGCTAACTAGCGTTTCTATTCGTTTCGTTTTTAAACCAATCGCGTCACTGGTAGATGACGTGATACGAAGAGTCACGTGATCTACCAGTGACGCGATTGGATTCAAAACGAAACGAATAGAAACCCTAGTTAGCGTAATGCATCTTGGATTATTAGAAACTTAATCTTTACATAGTATAAAATGAAATCGCTCCCGCTGTCTGTTCGCTTAGAGCTTTTAAAATACTAAACGGATTTTAATGCGGTCTTCACCAATAGATTCAAGACGAACGTTTTTATGTATAATAAGAGCTGGATTATGAACGAGTGTTACAGAAAATTCGCATAAACCGAAGCGAAGCGAGGGCGGGTCGCTAGTTTAAAATAAAATAAAATAATTATTCGGTGTGTTCCAACTCGTTCTATGAGCAAGCGGTTTATGTGATAAATTCCCGCTTCTCCGAATTTATGACACGATAAAGTATTTGAGCGGTTCAAAATTTAAAGCTCAAATAAACAATCGCACACAAAAGAACCCGTCTATTGTAATAAATAAAATAAAACGACTGAAGATAATGTTTCGGTAGGTATAATGATTTTTCACTCGATGTTATGACTTATGAAGTAAAAAAATACCTTTTCTCAAAAATGTCGGGAAATGTTGACATTCCTATCTACATATTGAAACGCGAAGTACATAGTTTACTGACAGATCTCAAATTAAAAAAAAAATATTGTATGTTGGATACAAAATCCATTACTATCTAGCTTGTAACTTTTTAAAAAGTGAAAAGTGCCGTAATAAAATGAGGGCACAAGTCTTATACATCCAAATTTTATTTGAAACATTACTTTTTTATTTGTGCCTGGAATAGCTTATGTTTTTTTTTAAAACAAGAATTGCGTTTCTCCTTGTCATAAACAAAAAGGCGGTAAGGAGTGATGGTTTTTTCACATGAAGTTTCTGTTTGTATGCAATTCAAAAAATGAGTTCAAGCTATGAAGACATGACTCCAACACAATTTTTTTCTTGCAATTTTTGAGAAAAGCACTATATTTGCCTCGGCAGGAACAGCAATTGCGGGCTTCGTATTTTTAAACGGACTCGCAAGCTCGTCCGTTTAATCCAATACTCGCCCCGCATTTGCCTACTTCCATGCCTAGGCAATAATGTACTATTTCACAACACTGGTCGGAAATATAACCATAGATGGTCTTGTTTGGGGTCACAAAACGTCACTTATAAGGACAGACCAAGAACATTTTTGTCGGCGTGTTTGCTGATTGGTCGAGAACATTGTTGTCCAACTTTAAGAACCAATGAAAATCAATCAATAAATTTTTGTGTCATAGCTCCTTAAAATGAAAAATTGAAATCGACAAATCAGAACACACCCTTTTGTGTCGTAAAATATTAGGTGTATTTTTGATAAAAGATACACAGACTAAAAACTATGTCACTGCTTTCTTTTTAAATGTAATTCAAACTGGGCCCCTAATCGCGAACCACTAGAAATGAAATTAGATGGGAGATATGGCGAAACAAATACAATTTTATATGGAGTTGACATCTTCATCTCGCATGTAAGTTTATTATTCTCGAGTGCCACGAGAATAGGGGTCACGATAAAAAAAAGTTATCTATGGTAAAATTGGCGGTGATGTCACATTAACATAAATTAAAATTTGAGTTTTGAATATGAATTTTTATTTTATTTCCTCTCAGTAGTTGTGAAAAGCACTATGTCTGCCTCGGTAGAAAGTGCAATTTATGGAATCGTACACTAGAGGGCCTCAACTACGTTTTGGCCCTCTATATGACTCGTCCAAAAATCGCGTACTTTCTGTCCTCTGCAACAATGTACTATTCATTGTTTTTATTTAACTTTGTCGGCGTAATTTGAATGTAGATGTAGGTAACTATTCTAAATAACAGTTTTGTAGTACAAAGAGTTTCAGTCTGACAGACGGACATACGGATACATAAGGGTACCTAGTTGGACTTCGGAATCCTAAAAAATAAAACATTTAAAAATACATTAAAAAACCCAAAAAATTACTTCGTTTTTCAAATGGCAATAAAAAGGTCAGTCAAACAGGAGCCGGTGTCATATTACAATATTAAAAGCCGACTTCAATTTAACTGACTTATTGCTATTTGAAAAAAGTAATTTTTTGCGTTTTTGAAGGTGGATTTTTTTTAACATTAATTTTTTTTTGTACTCTTTAGTGATCCTAAAATTCATAATAATTATACTGTTCTGAAAAGTAGCGTATAAATGTTAATCCAGTATAAGATATCTCCATTCCCAATTTCATCCAAATCGTTGCAGCGTGAAGGAGGTGCAAACTAACACACACACACAAACTTTCGCATTTATAACATTTGTCGAATTAGAATACCTAGATAGATAGAATATAATAACATGGCAGTAATCATACAAAGAAACAATTAAACAACATTAACCCTTTTAGCAAAAGTCATGGACAAGCTTGTTCGGATTTTAGATCAGTTTTTTTAAAATGTAAAAAGTGAATGTTATGGTACGTATCACGTCGTCAAATAAAGGGTTAATAACCTATTTAGTTATGATAATGAGAAACAGGGTTGAATTAACCCCCATGCCGGATAATCCTTTAAAACCGGTAAACAGGAATATCCGGGTAATACGGATAATGCTCCGTATTTCAACAGGTTGTTATAATCTCCTGTTAAAGACTACGACGAGCGTCCAGTGGCGCCGTCATTACTATTATTTTGCTCTCTAATAAACTAGAGTATTGTCTGGATGGTTTTTTGTTGTACAAATGAATACAAAATATATCTTTACATAGTATGAGTATAAAACAAACTCGCTTCCCGCAAAGTCAGCAACATCCAATTCAGATATTTTTTATTTAGCGTACTTTAACTACACCAGAATACATTCAAAGTTGCTACATTAAAAAAAAATGAATGACAAGGTTAAAAAACCTAACCTTCGTGTGGTCAACTTAACAGAAAAAGGCGGCCATTTTTTTTGATAAGTTTCTTTCTTATAGTTAAATTGTTATTAAGGTAAGTGCGTAAATAAGTAAAACATTTATTCACGACAATAACACAACACACAGACAAACCGCTAGTGTTGAGACCAGAGGGCCCTGCCAAGATGCATTGCGCTAACTAGCGTTTCTATTCGTTTCATTTTTAAACCAATCGCGTCACTGATAGATCACGTGACTTTTCGTATCACGTCATCTACCAGTGACGCGATTGGTTTAAAAACGAAACGAATAGAAACGTTAGTTAGCGCAATGCATCTTGGCAGGGCCCTCTGGTTTTTGGCGCGTCCGCAATAGTAGTCGCTTACTCATTACAGGCTTGATTTTCTTTATAACATAGTAACTACGAAGAGGCTGTATAGGTTTCTGCTTCCACACTGATCCATTGACATAGTTCTTTTTAGGGTTCCGTATCCAAAGGGTAAAAACGGGACCCTATTTATCAATTTCGACGTCACAGAATCACCCATGTCAACATTATGTTACAATTGTATTTTATTCCTTTTCTTCATTGTTTGATTTTGTTTTCTGTGTTGCCATTGTTTGTTTTATGTTCAATTTTTTTTGTTTTTTTTTTCTTGTGATCGTCGAATAAATGTTTCTATTTCTATTACTAAGACTCCACTGTTTGTCCGTCACCAGGCTGTATCTCATGAACCGTGATAGCTAGACAGTTAAAATTTTCACATATGATGTAGTTCTGTTGCCGCTATAACAATAAATACTGAAAACTGAATAAAATAAATATTTATGGGGGGCTCCTATACAACAAACGCGATTTTTTTATAGATAATGTTACGGAACCCTTCGTGCGCTAGTCCGACTCGCATTTGGCCGGTTTTTCCAAATTACTTTCTTGCTTCAAAGTTAAACAAGGCCTACTTTCAGAGTATAAGACATGAATAACTATTAGGTAAATAAAAACCACCGATATATTCGTGACCCCTTCTTTCAGAGCTCATATCTCTTAAATGGCTTAACCGATTTTCATGAAACTTAGCTAAAAACCACCGCTAGAAAACCTGCTTTCTATTAAAAAACCGGGCAAGAGCATGTCTGACCATGCTCAGTGTAGGGTTCCGAAGCCGTAAATACACAAAAACTATCTTAAAAAACCACAAGTGTTAAGTAATTCTCTATTTAAAGTTATTTGGTTATTTTAGTAGGTATAAACTCCTTAGTCACCTGTATCTCAGGAACCTATCCAGTCTACTTAGTCGTCATAGTTTTCCTTTAAAATAGCTATATGTACTTTCATTTAAGATATTTTTCAGATTTTTAGTATTCGTAGTTTTGGCTGTAGCGGGGGGACACTTGACTCTAACAAAAATTAGCGCTTTAAAGCTTAATATTTCATAAACGGATCCCATAATCGAAAAATTGTTTCCACAAACCCGCAATATTTTTGAAAGACCTATCTATCGACACCCCACGCTATGGGGTGGACGAGAAAAAAAAACATCCCCAGGTTACGTGTAGGGGAAATATAGGTACAAAAAATTTTTTTTTTTCAAGGATTTATTTTAGCACTTTGTTGGCGTAGCTAATATACATATATATTCATGCGAAATTACAGCTTTCTAGTACTAAGAGTCTCTGAGCTAGGCAGCGGACGGACGGAAGGACGGACGTTCCTAGTTTGACTACGGAACCCTAAAAAAACGTATCCAAATCGGTTCACCCGTTTAAGAGTTACGACCACACACAGACACAGTCACACACAGGCACTCACATACACACACATAGCGACCAAAGTTATATAACACCCCTCTTTTTGCGTTAGGGGAAAAAACTTTATAGGTCAACTGTACACCGAATTGTCACCTGTTACCTGTCACTGTCAGACTATTAGAACCACATTGTCAAATTGTTTAGTGGTGGTAGGACCTTGTGCAGGGTCCGTCCGGATCGCTACCACCATCTTATCCATTAACCCACCGCCAAGCATCAGTGTTCGCATTATTGTGTTCCGGTGAGGGGATAAGACAACCGGTGAAATTACTATCAAAGAAACATCCCATCTTAGTCCTCAGGGTTGGCAACGCGTTTGAAGTCTTAGGAGTGCTTTGAGATTGTAGTCTTGAGATTTCAATCTATGGGTCTCAGATCCCACTTACCATCAGGTGACCTGAGTGCTTACTCTATGTCATAAAAAAAATCTTCATCAATTACCCTAATGGTACTCCGCAAACCATCAACAGATTTTTTCAATGCCCAGAACTCCATTATCGTGAACATTTTGTATGAACACTAGAGATGTGTCAACTCGATTTACCAAACCGGTTCAAACCGAGTTATGCTCAACTCGGTTTGAGTCGGTTTGAAGTTTCTCTAACTCGCTTCGTGCGAGCTACTCGGAAACCGTGAGCCCGCAAGTCAAAACGGTCGGACAAAGCGGAAATTATCGAAATTTACCGATTGAACCCGATCAAACGCGGCGCGGCGTTCCGACGACATGACGGGTGGACGGGCGGCAGCGAAGCGGCACTAACGAAGATTGCCGAACAAACCCGACACAGACTCGGTTTGGCTCGTCTCCTGATGAACATAACGCGCGTGCATGCGTAGGTTCGTACTATCAACTCGGTTTGAGCAACCCGGTTTACATCAATTTTCGACTCGGGTGACTCGGTTTCGAATATTTACGGTTTGGCCCATCTCTATTGAACACCAGACGGGTGGGCACTGAAACTTTTGAAAAGCAGACGATTAATTTTCAGTCAATCATTTTCAATCGCAAGGGTGTCCTATTATAGAAAGGAATTTTCTCAAAAACGTCCGGAAATGTTGACATTCCTATCTACATATTGAGACGCGAAGTACATAGTTTACTGTCAGTTCTCAAATTTAAAACAAAATAACATTGCGTGCTCGCTACACAAGCCCGCAATGTTGCATACAAATTCCATTACTATCTAGCTTGTAACTTTTTAAAAAGTGAAAAGGGCCATAATAAAATGAGGGCACAAGTCTTATACCTACATCCAAATTTTACTCGAAACATAACTTTTTTATTTGTGCCTGGAATAGCTTATGTTTTTTTTAAAACAAGAATTGAGTTTC
The DNA here is from genome assembly GCA_946894065.1 of Acleris literana. Classification (NCBI taxonomy): domain Eukaryota; kingdom Metazoa; phylum Arthropoda; class Insecta; order Lepidoptera; family Tortricidae; genus Acleris; species Acleris literana. Next base: position 3,770,393 of record OX335695.1, read on the forward strand.
TCCTTGTCATAAACAAAAAGGCGGTAAGGAATGATGGTTTTTCACATGAAGTTTCTGTTTGTATGCAATTCAAAAAATGAGTTCAAGCGATGAAGATTTGACTCCAACACAAATTTTTTCTTGCTATTTTTGAGAAAAACACTATATTTGCCTCGGCAGGAACAGCAATTGCGGGCTTCGTATCCAATACTCGGCCCGCAATTGCCTACTTCCATGCCTAGGCAATAATGTACTATTCTATTTCTATCGGAAACACTTGTTGTCAATACGTCGTTATCGCGGGAGCAAAAACAAATCTATTAAAGAACACAATATATAACAGAATGTCTGTTTAGTATAAACGGAATATTCTGCCTCAACATTCTAAGCCTCTAAGAAGTTCTTCATATCAAGCACGAAGTTTTCGCTGGGAACGACTCAAACTTGTCTCAAGGTGCTTTTCCACCGGCGGCGCGAGAAGAGACGAGGCGGGACGAGAATTGAAATTTGTATTGAAAAATTGCGCACGCACAGCGCGCGCGCGCGGTGGAAATGGGTGTTTTAATACAAATAAAAATTCTCGCGCCATCTAGTCTCGTCTCGCGCCGCCGGTGGAAAAGCACCTTTACACTGAGTAAACGCTTTTATAAGTCAACGTGTCAACTTTAATAATATATTTTTTTATTATGTCAAATCCAGTATTTTTCTCCAAAACTAGTTTAACTTTTTAAATATATGTTTTCCATTTGCACTCAAATTTAATTAAGATATAATTTTTGTATGTTTTTGTACATATCAAATCATCGAGATTGACAAATGTCTTAAGTAGCAGGAGAAGTGACTGAAGAGGTTGACGTAAGGATTGCGTAGCCATCTTTTTAAATATGTACTACTAATCAAGTCAAGTACGGAGGTAAGATATTTGAAAGAAAATGTATACATTTTGAACTAGTAGGTATAAACATACGAGTGTCATTTCTGTTATAGCCTATTTGTCATAATCTTTTCACAACACTGCTCGGAAATATGGCCATAGATGGTCTTGTTTGGGGTCACAAAACGTCACTTATAAGGACAGAACAAGAATGTTTTTGTCGGCGTGTTTGCTGATTGGTCGAGAACATTTTTGTCCAACTTTAAGAACCAATGAAAATCAATCAATCAATTTTGTGTCATAGCTCCTTAAAATGAAAAATTGAGTCGACCAATCAGAACACACCATTTTGTGTCGTAAAATATTAGGTGTATTTTTGCTAAAAGATAACAGACTAAAGCTATGTCACTGCTTTTTTTTAATGTAATTCAAACTTGGCCCCTAATCTCGAACCACGAGAGATGAAATTACATGGGTGATATGGCGAAACATACAATTTTATATTATGGAGTTGCCATCTTCATCTCGCATGTTAGTTTATTAATCTCGAGTGCCACGAGAATAGACGTCCAGATTTAAAAAAAAGTTATCTATTGTAAAATTGGCGGTGATGTCACATTAACATGAATTAAAATTTGAGTTTTGAATATGAATTTTTATTTTATTTCCTCTCAGTAGTTGTGAAAAGCACTATGTCTGCCTCGGTAGAATGCAATTTATGGACTCTCAACTACGTTTCGGCCCTCTATATGACTCGTCCAAAAATCGCGTTCTTTCTATCCTCTGCAACAATATACTATTCACTACTGCCAAATCGTTTTTGCTCCCGCGATAACGATGTATCATACATAAATAACATTCAATAGATATAATGAGGACCTCTTCTATCAGAGGTGATAACTCTTAGGCGACACGACCGATTTTCATGAAATTTAGCTTAGAACCATCCTGAATAACTTAGCTTTCTTTTAAAATAAACCGCGTTTAAATTGATTCATCCGTTTGAGAGCTACATTGCTACAAACAGACACACTGATACAGAAATACACACAGATACACGTTTAACTTAACCCTATATTTGTTGGGGGTAAAAAACCGGCCAAGTGTAAGTCGGGCGGTATGAAACCCTCGGTCCACGAGTCCGACTCGCACTTGACCGTTTTAGGGTTCCGTAGTCAAACTAGGAACCTTTATAGTTTTGCCATGTCCGTCCGTCCGTCCGCAGCCTAGCTCAGAGATTATAAGTACTAACTAGAAAGCTGTAATTTGGCATGAATATACATATTAGTTACGCCAAAAAAGCGGTAAAATAAAATCTTGAAAAATATTTTTTTTTTTAGTGTACCTCCCCTACACGTAACGTGGGGATGTATTTTTTTCTCGTCTACCCCATAGTGTGGGGTGTCGTTGGATAGCTCTTTCAAAAATATTGTGGGTTTGTGGAAACAATTTCTTGATTAAGGTATCCGTTTATGAAATATTAAGCTTTAAAGCGCTAATATTTGTTAGAGTCAAGTGTCCCCCCCCTACAGCCAAAACTACACATACTAAAAATCTGAAAAATATCTTAAATGAAAGCACATATAATGAATTTAATAGGAAAACTATCACGACTAAGTGGACTTCATTGGTTCTTGAGTCACAAACGGTTTAAATGTTTATACCTACCGAAAACTTATTGCGGTGTTGGTAAACTGACCGCGACCTGTGTCGATGTATGTGGATAACAGTTTTCCAACGGCAAAGTTAATTTGTTTATAGTAACGGCTTCGGAACCCTACACTGAGCATGGTCCGACATGCTCTTGCCCGGTTTTATTTTAACAGTAAACCTACTTATAAATTATTAACCAAGAATAGTTTAATTTTAATTTTGTCAAGATCTGATTCTGGTTTTATGTAAACTTATATACCTACTTAACCGCAAATATTTTTGCCGTAGTCGGTTAAAAATATTCCGTCCCCGAGTCATAAATAATTGTGTGAATCTAACCTAAGACTCGCTATTAATTTGTCCAAAATGGCTGCCCTATAATACGTATAATTAATGTTCCAGGGGATTCGGACCGAGGCCTTCATTTACGCAATATACTTTTATGGAAAAAGATGGCGGTTTATAAAATAAAATATACGTTTGGTGGTATACATTATGGGTCTATATCGTTTGCCATAATTATTTTTTGTCAAAATATGTTGTCAGTCATATTCATCACAAGTCATAATGTAATTTTCAAGAAACTGTTTTTTACCGGAATTTTATTTATTAAACCTGACCTAACCTAACCTTCTCTACACGTTAGATGTTTAATTAATTCTAACAAGTTTTCGGTTCCAGCGATATAAAAATTATATCTATCAATAATTATGTCAACGACGACAATGACAAAAAAAAATTATCCTGGTGTCTGTTTATTTTTAACTTTTTAATGGCCCTAGACAAGATACATTGCGAGTGACAAGTGCGAGTCGGTCTCGCGCACCGAGGGTTCCATACCGCCACACAGTAGGAATTATAATATTCCGATTTAAACACACCCATCTTTTAGTATCTGTTGTTTTTCTTCAGGAAATAGAAATATAAATAGAAATAATTTTACTGGCATAAACATAGGTAGAGTGTTGGTTGGAAAATAGTAGTACATGGTATGCATCACTATGCTTTACCCGCAGGTGTACAAATTTGGACCTTGGTCAGCTGATATGAAAAGCTTTATTAAGGCCCTGTCCTCTCGGCTCATAGAATCCTCCGGAGATCCTAGAGCTGGTGCTTACCTCTCCCAAAGGATTGGGCTAGCTATCCAGAGAGGTAATGCAGCCAGTGTCATGGGGACCATGCCGCGAGCGGACCTGCTAGAGGGGGTGTTCTTTTTATAGTGGTGATTATTATTTATATCCTTAATATTTGAGTAGCTTAGTTTAATTTTAATTTAAATACGTTGAGTTTTAATTTTTAATTTTATTTAGGTTGAATTCCTTACTTATTTGGAAGTAAATAAATTAAGATGCTGTATTAAACATAAACAACTGACTTATTCTACAAAGACTACAATCCTTAGATATGACTTATTATGGCCTAGTTACTAACTAAGAAAATCCTTGACTGAATAATAGCATTTATCTATTAGAAGTTCAGCTAGCTCATTTTTAAATCTATGGATTTTTTGCTGTCTTATACTACTTGGGATTGTATTATATATAACTGGCGCCATGCTAAAAAAACTTTTGCGGTAAAGAGCTGTTTAGATTTTTGGAAGACAATAAGTTTTGGTACTGCGCCCGTATTGGTCTTGTTCGCTCCCGAGAAGGTGTCGCGAACAAACGAACGTTTGTACGATAGGTATAGTTTTAGTGTGAAAATCGTCAGTTGTTCGTCAGTTTTGGATTTTAACAGGATTAAAATAGAGTCGAAAAGTTACGAATCTTTTCATACCGCGACTATACAACAACAAAAATAGGCTGAAAGGAAAGATTTCTTGTAGGCCCGGGCCTCTTTATTATTTTTCTTTTTATTTGTAAATAAACCCCAATAACACATATTTAAAAAATAACCGCTGTCTATGGTTCAAAACACAAAGAAGAACTACTTATTTATAGTTAGGACGGACGGGGATATTAATAGGGTCCCGTTGGGCTCCCTTTGGGTACGGAACCCTAGAAAGGGTCATCAAAATCGCGTATCGATTTTACGTAAATTCTAGAATCTTTGGATAATGTTTCTAAGGGTGTCCCCTTGTTTTACAGACAGAAAAATTACAGAATTTTGTTTCACAGAAAATGTTTCATATACTATTTGGTCCTTGTATTTTTGCTTCGAATATTATTTTTTTTTAAACTATTCACTTGAAAGAAACACATTCCACAGAAAATCAATTCAATGAATTTTATAATTTTATTTTTTCATTACACAAACTTATCAAACAAAATATTTGTTTTTTAGCGAATAGCGACCAAGACCTCTCTGGGCAGAACCGACTTGAATAGGTTAGGTTAGAAGGCTATGGCGGGAGCGAAGCGAAGCAAGCTCCCGCCTTAGTCTTCGAGGTTATTTTTTTTATATTTTAAATAAATAATATTAGAACAAAGAATATTTAATTTGCTATTCTATGATATGAAAAAAGAAACATTGATTTTTATTTGAAATAAAAAACGATGATTTAAATGTCTTCAAAGTAATTATTCTACATATTGATTATTCTATGAAATGATAATACGAGAAAAAATTTATATGAAATGAAATTCTAAACAAATTCAGTCTGTAAAATAACGTACAACCGTTTCTAAGTTACAAAATCACAATTTCCAACTCTTGACAACGTTCTTACGTGCGGAACTCTCAGAGCGCGAGCCCAACTGAAATTTAAACGAATTCATGGCGTATCGATTTTACGTAAATTCTAGAATCTTTGGATAATGTTTGTAAGTTACAAAATCACAATTTCCAACTCTTGACAACGTTCTTACGTGCGGAACTCTCAGAGCGCGAGCCCAACTGAAATTGAAACGAATTCATGGCGTATCGATTTTACGTAAATTCTAGAATCTTTGGATAATGTTTGCAAGTTACAAAATCACAATTTCCAACTCTTGACAACGTTCTAGCGTGCGGAACTCTCAGAGCGCGAGCCCAACTGAAAGGGCATTGGGTAAGTTTGTATAAAGAAAATTGACATTATTTTTTTCAGCGGCCAAGGATGATTTTTACGTAATTATTTAGAGGACCTCTAAATACACATAGATTTATATAATTTATGGAGTTAAATAATATCGGAGCGGAGATATTAAAGATTCAGTTTTTGGTACTAAAAGTACGCCCAAGTATGAATATATAAATATCTTGGTTCCGATGCAATTATAGTAGTTTATGTGGCTGGTGCATAATAAGAGGCATTAAAGAACGAGTGTGGCGGCTCGTTTCATAATAAGATCACACGAGTGTTTTAATGCCTAATTATGTATAGCCACATACATAACTTTATCTACATGCATATCATAAGTTTTCTATAATATGTTGAGATATGGCCTGTATTTTTATCAAGTTAGTGTTACTGTTAACTTGTTTGTAGTACCAAAGCTTAAAGAAAAAAAAACAAATAATAAAAAACTAACTTTATTTATAATGTACAGATATGGCTTGCATTTTCAAGTTAGTGGTACAGTATTACCGATACTTTAATGTTTAGGTACCGACACTTTAATGTAAACATTAAGATGCAACCACAGATACAGGTTTCTTAATATAGGCGATTTGCTTATCGCTTCTGAACATATTGTAGGGAAGTTATGATATGGATGTAGATAAAGAATATTACATTACATAATAAAATAAGTTTATTTTTATAATTCTATCATAATTTACTTTAGCACTTTTACGAATGGCCGCTCACTTTGAAATGTATGACTTTTACAAATGACAACACTTTTACCCAAACCCCTAACGAAATTCTCAAACGCTCTATTACTGAATTTCAGAAATTTCAACACCAGCAATCGAACTAATGCCATATTAAATCAGTATTGGAAACCTCGAAATTTCTCGAATTTGCATTTTATTGCATTCGACGGAAACGCAGTTACGTTATCTTGGTGAGTGCAAAAGAGATGGCTGAGGTCTAAGCTTTAGATTTAGACTGAGATGCAGATATACGTAGTATGGCGAGTGCAAAAGGGATGCTGCAAGCTATTAGGCGCAGTCATTGTAAAGTGCATAGGTGTAGAAATTTGCAGTATTTTGTACGCGTTCTTTTTCTACAATTTCTATTTTTTTATACGACTGCCCAAAAAAAGGAGTGTAATGTTTTCAGGGTTCATGTATGTATGTACAGGACAATTCACAAGAGCTGGCACGAATTGAGTGAACGAAAATATACATGTGTGTAAAATAATAACAGGTCCTCGGTTTGAAATCCGAACATCGGTTCAAAGGACGGCACTCACACAGTGATAGGTGATATTACTTTTGTTCATTCCATTCGTGCCAACTCTTGTGAATCGACCTGTATGTATGATTCTTTATTCCACCATAACTTATAAACGCCTCAGCCGATTTAGATGTGTGTGGTATTGTTAGAATCCTTGCATCTTCCCGGGTGACATAGGATACCTACTACGGGTAAACTGTTAAAATTTAAATAATAACAATGGCAAAATGCCAATTATTTGTGTCCATATTGACTTCCATACAAATTTTACTCCTATTTTTTGTTTTACGACCGCTTTGTATTCATAATAATCACTCTTCATACATTTTTTCCTCATACTTTTTGTTTTCATACATTTTTGTTCCTACCAACGGAACTCATTGTCATTACTAAGAACATACTGAACTCATATTTTTTATTCTGAGCTGTTTCCTTCATAACAGACAATTATCATATTTTTTTTATGAATATTGTCATTACTAAGAACATACTGAACTCATATTTTTTTATTTCAGAGCTGTTTCCTTCATAACAGACAATTATCATATTTTTTTTATGAATATTGTCATTACTAAGAACATACTGAACTCATATTTTTTTATTTCAGAGCTGTTTCCTTCATAACAGACAATTATCATATTTTTTTTATGAATATTGTCATTACTAAGAACATACTGAACTCATATTTTTTTATTTCAGAGCTGTTTCCTTCATAACAGACAATTATCATATTTTTTTTATGAATATTGTCATTACTAAGAACATACTGAACTCATATTTTTTTATTTCAGAGCTGTTTCCTTCATAACAGACAATTATCATATTTTTTTTATGAATATTGTCATTACTAAGAACATACTGAACTCATATTTTTTTATTTCAGAGCTGTTTCCTTCATAACAGACAATTATCATATTTTTTTTATGAATATTGTCATTACTAAGAACATACTGAACTCATATTTTTTATTTCAGAGCTGTTTCCTTCATAACAGACAATTATCATATTTTTTTTATGAATATTGTCATTACTAAGAACATACTGAACTCATAATTTTTTATTTCAGAGCTGTTTCCTTCATAACAGACAATTATCATATTTTTTTAATTAATATTGTCATTACTAAGAACATACTGAACTCATAATTTTTTATTTCAGAGCTGTTTCCTTCATAACAGACAATTATCATATTTTTTTTATGAATATTGTCATTACTAAGAACATACTGAACTCATATTTTTTTATTTCAGAGCTGTTTCCTTCATAACAGACAATTATCATATTTTTTTTATGAATATTGTCATTACTAAGAACATACTGAACTCATTTTTTTATTTCAGAGCTGTTTCCTTCATAACAGACAATTATCATATTTTTTTTATGAATATTGTCATTACTAAGAACATACTGAACTCATATTTTTTTATTTCAGAGCTGTTTCCTTCATAACAGACAATTATCATATTTTTTTAATTAATATTGTCACTACTAAGAACATACTGAACTCACAATTTTTTATTTCAGAGCTGTTTCCTTCATGACAGACAATTATCATATTTTTTTAATTAATATTGTCATTGCTAAGAACATACTGAACTCATAATTGTTTATTTCAGAGCTGTTTCCTTCATGACAGACAATTATCATATTTTTTTAATTAATATTGTCATTGCTAAGAACATACTGAACTCATAATTTTTTATTTCAGAGCTGTTTCCTTCATGACAGACAATTATCATATTTTTTTAATTAATATTGTCATTGCTAAGAACATACTGAACTCATAATTGTTTATTTCAGAGCTGTTTCCTTCATGACAGACAATTATCATATTTTTTTAATTAATATTGTCATTGCTAAGAACATACTGAACTCATAATTTTTTATTTCAGAGCTGTTTCCTTCATAACAGACAATTATCATATTTTTTTAATTAATGTTGTCATTACTAAGAACATACTGAACTCATTTTTTATTTCAGAGCTGTTTCCTTCATAACAGACAATTATCATATTTTTTTAATTAATATTGTCATTACTAAGAACATACTGAACTCATAATTTTTTATTTCAGAGCTGTTTCCTTCATAACAGACAATTATCATATTTTTTTTAATTAATATTGTCATTACTAAGAACATACTGAACTGATAATTTTTTATTTCAGAGCTGTTTCCTTCATAACAGACAATTATCATATTTTTTAATTAATATTGTCACTACTAAGAACATACTGAACTCATAATTTTTTATTTCAGAGCTGTTTCCTTCATGACAGACAATTATCATATTTTTTTTATGAATATTGTCATTACTAAGAACATACTGAACTCATATTTTTTATTCTGAGCTGTTTCCTTCATAACAGACAATTATCATATTTTTTTTATGAATATTGTCATTACTAAGAACATACTGAACTCATATTTTTTTATTTCAGAGCTGTTTCCTTCATAACAGACAATTATCATATTTTTTTTATGAATATTGTCATTACTAAGAACATACTGAACTCATTTTTTTATTTCAGAGCTGTTTCCTTCATAACAGACAATTATCATATTTTTTTAATTAATATTGTCACTACTAAGAACATACTGAACTCACAATTTTTTATTTCAGAGCTGTTTCCTTCATGACAGACAATTATCATATTTTTTTAATTAATATTGTCATTACTAAGAACATACTGAACTCATAATTTTTTATTTCAGAGCTGTTTCCTTCATAACAGACAATTATCATATTTTTTTAATTAATATTGTCATTACTAAGAACATACTGAACTCATAATTTTTTATTTCAGAGCTGTTTCCTTCATAACAGACAATTATCATATTTTTTAATTAATATTGTCACTACTAAGAACATACTGAACTCATATTTTTTATTTCAGAGCTGTTTCCTTCATAACAGACAATTATCATATTTTTTTAATTAATATTGTCATTACTAAGAACATACTGAACTCATAATTTTTTATTTCAGAGCTGTTTCCTTCATGACAGACAATTATCATATTTTTTTAATTAATATTGTCATTGCTAAGAACATACTGAACTCATAATTGTTTATTTCAGAGCTGTTTCCTTCATGACAGACAATTATCATATTTTTTTAATTAATATTGTCATTGCTAAGAACATACTGAACTCATAATTTTTTATTTCAGAGCTGTTTCCTTCATAACAGACAATTATCATATTTTTTTAATTAATGTTGTCATTACTAAGAACATACTGAACTCATTTTTTATTTCAGAGCTGTTTCCTTCATAACAGACAATTATCATATTTTTTTAATTAATATTGTCATTACTAAGAACATACTGAACTCATAATTTTTTATTTCAGAGCTGTTTCCTTCATAACAGACAATTATCATATTTTTTTTAATTAATATTGTCATTACTAAGAACATACTGAACTGATAATTTTTTATTTCAGAGCTGTTTCCTTCATAACAGACAATTATCATATTTTTTAATTAATATTGTCACTACTAAGAACATACTGAACTCATAATTTTTTATTTCAGAGCTGTTTCCTTCATGACAGACAATTATCATATTTTTTTTATGAATATTGTCATTACTAAGAACATACTGAACTCATATTTTTTATTCTGAGCTGTTTCCTTCATAACAGACAATTATCATATTTTTTTTATGAATATTGTCATTACTAAGAACATACTGAACTCATATTTTTTTATTTCAGAGCTGTTTCCTTCATAACAGACAATTATCATATTTTTTTAATTAATATTGTCACTACTAAGAACATACTGAACTCACAATTTTTTATTTCAGAGCTGTTTCCTTCATGACAGACAATTATCATATTTTTTTAATTAATATTGTCATTACTAAGAACATACTGAACTCATATTTTTTTATTTCAGAGCTGTTTCCTTCATAACAGACAATTATCATATTTTTTTTATGAATATTGTCATTACTAAGAACATACTGAACTCATTTTTTTATTTCAGAGCTGTTTCCTTCATAACAGACAATTATCATATTTTTTTTATGAATATTGTCATTACTAAGAACATACTGAACTGATAATTTTTTATTTCAGAGCTGTTTCCTTCATAACAGACAATTATCATATTTTTTTTAATTAATATTGTCATTACTAAGAACATACTGAACTGATAATTTTTTATTTCAGAGCTGTTTCCTTCATAACAGACAATTATCATATTTTTTAATTAATATTGTCATTACTAAGAACATACTGAACTCATAATTTTTTATTTCAGAGCTGTTTCCTTCATAACAGACAATTATCATATTTTTTAATTAATATTGTCATTACTAAGAACATACTGAACTCATAATTTTTTATTTCAGAGCTGTTTCCTTCATAACAGACAATTATCATATTTTTTAATTAATATTGTCATTACTAAGAACATACTGAACTCATAATTTTTTATTTCAGAGCTGTTTCCTTCATAACAGACAATTATCATATTTTTTTTAATTAATATTGTCATTACTAAGAACATACTGAACTGATAATTTTTTATTTCAGAGCTGTTTCCTTCATAACAGACAATTATCATATTTTTTAATTAATATTGTCATTACTAAGAACATACTGAACTCATAATTTTTTATTTCATAGCTGTTTCCTTCATAACAGACAATTATCATATTTTTTTAATTAATATTGTCATTACTAAGAACATACTGAACTCATAATTTTTTTATTTCAGAGCTGTTTCCTTCATAACAGACAATTATCATACTCTTTTAATTAATATTGTCATTACTAAGAACATACTGAACTCATAATTTTTTATTTCAGAGCTGTTTCCTTCATAACAGACAATTATCATTTTTTTTTTATTAATATTACTATTACTAAGAACATGTTGAGTTCATAATTTTTTTTTTCATATCAGTTTCCTTCATAATGTTGTTATTAATAATGGCATTATAAAGAAAATATTGAAAGTCAGTCAGAATTTTATAGCCTGGGTCTCTACTAACTAGGCTAGCGTGTACTACAACTGTCCTTTAACAATGCAATATAGCCTTCTAACCTAACCTATCCTAGTCGGTTCTGTCCAGAGAAGTCTTGCTCGCGCGCTTCGCTCGCTCGCCACCAGTAGATTGTTTTTAGTTCATTATTTTTATTCCGATGATTAAGACTTAAAATACTTTATGAGTAAAAATAATTATGAGAGTCAATATGGATTAAGCAACATATGAAAACATACATTAGTATAAACAAATTTATGAATATTGGCGTTATGAATTAGAATGATTAGGACTTTCGATCATTAGTATAAGAAAATATATGAAAACAAATATTATTATAACCTAGGTGTATGATTAGTGATATTATGAATTCAGATGATTATGAGTTTCGATCGTTAGTATTAAAAAAATAAATGAAGAGTAGATACGCACCACAATTATTTATATAAAAAAATATTAAAGTCCTCTAATTATTACAATATGGGTATCATTTGAATGGTCTTAATGAGACCATTTCAAATATATATGGATATACCAGCATTAATAAACGGGTTTACCTGTAAAACGTGATAAATACTAGAAAATACCTAAGTTGATTACTACAAGCACATAAAAAATCAAGTTGGGTTGTTTAAAAACACATTTTTACTAAAACTGGGCTTCCCTTGTAAAGGCACTAAAAATGTTTAAAATAAAATTTAATAAGTAAAAAATTAAAAAACACGACTGCCGTTAAATTTTTCTAACTAAAAAGTAAAAAAATAGTTTTATTTTTCGAATAGGACAGTTTTTTTTTAAAGTATATTTTTTTAATACCGTTGGGGGTAATGTTTTCTACTGAGACGATGTCCTTAAAAGTCCCCGAATGCATTAAAAAAATATACTAACAAAATCATTTTCCGTCCTATTGCAATTTTTAAAATAAGGTTAGGTAATATTAAATTTTTTAATTAATTATGTACTGGACTGAAATTTTTCAGCCTATCTAGTCGCCATATTACTTAGCATATTAAATTTGATATAAAATACTTTTTATCAAATAAACAGCCCGCTGCAAATCGTCTCCTATTCGGATCTCCTACTATTAGCTAGGTTTCATTAAAATCGGTTGGGCTTTTTAAGAGATTTCAGCTCTGAAATAAGGGGTCACCGTTAAATCGGGGGTTTTTTCTGGCTTATACAACGTGTCCCTGGATAAAGTGCACAAACGAATAGGGATGAGACTAGATTCAATTTAACCAACAAAAAATAAAATGGTGAAAAAAATTTTTTTTTTTCAATTTTTTTTCGTGCTGTGTGTGAATCCCATCATAACAAAGTGAAATAACTCGCCTCATATGAGGTCTATTTAGATGAAATAAATGGTTTTTTAATCCCAGAGCATTTCCGGTGGCAAACAAAAAAAAAATCGAAAAAATACGCCACACACAAAAAAAACAGGTTTATTAGCAACACATACTAAACGACATAATATCTTTGACCACCTATCAAAAATGTAGACACGTAATTCTTTTTTTAATTGAAGACAATGAGTTCACAAATAACTATAGCTAATAATAACATAAGGTAATATGGGCATATTTTTAAGTAATTTGAGGAATTATCAGGAATGTACAAAAAATAAACACGTTATTTTGAAGAAAATCTTGTTTTTTTTTTGGTGTATTTTTTCGATTTTTATTTTATTTGTTTGACACGGGAAATGCTCTAGGATTAAAAATCCATTTACTTCATCTCAATAGATCTTATATGAGGCGAGATATTTCACTTTATTCCAATAGGGTACACAGCAACCGAGGCTTTTTTTTAATCTTAAAAAATAAAATAATGACACCAATTTTTTCATTTTTTTTTGTCGCTGAAATTGCATTCTTGTTTCATCCCTATTATTTTGTGCACTTTAAATAGAGACACCCTGTATAGTTATTAACCGAATAAGCGGGTGCCGTGACTTATAGCTGCACTTTGATTTTTTCCAATAAACACGTGACTCAACATACAAATACACATTGGCGGAGGCCCTCGAAAGGTACGAGTCCATCTATTGCACTTTCGGCCGAGGTTTAACATAGTGCTTTTCACGACTACTGCGAGGAAATAAAAATCAATTCTTATAATACATTTACAACACATTAAGTTTTTTAGGCTCTCCGCTAATTTTTACTTTTTTTTTAACGATACCTTTCTTAGTGGCCTGTCATTCAAAGGCGTTTTTGAAACTGACGACTCTGACCGTGCCAGAACTATATTTCAGATAATTAAAAACAGACACATATGGCTGTATGGAATCTCATTCCATTGCCTATCCGTAAAGGGATGAATATTATTAAAAAATAAAACGACTTCTCATTGGCCAATTTAATCTCATATGCAGCACAAGTCATGTTCTGATTGGTCGAATCAGTGATCAGCGGACCGATATGATTGGTCGACTTGCTCTGAGGAACAGACCAACAATGTAAAGATTTTTGGTCAGATTAAATTCATAGAAGGCCTGCTCATTCAATGTACAACTATTGATTGTTTTGGGGACTAAGAACAGACCATATTTCGCCACATTTCCGAGCAGTGGCGTGAAAACTTAATTATATCACCTCTCCTCTCTCAAAATTTTTTTTTTTTTATATTTTTACGTTCATTATTTATTGAGAAAATAAAACAACCAATTTTTGCTGATGGCTAAAGAACTTAAATCAATATTTTTCTTATAGGAAGGAAAAAGTAGTCCCTGTGTAAAACCTTATGACAAATGACAGTTAAAGAAGAAAAAACAGCCTACTTTTTATTTAATTTTTTCTCATGAAATACGTAATCTAAAAAGTAGAGAAAGATAGCTGACGCAAAGTACGTCTTATAGTCCGGTTTCTATGCTATATGTTCTTATTCTGTGGTTAAAATGACATCGGTTCTATTTTCAAATCACGATATATCAAGTTACTTAGTGTCTAGATATATTCTTTCTGTGTACCCTTCACTTCGCCCGCTTTCGCCGTCTAAACAATAATGCATTACCCTATTGAAATTGTATCCCTGTCGACAAGGGCTTGGGTATTATTACCGCCTCCCTTTATCCGGCTGGGTGTACAGCCAGCCGTATTATATACTTAAGTTAGGATAGTTGTGTATACAGGGTGGTACTCGATAAACTGTACATATTGAAAGGGATGAAATTTTAGGTTAATTTATAGGTAAAAAATTTTTTTTAATTTCCATTGTTTTTTTTTACAGATTGTCAAACTTTTTTATAAAGTTTGGGTCGTACACTTACTTGTGACGGTGTAACTTTTGATCTAATAGCCCAAAAAAGACATTAGTTAGGTTTATAATAATTGATAACAATATTAGACCAATTAAAAAGAATAACTGAGTAACTGCTTTTTTTGTGGAAAATTACTGCAAAAATATCATTTTGTTTTCATAAAATCACAATATTCTCAAAATTTTGCAGATATTTTACAATTTTTTTAACGTTTTTAGATCTAAAATTAAACGAGGAATAATAATAAGAAAAAAAATTAGTAAAATATCTGTAACATTTTGAGAAAATCGTTTTTTTATGAAAACAAAATGACATTTTTGCTGTAATTTATAAAAAGTTTTTAGCCACTTTTTTTTTCTTATTTTCTATAAGAAAAAAAAAGTGGCTAAAAACTTTTTTCAAGATTGTTTTAACGATAAATTAACCTAAAATTTCATCCCTTTCAATGTATACAGTTTACCGAGTACCACCCTGTACATATATAGATTTATGTTTTTGATGGGATATCATTTTTTTTGTCAAATAATATAATAATAATAAATTATTTATTTCAGACAACTTGGATCCATATATTTGTTAGTAACAATTATGCTTACGTAACTATGTTAGTTCTTAACTACTTAGGATTACTATATACGGGCCAGTGGAGATCAGCCCAGCGGCAAACAAAAGGGTTGTCAGTTCTATCCCCGATAGCAGCTAAGAAACTGTTGGCGCTGCCCCGAACGCGAAACATTAGGGATGCGGCCCTATTCCTCATGATGGCGTGGAAATCATGCAAGCGAGCCTCTGCAAACATCCCCGATGCGCTGCAAAATCGTGGCAGCCCCATCAGCATCCTATACGAGTTGTTAAACTGGACACGCAGGGCGCTGACAGCCCTCTTTGTGAAATTAACCCACAGGCCACACGTGTAGAACGACGTACAGTATGAATTAAACAGCATTCGCTTGACCTCTGCTGAACAACTGAAATAAGTAGGTATGCGTTTCCTTAAATAAATAAATAGGATTAATGTCAAATAAATTAGCATTAAATAATATTTAATAAATCGCAACCATGTCATACTAATAATTATTGAGTAGGTAGTTCCGGTGAATCTGTGATCTTCATTCATCATCATCAACAATTCTACTTCACCAAGTGGTGTTTTTCAAGAGAAAATGCACGAGTTACTATATGCTATACAAAATACCCAAATCGCTATAGGTGAACCTAAAATATTTGAAGATTTCCCTAAAATTTCTCCAGGATCCCATCATCTGGTTCTGACCTGATGACAGTGGGACCACTCCGGAAGTATGCCCTATCAAAACAAAAAAAGAATTTTCCAAATCGGTTAATAAATAACGGAGTTCTGAGGTAACTAGCATAAACAATAATAATAATAATAAAACTTAAAAAAACACTATTTTCTGATTTTTTTATTTGTATACACACAATTACCCATCTTGATGCCAAATTTCATCTTTCTAGGTCACCTGGAAGTGGGTTAGGTTTTTGATGATTAATCAGTCAGTCAGTCAGTGGTAAAAATGTCGATTTTTAGACGTTAATATCTCAATAACCGTTTCACCCTTTTTTACGAAATTTAGGGTTCTAGTTGATCTAAAGGGTTTTAATAAATAAACGAAATTTCATTTTTTTATCATAAATATATTTGGAGTTCTTGAGACGTCAAAAGTGCCTCCAAACGGTTCGTGTAAATAACACACGGCTGCGCTCGCCAGTTCCTTTTGCGTGAACTTGGCTGGACACGCTGCCGCGTGTCTAGATGTTGGTTATCTGGGATCCCCTTGATATCACCGACACTCATTTGCTCAAAAGTATCATTTCATCGTTAATTATTATAAACAGGGAGTTTCAAAAAAATAGTACACCTTTGACTTTTTCTTCAGATTTGGGAAAAAATTGCTCGTTGGTTGGGATCATCATTCTGAACAAGCAAACATAGTACTCCCGATATTTCATATTAATTTATTTTTCTACTCGCGTACTATAAACCGCTAATATTGATATCGTTAATTGTACCACAATACCACCGAAACGTGAAAAGTATTCTATAATGAGCGTTGCCATGGCAATTGTTATTACCATGGTTACAGTCATTCCGGATATCAGTCTTGGCGTTTAGTGAACACTTGACATCTTAATTTGTATAATAAATCGTTAAAAATATTTTAATACCGATTAAAATGACGTACCTGTAAAAAACAAAATTAATTTTGAGACTAATTATGAGTTTAAAATTACATTTTTATCAAAATACTGAACATAGAAGATTAATATCCACCGATTTTTTATTTGGTTACCATGGTTACGTTCAATATGGATACCAACAAAATGGCGTTTCATTTGGCTTTCCAACTTTTATGATAAAAATTGTCAGAACTGTTTTATTAACTATTAAAATTGGCATGAAATTTGTAAACATATAACAATCCATTTCACAAATTATTAACGCCAATAGGAATAAATAAAATGACTTTGTTACAAGTAATTTGCTAGCAGAAAAATCGAGGAAAGTATACAAGACAAGTTAGCGATTGTTTATTTTTTTGTCATTATCATTTTAAGCTTGTAGAAAAACATATGTATGCAACGGTACATAATTAGCTCTTAATCTCTCATACCAGTAATTAGAGCGCTCGCAAGCTCGCGCTCTAACCTCGGCACTCGTATCTTAAGAAGCTTCATTATGAACCAGTTACATAAATAACTATTAGATTGTTGTCACATTATGGCACATAGTTACATTTCAGACAGGTGTTGTTGTCTTAAACTAGTCAGCTCCACGTGGACACCCTGCAAGAGCACCACAACATATACTTATAAGTCTGAAATACTTACCAACACGCAAACAACTATTTCATCATGATCCTAACTAGCATCTAGATAAAAAATAAAAAAGTAACCAACTATAAAAAATAACAATAAAAATTAAAATAGTAATTAAAATAAAAATAAAAATTAAAATGAAAATAAAAATAAAAATAAAAATAAAAATAAAAATAAAAATAAAAATAAAAATAAAAATAAAAATAAAAATAAAAATAAAAATAAAAATAAAAATAAAAATAAAAAATAAAAATAAAAATAGAAATAAAAATAAAATAAAATGTCTCCGAAAATATATAATTATGGAATTGTCCAATACGCTTCTTGGTAACAAAACGGACAATTCCATCCATAGTTTTGCGGACATATCGGAAGTACAATTTTCTCTTGTTCAGAATGATGATCCCAACCAACGTGCAATTTTTTTCCCAAATCTGAAGAAAAAGTCAAAAGTTTGCAAATTTTTTAAACTCCCCAAATACCCCCGATATAATGGTGAGCCCTTCTTTCAGAGCTGATATCTCTTAAATGGCTCGACCGATTTTCATGAAACCTAGCTAAGAATGACCGCTAGAAAATTTACTTCCAAATAAAAAAACCGCATCCAAGTCGGTTCATTCGTTTAAGAGCTAGGGTGCCATAGACAAACACACACACATTGCCGATAAAATTATAACTCTCCTCTTTTTACGTCGGGGGTTAGAAACTAAATCCTGCTGAAACCTTTTTCTAGGTTATACTAGCTGTTCCCGTGCCCACATCGTTGGCCAATAAAAAAAATTATACACTCACGAATATTGGCTTTCTATTGGTAAAATAATTTTCAAAATCGGTTCAGTAGATCCAGAGGGCCCTGCCAAGATGCATTACGCTAACTAGCGTTTTTATTCGTTTCGTTTTTAAACGAATCGCGTGAATGGTAGATGACGTGATACGAAAAGTCACGTGATATACCTGTGACGCGATTGGTTTAAAAACGAATCGAATAGAAACGTTAGTTAGCGTAGTGCATCTTTGCAGGGCCCTCAGTAGATCCATAGATTACGCGTTACAACGTCACAAACTTTACCTCTTTATAATGGTTTACATTCATTTGGCATAACTTTTTTTGGCATAATCATCATTTTGGCATACTCATATTTGGCATAATCATCTTTTAGTATACAGTATTTTTTTCTGAAACCGTATACTTTTCGGGATTGTTATAAAATAAACCTAACCTAACTTAATGGGTTCTATGCAATGATATTTTAAATAATCCTGAAAAGTATACGGTTTCAGAAAAAAAGACTGTATGCTAAAAGATCATTACGCCAAATGATGATTATGCCAAAAAAAGTTATGCCAGATGAAGGGTACCCCTTTATAATATTAGTATAGATTAAGTAGGTAAGGTTAGACCAGTAACGACAAAAAAAAACCTCTAATGCCTATCGATAAAATGGAAATTCGGTGAAGTAAAACATTGTATGAAATGAGTAGTGGCAGTGATTCAAAGACCTTGATATCTATTACCTATTATTAAAGGCTCTTGCTGAAACCTTCGCACCCACCTCAACTCTTCTCTGTTTGCACTAGTGGTTGACTGGCAGAGAATGCCATATGGCATTATAGTACATTACTACAGAGACCGGGACAAAAGGGGTTGCCGACCGAAGACATATAGATCTGAGGGATAGGTCTGAGGCGGGGAACCCCATATTTCCCGCCGAGGTATGTATAGTGCTTTTCTCAAACAACAAACATAATAATAATTCATTAAAAAAATTACAAAGTCAAATTACTAGGAGTGCATAAACATTAAAAGTAACCTACAGTGCTCAGTCATCCGCGCTGTGTCGGGTGCGCCCGCCCGCCCGCCGGTGCCCCGGAGCGCACCGCCTGCGATCTAAGTTGCAGTACGCACCCCTAATTACCTTTGTTCTCCTAGTACTTTAGATAAACATGCAAACGCTTTGGTTGGATGCACGGCTTAGTATATTAAAAAAAAACAGCTATCTAGCCTGTTCATAAACACAGCCGCCATGTTTACACTAAAATTTAAGAAAAATCGTTTATTGTTTTTTTTAATACGCATAGTGGCAGAATGTCATGATGCCTGTGCCACAAATTTATGTGGAATGGAAATTAAAAAAGAGGACTTTGCCAGCCTAGGCCTGCACGATTTGTATGAAATTCCATAAACATCCTCTTGTCCTAGCCGCACCTGAAACGCCATACTTGGCGGCCTATTATACTCGTAAGGAACATAACATCAATATTTCATGGCATGTTTGAGAAAAGTATATTTTTGAGCACACTGCACAATATCTGATAATATTATATTTGCTGTTGACTGTACAGTGTACATAGACTATCTTGGTAACTCCGGTTTTCTCATTTCTGGTAATCTTATTTCTGATTCAATCTTGAAGAAAATCCTACTACGATCCTTGTAATACTATTTCTTACTAGTAGTTTATGTGGCTGGTGCATAATAAGATCACACGAGTGTTTTAATGCCTAATTATTTGTATAGCCGCATACATAACTTTATCTACATGCATATCATAAGTTTTCTATAATATGTTCAGACATGGCCTGTATTTTTATTAAGTTAGTGTTACTGTTAACTTG
This sequence comes from Acleris literana, assembly GCA_946894065.1. Classification (NCBI taxonomy): domain Eukaryota; kingdom Metazoa; phylum Arthropoda; class Insecta; order Lepidoptera; family Tortricidae; genus Acleris; species Acleris literana. The sequence continues at coordinate 3,790,871 of OX335695.1, forward strand.
TTTGTAGTACCAAAGCTTAAAAAAAATAACGTAAATAAAAAAACAAATAATAAAAACAAACTTTATTTATAATGTACAGATATGGCTTGCATTTTCAAGTTAGTGGTACAGTATTACCGATACTTTAATGTTTAGGTAGCGACACTTTAATGTAAACATTACGATGCACTATACTTTAATGTAAACATTAAGATGCAACCACAGATACAGGTTTCTTAATATAGGGGATTTGCTTATCGCTTCTGAACATATTGTAGGGAAGTTATGATATGGATGTAGATAAAAGAATTTATTTAACTTGCACTATTCATTGTAGGTTCCTATGTAAGTTGTATATTTCATTTATTTTTTATTTTTGACGTATTCCCACCGTGTTAGGATAACAATACCATAACAAGTCGACAGCAACATAATTTACAAAGTCGAATCAAGGTTTGCTGCCAATTGTTTGTGAACAGTTTCCATATTAACGCATTGTATAATTTGTAACGCGATATTTGCCGTCGACAGGCAATTTCGCGTTAATTTAACGCTTAATTATCGCAGGATTATCGCCGGGCGGGATTTAGTTGTTGACATTGTCCCGATCGAATAATGCTGTACAAACTATAATTTAATTCAGCTCTGAGGTAATTTGGGACTAGAATGACTATCCCACTAATATTATAAACTTGCGACCCGCCCTCGCTTCGCTTCGGTTTATGTGAGTTTTCTGTAACACCTGAACATAAACCAGAATTGACAACATTTCAAAAAAAGAAGTATTTCTGTTTTTTCGCGTTTATAATAGCTCGTTAAAAATTAGACTACCCGTGTTTGTCGGATTTTCTTTATTTAACTTAAATTCGTCGTTAATAATTTATTAAAGATATAGTCATTAAAAAGACCTTATATACAAAGTTAGGAATACTGATGTCGTGATCTTAGAATGATATAAAATAAAAAAAAGTTACTTATTTTTTTATGTATTTATTTATTTTAATGGCGTCTACAAGTTATGTAATTTTGCCAATGTCAAGTATATACATAAGCAATTGTACGGTGAATCGTCGTTGTCGTCGGCGTCTTCCAGTCCCAGTCGGCACACCATTGAAGATGGCGGGCATCCACTTCAATGGCTTATTGGCTTGGAGTGTTCTTGACCGCTTGCTCATACAGAATCAACTTTTCACTGATATTTTATTTGATGCATATTCTTCGTCAGTGTTGGAGGTTACTTCACAAAGTTGCCCTGGATTTGCGAACCAAAATCAACGCTAAAGTAATTTACAAAAAATGAAATAAATAGACAGATGTTTTCAAAATGACAGCTAGACAAGAACTCTTCCAAAAATTAATTCAAAAAAAAAAAGTTACTTTAAACAGAAACAGAACTGACTGTCATGTCATGTCACTTGTCAACCATACCAACTGTAACAACATGAATTCGTCGACTTTGGGCAGATTGCGGCTATGCGCTTTTACAAATCCGTTAGTCAGTTTCATTTTAAATAGCGTATATCAAAACAATAGTATTACGAGAATTGAAAGCGTGTCATTAGAATCAAGTAATCCGTCAGACAGATGAAAAATGGACATGACAGTTGTATATTTTTTTCAATTCCTATGGTAATAAATGGACTAAGGGCACTATAAGTGTATTCCTAACATTCTCAATCCAACTTCTTTTACTGTTTTTCCTAAATATAAAAAAAAAACTACTGCATAAAAAAATCCATAAATATTTTTACTGTAATCAGCAGTGTAAAATCTACAAACGGTATTTTTATTTTACTACCTTATCACATATGAATTGTTGTCAATTTATAACCTTCCTCTTGAATCACTCTATCTATTGACGAACACCGCATCAAAATCCGTTGCGTAGTTTGAAAGATTTAAGCGAACAGACAGACGGACAGACGGCGGGAAGCGAGTTTTCAGTTTTTTACCCGACTGCCGAAGGAGGAGGGTTATGTGTTTCACAGCCTATATATGTATGTTTGTTCCTTTGTGTCACTATAAAAACTAAACCCGTTGTCCGATTTTGATGATTCTTATATCAATCGATTTGTCTTAATCTGGTGAGTGTCACTGAAGATATGACAGTAATCAAAATTTATGGCGGCAACCAGACGCCATATTGGGCAAATAAATAAAAAAGTCGACCAATTATGACAAGTGGGGTATCATTGAATAGGGATTTAAAAATCATCTTTAGGTTTCTTTCATCATTTTTCATTTTGAATGATCATTTAGGATTTATAAAGATTTAAAGTTGGTTAGCAACAGTCGGGTTTTGAAAGCCTGCTTTTGTTAATTTACTATGGAAAGATGCGAAAGTTTGTGACTTTGTGTGGTAATTTGTTACTCCTTCACGCTGCAACGGCTGGACGGGTTTGGATGAAATTTGAAATGGAGATAGCTTTTATCCTGGATTAACACGGCTATTGTACATTCCAGAAAAAAAAACTAGCAAAAACTAGTTCAATAGATAAAACGCGGCCAAGTGCGAGTCGGACTCGCCCATGAAGGGTTCCGTGAAAGGTAAATTGCGGTTTACGATTTATGACGTATTGAAAAAAAACTACTTACTAGATCTCGTTCAAACCAATTTTCGGTTGTATATATTTTTTAGTTTTATCATTCTCTTATTTTAGAAGTTACAGGGGGACACACATTTTACCACTTTGGAAGTGTCTCTCGCGCAAACTATTCTGTTTAGAAAAAAAAGATATTAGAAACCTCAATATCATTTTTGAAAACCTATCCATAGATACACCAAACTTATGGGTTTGACGAAAAAAAAATTTTGGGTTTCAGTTATAAGTATAATGAATCCCAAAAATTTATTGTTTTTTTTTTTCTTGTTTTGTGTGAAAATCTTAATATGGTTCACAGAATACATCTACTTATCAATTTTCTACAGTATAGTTCTTATAGTTTCGGAAAAAAGTGGCTGTGACATACGGACGGACAGACAGACAGACATGACGAATCCATAAGGGTTTCGTTTTTTGCCATTTGGCTACGGAACCCTAAAAACCACTTATACAGGGTGGAAAAAACGATTGCCACGGGACGGCAATTACCTTAAATGAAATAGCAAATTCTACGCAAAACTAAATTTATGTTTTTTGGAAATCCATTCAACCGGAAATCGAACTGGGCGAATATGACCAAATAGTAAAGTAGGGTTTTTAAGGTCTTATTTAGTTTCAAGTCGTATGTGTTGTAGATGTCAATGATGATGCTTTCGATCTGTATCATAAACAGGGATTGTTAAATGCGAGCAAAATTCATTGAAGTGCTAGTATTGTCATAATATAATCGAATAAATTAAATATGTATTGAGGAATATGTTTTTTAATTAAGAAAAAACTTGTTATCATTATGGTAATAAATTGCCCCTATCAGTGTTCATGGTTTATCTATAACGTTAAACTAAAACTTATTAAAATTGATAAGTACATTGTCTATAGATTTACGAGTATTATCTTGTCATGATTGTCAATCTGATAGTATTATTTGCATTGTCTCGCCATCGTACTTGCGAAAATTATTACTTACAATCCCAAGTCTAAAATTGGAAAATATTTGATTTGAAATTGTAAATATAATAAAAAAATATACCACCCAGTAAACTGAGTTTTGGATTGTGTTCAATTTCATCTGTAAAAAAATTATTTATTTTAGTACCTACTCGTAATATTTTAGTTCATAAATTTAGAATCATCGGCATCCCTGGTTGCTGGTTCCCTAACTGGTTGTCAAACGTCATTTCAATAGATTTTGCTCGCATTTTTCGATCCCTGATCATAAAACACGACTTTATTGTTTTGTCCTATTCGAGCAGTTGATACATTATTTATTATGTTTAAAAATAAAAGTTAGTCTCCTTTGCGTATAATTCGCTATTTCCAATGTTTAAGGTAGTTACCGTCTATATAGCATTAGTTTATCCCTCTTGTATATACTGAATAAACAGATTGAGTAATTTATTGTTCAGTCGGTAAATTATCGCAGTTCAACCTAACACTACTCGGGTGTCCCTCACAATCCGTAACAACGTTTGTCCTAACACATCGTTTGCCCGAATTTTCATTTGCACTAAACTGGTTTTCAGATGAGTCAGGCAACTTTTTAAGTTTTCCAATTATATCTGCGGTTCGGTTAGGTTAGGGTTGTATTATAACAATACTAAAAAGTTTTAAAATTTAAGATAAATGAAAGCCTCGTGTGGTTGCCGAGTTAGAATAGTGCCACTCCATGTCTTCCCGTGGATGTCGTAAGAGACGACTTAGGGAATAAAGGCTTGTAGTACTGTTAGGCGATGGGCTTGCAACCTGTCACTAATACGCTGGTAAACATCTTAGCCTAATTGTGCAAATTGTGGTTATAGAATTATCAACAAGTTTTTAGAGATGTTTGTAATTCTGTAGCTCTGCCTACCCCACTCTGGGAACGAAGGCGTGAGATTATGTATGTATGTAGATAAATGAAAATTCGGACAAACGATGCATTAGGACAAATGACAAAAAAAGATAAAAGATAAAAGATGTTTATTCAGTAAGTAGGCCGCACGGACACTTTTACACGTCAAAAATCTACCAGCGCTTCGCAAGAGACCACTGCTGAGAAGAAACGCCGCAAGAAACTCAACAGTCAGTCGTTTTTTTTAAAAATTAGTTATGCAATTATAGAACTTAACCTAGCATTATATAAAACAATGAATTTAACATTAAAATATATATATCATGCGTAGTTGAGCAGATTGGGATTGACGATTAGGGCTTCCATAGGACAAACACACTCCTCGCTACGCTCGTCGTCGTACCTAACTTTTAGAATACAACAATCAATATACATACATTATGTGAATAAACAGACTATAGTAATCGTAACAGAATCCGTTTGGTCGGTACTACTTTGTTTTATTAGGGTTCCGTACCAAAATGGTAAAAAAGGAACCCTTATGGTGAGACTTCGTTGTCTGTCTGTCTGTCTGTCACAGCAGGTTTTCTCAGCAACTACAAATGCTGTCAACTTGAAATTTGGCATAGTTGTACAACATGCTTGCCCGCATCTGTTCTTAGTAAAAAAAATATGAAATGAAATTTATAAATAGTTGAAACGGGGTCTAGAATAGGGGGTTGAAAAATGAAAGTGGTTCGATTATAGCAAATGGGGTGTCATATGAAAGGGCTCAATCTGCACATTTCAAAACTATTAAAAAAATATCATATAATTTTTGATTTATAGCCAAAAATGTACAAAAAAATGTCCGTTCCCCCCCTTATCTCGGAAGTTTATAATTCAAAAAATCTGAAAAAAATCTGACGTATAAATAATTACTTATATTTTATGGGGAAAATAAAATGAATTGTTCATTGTATACAGTTTTTGAGAAATAACCAAAAAACTTTGCAAATCTGTATCAAAATAGACCTTATTGCATAGAAAATAAAGTTAATGACAAAATTAGTATTTTATTTTACGGTTACCGGTTTTTATACTATTTAGGCCTCATTTCACCAAACTTGGAATAAGACTTTCTCCGAGATTAGTCTACACGAATTCGGCCTTTAATCTACGTATAAGACCAGAAGGCCCTGCCAAGGTGCATTGCGCTAACTAGAGTTTCTATTCGTTTCGTGTTTAAACCAATCGTGTCGTTGGTAGACCACGTGACTTTTCGTATCACGTCGTCTACCAGTGACGCGATTGGTTTAAAAACAAATGGAATAAAAACGCTAGTTAGCGTAATGCATCCAAGAGATAAGAGTTAAGTCGTTAATCATTAGTTTTTGAGGCATAATAATCGCGCGGTATTTCAACTTTCGATATTTTGGACATCGATATTTTTACGTTAGATGAATCAGCATTCGATATTTGAATACATACCCAAAAGGACGTCCAATATTTCAAACGTCGGCATAATATCCGTTCGATAATTCAACTTTTGATATTTTGAAATTTCTTATTTTTACGTTAGATGAATCAGCATTCGATATTTGAATACATAGGTACCCAAAAGGACGTCCAATATTTCAAACGTCGGCATAGTAACCGTTCGATATTTCAACTTTCGATATTTTGGACATCGATATTTTTACGTTAGATGAATCAGCATTCGATATTTGAATATATACCCAAAAGAACGTCCAATATTTCAAACGTCGGCATAATAACCGTTCGATATTTCAACTTTCGATATTTTCGACTTCGATATTTTCACTTTACATAATTATTATACAAAGTTACCACGGCGATTAAAAAAATCACAGTAAATCCTAGACGGATTTTAAAAATAAACTTGAATATGCCAAGCTATTACAATACATTACGCTGAATCATTCTTCGATTCTGCGAACTTTCCTCATAAGGTTTTGTAAGCCACTAATTACATCGAACAAAGGGTACAAAGGGGGGATCGATAGGGGGTAGAATTGTGAGCTTTTGGCAGAGAATTCACATTGTTAAAGCGTATTAAACTATAATATTTTAAATATCTTATTGTGCTTGTTACATATTGAAATTTTACATTTCACGAAAAAGGTGTTCCAACCAATTTACCAGACTAGCTAATTTAAAAAAGCGGCCAAGTGCGAGTCGGACTCGCCCATGAAGGGTTCCGTGAAAGGTAAATTGCGGTTTACGATTTATGACGTAGGTATTAAAAAAAAACTACTTATTAGATCTCGTTCAAAATTTGTGGTAGAAGTTTGTATGGTTATGTACATAATATATTTTTTTTAGTTTTATCATTCTCTTATTTTAGAAGTTACAGGGGGACACACATTTTACCACTTTGGAAGTGTCTCTCGCGGAAACTATTCAGTTTAGAAAAAAATGATATTAGTAACCTCAATATCATTTTTAAAGACCTATCCATAAATACCCGACACGTATGGGTTTGATGAAAAAATATAAGTATTTGAGTTTCAGTTTTAAGTATGGGGAAACCCCACAATTTATTGTTTTTTTTCTATTTTTGTGTGAAAATCTTAATTTTATAACAAGTTTTAACAGTATAGTTCTTATAGTTTCGGAAAAAAGTGGCTGTGACATACGGAAAAACAGACAGACAGACATAACGAATTCATAAGGGTTCCGTTTTTTGCCATTTGGCTACGGAACCCTAAAAAATACGTATCTATAGTAAATTAGTTTCTGCAAACAATAATTATTGTTTTACGCATTTTTTAATAAAAAAAACCGGCCAAGTACGAGTTGAACTCGCGTGGAGAGGGTTCCGTACATAGGTTTTTTTTTTGATAGAATTCTTATAGGTTTTCTGTAATGTACAAGCAATGAACTATATTTTGTAACTATTTTTTTCAAAAGTTTAGGGTCATTAGTTTCGGAGATATGAGAGAGAGAGAGAAAATGGTAATTTTTCGTCTTTCATGAATAAAATCGAAACTATTTATTTACAATAATAAAAAATAAACGAGATCCTCATAACGAGCCCTCTGAAATACATCATATGTGAAAATTTCAACTGTCTAGCTATCACGGTTCATGAGATATAACCTGGTGGCAGACAGGCAGACGGACGGACATTCGTAATAGGGTCCCGTTTTTACCCTTTGGGTACGGAACCCTAAAAACTGCTTCCAAATTGATCCATCAGACAGACACATATACAAACACACAAATGCACACATAAACAGATAAGTACAACTTTAATTTATAACACTTTTTCTGTCAGGGGGGGGGGTTAAGTTAGTTGAGTCAATAATCACCCTATCTTTTTATTTAATGTAACAGTTCCAGAGGGAATAACGATTAACCATATCTACGACGCATACGGAGTGGAAAAAATAAATATTTTCGCGTTTTCCCAAATTTAATAGCCCCAAAATGTACCAGGGGATCAGAAATCTATAAAAGTTCTCTCGGTGTATTATTTCTTATATCTCCCGGGGGTGCCTACAAACTGAGAAACGTCTTATTTAAAAGAAAAACGCCTTGAAAGGTCTTAACCGCCAATATATTACAAACAAAATTTGACCATATTTCGTTTAAGTGAGTATCATTTGTCATTTAGCAATAATATAGCTACTTAGTTAGATTTAAATTTTCATAAGGACAAAATTTGATATTTGAAAATAAATCTTCAACTAATTAGAAAAGAATTTACTTTATTTTATTGATGTCTTAAGACCTTTTGTAATTGGTAGGTATTTCAATGACATTTTACACTGTAACAGGCAATAAGAGTTATATTGTTTGAGGTTAAGGTTCAATATTAAATGAAGGGTTGTGATGGAAAAGTTTCCAAATTCGAAATGGCAGCACGCAAGCGCGTTCCCACGAGGTGGTCAGAGATACGCATAATCGGATTGCGAAAGAATAAAATAATTGTGAAATAAGTTTTATTTATTTATTTAGTAACAAATAATAGGTATTATAACTATAACCATAAATAACAAGTAAGATCATAACAGGTCTGAGAACGATACACATTCACATTATCAAGACTGCAATTCTAAGACTGTAAATTATTTTTGTTGTATCGTACAAACGGTATAATATAGAAGCGATTTTGTATGATTATAGTAGAAACCCTGAAGAAAAACAACAAACTAAAAAATGGTGAAGTGTGAGTTGGACTCGCGCTGATTCGACATACTGAGCGGCGGTGCGCGAGTCCGACCCGCACTTGACCGTGTTTTTTAATTTATCAATGACTTGACTGACGGCACCTTAAACTTAGATAGGAATATGATAATTTTGAAACGTGTCACACCTGTCAAACAGCGCAATTAATCATTAAACATATTTAATATAGAATATACCTTTATTTACATTATTTATATTTAACACTTAATATTCATATATTTTTACTACTTATGAAATAACTTAATGTAATACCCTTGTAACTTACCTAAAGTTTAATATTTGATATATTTAAAACACACACAAATAATTTTAAATAAATAAACCTGGCAAGAGCATGTCAGACCATGCTCAGTGTAGGGTTCCAAGTTGCAAAGCCGTAACTACAAACAAAAGAAACTTTCTCTGACTCTTTCGGATACACATCAATGCTTTAGGTTAATTGGTGCCATTACCTTTCTTACACACACAGATTTTCTGACATTGAGCAGGTTTTCTCAAGATGTTTTGCCTTCACCGTAGAGATATACAGAGCGAAAGTGAGTGGGAGAGTCGGAAGGGGACGCCCTAGGCGTACTTTTTCGAATCAAATCAGAGAAATACTGGAAAAGGGCCGAATTTTAAGTACCCGAAACCGACGTGCGTGCATGACTCGATGTATAAATGTGGAAGAAGCGAAAGAGACTTATCAGGGTAGTAGCAGATGGAAAGAAGTAGTCTCTGCCTACCCCTCTGGGAAACAGGCGTGATTACCATAAATGCAAATGTATGTATGTATTTCTAATAATCTTCGAGTAAATTTAGATGTTACGTTTTATTTTAAGTTATTCTCCTAACGAAAAAATAAAGTAATGAAACATTCTTTATATTAACCGTGAGCAAACGTGAATATGGCATAATGTGTCAATTTAACCTGTAAGACGACAGACAAAAGGTCATGTCAATCAATAGTCATTTTTTTAGCTGAAAATTATAAATTAAATAAAAATAGTCTTACATAAACATATTTTTGAAATACAGGTAAGTAGCCCCTTTAGAGAAAGCATGCGCTGTCCCATTCCCTCAGCCCATTCCCTTTTCACATTAGCAATCCTGTTCCTAGACAAATATCATCCCTTCGCTCAGTCTATGCCGGGCCGGGCGCGAGCCGCCCGTCCGTTCGCTCGCCACGCGAAAACCACTTGTTTGCTTCCCTAAATAGAACTCATTTTACGACAGAAACAATACAATCAAAAGGTTGGTGTAAATTAAGAATTTTGAAAATGGAATGTTTACGCGTTTTCGGTTGTTAGAATTTAAACTGGGTTTATTGATTGGCTTGAAGTTTGAAATACGTCAATTTACGTTAATAATTATAGGTCGATGAAGTGACATTGATACTTGTATTTAGTGACAAAAATAATTCAGGTATTATTATTATTAATGGTTGACTGGTAGAGATGATTATTTGTTAAGTTATTTCTTTCAGTACCTAATTTATGTGATAACTATTTCAGAATAAAAAAGGTATTTATGTAGATTTAGCCAGACTTTTGTCTAAAATAAAATGTAAACTACTGCGGCACGAAATTCAGTTGTGGCAAACGATACATTCGACCAAAAACATTTCACCCGAATGGCATCTAACTAATAATAAACAGTATGTGTTTAGAAAATACCGACTTTAAGTTCATTTTTTTTAATTTAAAAACCGTCGGACTAACTATAACTATATTTGTTTTAGTGTACCTGCTTTAAAAAAAATGACTTTTGATTGATTCTATTTGAATAATAATTGTGTTAATAGTAAAAAAACATTAAATTGTGATAGTGAAATTTAAAAAAACCGCATCCAAATCGGTTCACCCATTTCAGAGCTAAGGTGCCATAGACATACACAGACACATAGCGATCAAACCTGAAACATCCTCGTAGGGGCAATAAAATTTGAAAATATTGTTTCAAATTGGCTCCAGTATATTGGGCTTTCATTTTTGGTTAATTATCGCCAAATAACACCTTTCTTACTTTGAATTACACACATTATTATTTTAAACGCAAATAACGCATTTGGTAATTTAGCAATTTGACTATTACGGGTAAATATAAATGTAGTCGTTATTTATATTTAAAAAGAAAATGAAAATAACAATAAATACTTGTTTAAAACAATGGAAAATGAATAAGAATGAAATAAATTATTTACTTATATTAGTTAATTGATGACTTTATCAGTCAGTGTACGTTGAAAATAACTCTTAAAAGTTAAAGATTAACAATTAGTTTTAAATATTAATTTGTGATATCTATGCAAATTCTAAAAATAGTAATTACGTACCTACTTAATTAAATGCTTATTTATACTCGATTTTATACATAGCCGCAGTTTTAATAATATGAAAACGAATATGAATATTTCAATAAACTTAACTAGTTTGTTTGTTTGTTAACTTCTCACGACGTAACAACTAAACAAATCCTAATTATATTTAGCAAGGAGGTGGATTGTATCCTAAGGAAGCGCAAGGAAAACGAAAAAAATGATTATTTTGACACCTACGCTAGGGTGTTTCATTTTTGACACATTGCAGTTTTTAAATTCGATTGAATTCTTGGCCCTACTTATGTAAAACACCAGAGGGCCCTGCCAAGATGCATTGCGCTAACTAGCGTTTCTATTAGTTCCGTTTTTAAACCAATCGCGTCACTGGTAGACCACGTGACTTTTCGTGTCACGTCATCTACCACTGACGCGATTGGTTTAGAAACGATAGTTAGCGTAATGGAGGGCCCTCAATATTCAAAATAATAAATATTATAACACAATTAGTTAGTATTAAGGGGTTGCTAACTTTTTGAATCAATTTTCATGATTATGTAATTCTCCAAAGCCGTGACAGGCGGAAAAAATGATGATAATGTTTTTTTTTTTTAATCTGCCTATATGAAATCTGCCCCTCCCTAGTATTCAATTTGTGAAACCTCTAAATATTGTCCATTTACCTTGAAACTAGACATTTTAATTATTTACAATAGGAAAAGTTAGGTCGTAAGCGAAGTAACATGAAAGACGCTAATCTACGCGAGCAAAAGCTACTGTTGTGTCCTTCATTTCACCTCCTCACCCAGATATTGTAGTGTTCTTGGATTGAGGAAGGCCATTTAGGCTGGAACTTTCCCTTTTTTCCTTAGAAATACTGTTCCCATCCTCAGTATCTTCGTCGTTATACATTTCTAGAAGTTTAAATATCGTCGGATACATATGTTTCGGCATACCTGCTCCCCAAACGAAGTCAAGATGGTTCCAAAGTCTTGATTTCATGACCTTATGCAACACGACATTGGGCAACAGGTCTCTGAGATGCTCAGAATCCTTCAGCGTTGTAATCTGGTCATTTCTGCCGGCTAATATAGCGACTTTCATTGAAATTGCACTCAAATCATAGTCTGGAGGTTTGATAGAGCCATATTTGTCTAAGTTTTCAGTGCATCCATAATCGTATTGCCTGAAGGATCCCCCAAAGTAAAGTTGAGCGAAATGTAGCAAAGTTTTTCTGGAGGCTCCTGAAGGATAGTGTCCAATGATTGTTCTTATGAAATCGGGTTCATAACTTTTTGGATGATACCCAACTAATGGCAAAATGAGACCTAGTGTGCACAAATGATAGCTAATAACACCTTTGCTGCAAATAAACTTCAACATATTCGACACCATCCTACGACTCTGAAAGAACTCTTGGATGTCTGTTGGAATCATCTCGTCGAGCAACGGAACTATTTCAAAAAGCAAAGAAAACGGTGGCTTGTTGTGTTTGAAAAATGCAGCAGGTCCTAAGGCTATGAAAATTTTGATTTTACTGTTATATTCAGGTCTTGTCGACCCTAGCACCCAATGTATAGTAGTTCCCTGAGAATGTCCGATGGTTGAGATCCTGTTTTCTCCAGTTTTTTCGCGTACGTAGTCAATCATCGCTGGCAGGTCATAGTAGCCTATCTCATGAAAAGAGAACTCCCAGAACTCCATATCCTTGTCTGGGTTTAGCTTGATGTGGCGGCGTCCGTACTTGTTTCCACGGACGTTGCCCACCCACACATCATAGCCTGCATCAGCCAAGGTTATAGCACCGGAAGAACGGCCTCTGAGAGCAAATGTGTCTGCAGAATCTGTCAGTCCATGTATGAGGAAAACAGGAGGTTTTTTCCCTGGGAGATGGAAGACTGTGATGATGTATCCATCTTCTGTGACTACCTCATGTTCTTCGGCCTTGTGGCCATACTTATTGGCCAGCTCGGTGAAATTTAACTTGCCATCTTCAGCCAAAGTTTCTTCTGAGAGTTTGGACAGTGTCGATTGAAAGCCTGCTTCACAATTGTTGTTAAGAAGTAATAGATATGAGGCTAAGAGTAAGTTCTTCATTTTTGCAATGGAATGGAAAATCTGTTTTTCTGAAGATTGTTGGCTAATCGGGGAGATTAATTTTAGACAGCAGAGCCCTGCATATTTTGACGGAGCATCTATAAACAAATAAATTTAAACTGTAATTAATTAAATCACATTTTAAAAGTGATAGATTATTACATCGAATGCGAGATGTGAAGCCAAATTAGATTTTTTTTGTTCAAACCGGTTAAATACGTTGATGATGTTATATTTCCTGCTTTATAATTTTACGGCTGAAAAATTGGATGAACAACGGACTTTATGCGTAGTGAATGTATGCGAAACTGAATATGTCATACGAGTTTATGCTCATAGTCACTTATGCTTAAAGAATTAATATAATAGAAAATAGAAAGAGCGCTTCAAGCGGTTCTCTTTGCTATATCATACCTATTTACACAAAAACCCTATTTTTGGGGTGCTAAAAATAATTCAAATGTAAATCAAGTAATTTAATTATTTGATAGTATTAAGTTAAATACAATTAAAATATTGGAAAGTGCCAAGACTTTTTATTTGTTTTTTTTTCTATCCTAATTTCTGATCTGGGTTCTATTGGACCGATAATGCCACAGACAGAGACACAGATACATGTCAAATTTATAACCCCCCTTTTTTCGTCGGGGGATAAAAACAAATTCGCTTCCCGCCGTCAGTACTATGGGACATTGATAAACTTAATTATATAGGAGAATTACTTACATACAAAGAAAAAAACCGCGCAAGAGCATGTCTGACCATGCTCAGTGTAGCACCATCTCAAAAAAAACGGCCAAGTGCGAGTCGGACTTGCGCACCAAGGGTTCCGTATTTAAGATAATATGGTTGGAAAATGCAAAAGAAAATACTTATTTTGTTATGAACTTTATTTTTTATACAATAAGGTTCATTTTGATTAGCCAAAATTTAAAAAAAGATTTTTAATGTTTTTTGATATTTTTTCCAAAACTGTAAAGATTCACAACTTCATTTTATTTTTCCCGTAAAATAAAAGTAATTATCTTTAAATCAGGAATTTTCCAGATTTTTTGGTCCATACACTTCGGAGATAACGGGGGGGGGACGGTCATTTTCTATACATTACTGGCTATAAATCAAAAAGTAAGTCCCGAAAAATTATAAAAAAAATGTTTTGAAATGTGCAGACTGAGTCCTGTCATAAGACACCCCGTTTGCTAAAATCAAATCACTTTCATTTTTCAACCCCCAATTCTAGACCCCTTAACAAATATTAAAAAAAAATACCTTTTTACTAAATACAGATGCGGGCAAGCAAGTTGTACAACTATGTCAAATTTCAAGTTGATAGCATTCGTAGTTGCTGAGAAAACCTGCTGTGACAGACAGACAGACAGACAACGAAGTCTCACCATAAGGGTTCCTTTTTTACCATTTTGGTACGGAACCCTAACAGAGAAAAAAACCGGGCAAGAGCATGTCTGACCATGCTCAGTGTAGGGTTCCGAAGCCGAAGCCGAAGTTACTAAACAAACACCATCTCAAAAAACAACAAGAATGAACTAATTCTCTATTTCAAGTTATTTGGTGCTGTCTTAGGTGATTTTAAGGTATAAACATTTTAGTCGCCTGTATCTCAGGATGCAATCAAGTCTACTTAGTCTTGATAGTTTTTCTTTAAAATTCGTTACATGTGCTTTCATCTACGACATTTTTCAGATTTTTAGTATTTGTACTTTAGGTGTCTGGCCACTTGACTTAACAAAAATTAGCGCTTTAAAGCTTAATATTTCATAAACGGATCCCTTAATCGAAAAATTGTTTCGAAAGACCCGAAATATTTTTGAAATACCTACCCAACGACACCCCACATTACGGGGTACTTAGACGAGAAAAAAAATACATGCCCACGTTACGTGTATGGGAAGTACACAAAAAAAAATCAAATTTAAAATGACATCTTTCTAGTACTAAGACTCTGTGAGCTAGGACGGACGGACGGACATGGCGAAACTATAAGGGTTCCTAATTTGACTAAGGAACCTTAAAAAGGGCTCAGAATCAAATACTACCTACTTAAAGAATAATAAAACAATAGTTAATTCAAATTATATAAATACCAGCGACCCGCCCTCGCTTCGCTTCAGTTTATGTGAGTCTTCTGTAACACCCGTAAATAATAAATAATTTATTACACATAAAAACCTTCCTCTTGAATCACTCTATCTACTGATGAAAACCACATTAAAATCCGTTGCGCAGTTTCAAAGATCTAAGCGTACATACAGACGGACAGACGGCGGGAAGCGACTTTGTTTTATACTATGTAAGGATGATTTACCTACTTGAAATCTTTATTTTAAATAGATAATAGACAAGTTTTCGCAGCAAAATTAAAATAAAGATGTGTTTTTGTTTTTTGCGCTACAGAAAACGATCAAGAATATTATTTTCTATACAATATCAATTAACATGCTCTGTATAATTACCATATTATAAAAACGTGACGTATAAAATGACGTAATCAACAACTTCCGCCATTGCAACCATATTGATATATTGATCAACGAAATGTGAGTACGTAAAAATAGCTTAACTGGTATTTTTTTTTGCAAAATAGTAAACCAGTTATTTTTAAATATATGTGTTTATTGCTTTTGTTACTTCCTCGTAAATATTGGTCCTTTTACAAAAACTTTGCTGGCAACGTTATATTTCTACGTTTCTTATTACTGATATGAAATTTAAAAAATATATGAAATGTAAGTTTTTTTTAATTAGCTTTAAATACCAGGGCTTTGATATAAATAAATAAAAATAATTTATTTCAGACCTCAAAACTGATCCATATTTTGTTAGTAACATTATAACTTAATAATTAATTATTAGCCTTACATAGTGAAATACCCAAAATGACATGGAAAAAGAAAAACAAAAATCATACACACATATAAAAAGGAGGGGTCTATATTGTCACCCATAATTATTTTTAGTCACAATGTGCTTCAAGTCATAATCATCGCAAGACACAATGTTTTTTTTTTCATTCTAAAGAAACTAACTTTTTCAGAATTTTCATAAATCAAACCTAACCCAACCTAGCCCCATCTACACGTTAGATATTTTAGAACTTCTGAAAAGTTTATAGTTTCAGCGATATAAAAAATTAGGACTATCAATATTGTCGTCTTTATTATGTAAAAATAAAAAACCTGGACAAGAGCCCTCCTTCCCCACGGCACTACTAAGCCTCACTACTGACCAATGATTTCTATTTCCAATTCAAATTTAACGGAGTCGACGGAGCTCTGCTGTCGCGGAGCTCCTTTTTCTGGGTGGTTTGGCCCTTCGGGCTAGCTGAACAACTAACATAACATAAACTTACCTCATATTTATAATACTAGTTTTGGTCAGTAGTGCTTAAGGCTACTTAATCGTGATAGTTTTCCTTTCTTTTAATTTCCTTTTGTTACAAGCCATGCATCCAACCAAAGAGTTTGCCTATTTAATCACTTCTTCAGTCAAACTATAAACTGGCCCGCAGAGATCTTTAATATTACCCTTAATTATTGTTTAAATTGCACTTTATTTTTGTATCAAACTAAGAATTAAATAAAATGGTCTCTTTTAATTAAGTACAGTTCCATTGTAATTTTGTCAAATATACAGGGTGGCCGGAACATAGACGTCCAAAAAAAATATTTTGGTCTCTCATGTCGTGGGGTATCCGAATCACCCACATGTATGTTCCGCGATTTTTAGTATTTTCTGAGATATAGTTCATTTTAATCAGAATTTTGGTAAGTTTTCCTTATGTCCATGTTATGAAAAACCTCATGTATTATTATAATATTTTTTCAGTGGTTTCTTACATTGATAGAATAATTATGAACTTAGGATGTTTTTAAAACTACTTGCCTGTTTTTTTTCATGACAACTTTTTGTGTAATCACACAAAGTTTGTTTGCCCATAATAGGTGAAAAACAAACATGGGGTACAATTATTATGGAGAAAGTAACTTTGTGTGATTACACAAAAAGTAATCATGAAAAAAAGCTGGCATGTAGTTATAAAAATATCCTAAGTTCATAACTATTCTATCAATTTAAGAAACCACTGAAAAAATATTATAATAATACATGAACTTAAGGGTTTTTCATAACATGGACATAAGGAAAACTCACCAAAATTCTGAATAAAATGATCCATTTCTCCGAAAATACTAAAAATCGCGGAACATACATGGGGGTGATTCAGATACCCCACGACACGAGAGACCAAAATATTTTTTTTGGACGTCTATGTCCCGGCCACCCTGTATATTTGACAAAATTACAATGGAACTGTACTTAATTAAAAGAGACCATTTTATTTAATTCTTAGTTTTATACAAAAATAAAGTGCAATTTAAACAATAATTAATGGGGGTGATTCGGATACCCCACGACACGAGGGACCTACATATTTTTTTTGGACGTCAATGTTCCGGCCACCCTTTATTAATAAACGTGATTTGATACACGTGCGATGTCATTTTCACTCGTCCCGAGTCTTGTCCCTCGCTTGCAGTTCGGGCCAAGACACCTCGGGACTCGTGTATAATGACATACTTTTCGCACTTGCATCAAAATGTACTATTTCATTTAAGTACCACTTAGTTAGTATTTCGCTTTACATATCCACAAATGCTTAATATTTGGAAATTTAAACTCATTTTCACTTACACGTCAACTTACCTTTTAATATTTTTTCTTAGTTTGCACAATTATTTATTATTTATTTTTAGTTGTCAAGCAAAGTATTTCGTTTTGCGTCGGCTTCCGCTAAGTTTCGGAATCGTAATGGGTATAAACATTGAGCGAAGAAGACTCTTCGATTATTTTAAAAATAACAAGTTTTATTATTGTTTTTATAAAGCTTGCTGCACACAAAATTGGAAGCGAGTTAGATGCTAATCTAATTAAAGCTAACAAAGAACTCTAATAACAATAAAAAGGAAACTTTATAACAATCATAACTCGACCGCATTTTTCGATATTGTCGTCTAAATCTATATTCTATGTAAAATATTCTAATATATAAAATTCTCGTGTCACAGTGTTTGTAACATAACTCCTCAAAACGGCTTGACCGATTTTTATGAAATTTTGTGTGTATATACAGTGGTGGTCACATAATTAGGGACACTTGTTTTTTTCCCATACAAATATGACTTTTCAATGTTGACCACCATTCAAAAAGGTCTAAAATAATTTAATATTTGGTTACACTCATCGTTCATTAATAAACTAAGTTTTACAATGTATGTAAAATTCATCTCTGTTGAAAACGGATCTTATATTTTATAAGGATTTGTAAAAATAAATATTTCGCGTTCATTCAAAATTGTAAAACTTTGTATGGACGCGTCAGCATTAAGTTTTTAAATCCCTGTAAAATATAAGGTTCATTTCTAACAGTAGCTCATTGGACATCAATTTAAACCTTAGTTAATAATCTAAAGTAAATTGTATTTAGCAATAAAATTGGTCAAGAACTTTTTGATTGGTGGTCAAAATTTAAAAGTCATATTTGTAGGCAATTGTATCGGCGGACCGCTAGTAATATTAAATATTACAGCCTTGGCCACCCCACATTTTCCTTTGCAACTTATAAATTGAACAAATGTGCAAATCTTTAGCACTCGTAGATATCATTTCGAAGTAACTATTTGCGTGTGAAATCTGAAGCTACGGAACGCCGAAAAAAAACGGGTTTTACAACAAAATGATTAATTGTATTTTTTTTCCACGGAATTTCCCATAACGTAAATAAATACGATTTTCTCAAACATGCCATGAAATATTGATGTTATGTTCCTTATAATAGGGCGCCAAGTATGACGTTTCAGGTGCGGCTAGGACAAGAGGTCGTCTATGGAATTTCATACAACTCGTGCAGGCCTAGGCCGGCAAAGCCCTCTTTTTTAATTTCCATTCCACATAAATTTGTGGCACAGGCATCATGACATTCTGCCATTATGCGTATTAAAAAAAACAATAAACGTTTTTATTTTATTTTAGTGTAAACATGGCGGCTGTGTTTATGAACAGGCTAGATAGCTGTTTTTTTTTAATATACTAAGCCGTGCATCCAACCAAAGGGTTGGCATGTTTATCTAAAGGACTAGGAAAACAAAGGTAATTAGGGATGCGTACCGCAACTTAGATCGCAGGCGGTGCGCTGCGGGGCACCGGCGGGCGGGCGGGCGCACCCGACACAGCGCGGATGACTGAGCACTGTAGGTACTTTTAACGTTTATGCACTCCTAGTAATTTGACTTTGTAATTATTATTTTTATAAATTATTATTATGTTTGATGTTTGAGAAAATAACTATACATGTCTATATATGTCTTCGGCCGGCAATCCCTTTTGTCCCGGCCTCTGTAGTAATGCACTATAATCTTTCCGATGGATATACAACTTTCTATAATAAAAGATAAAAGTGCACCTTTTGAAGTTTAACTTTTATATGAAAAACGCATGGGTGCTCAAGAATTTTGGCCAAGGCTGTATACTATGTTAAAAAAACCCCCTCATTACTTCGATTAAAATATTATCACTTCCATAAACAAGACGAATCTAACTACACCTCATATGTTAAAATATCTGAAGCCGTTTAGGCTGCAAAGCGTGCCACAGAAATAGATGCAATGACATGCATGCATACATACATAGACTCGAAAAACAAACGTCTTTCTGATATAGTTGTGTAAAAACAAAATACCCGCTTGCTGTTATTATAATACAAACGAGTTATTATTAGTAGTTCATGTGACGGGTGCATAATGAGAGGCAATAATACACGAGTGTGGTTTTTAACACGAGTGTTTTAATGGCTAATTATGTGTTGTGCGATAAACGAAAAGAATGGACTGTATGAAAATTACGAAAGAAGGGAAAGGAGTGCGACAGAGTTACAGGGTGTAATCAGGAATATTGTGTATGTTTTATATGGTAAATAGTTAGATGCAAATTCAAGTGAATGGTGGTCTGACCTGGTGACTCCGGATCTGTTGGGTACAGAATCGTTGGCGTCCGCCGCAATGCACCGTTGGTGGTAGTCTTCAGCTTCCCTAGATCAACCGTCAACCTTACCTCCAGCACACGCACTTAGCCTCCGATTATGACCTGGGTTCACGCCGGCAGCCTCCAAATACACTTTACGAGTACTAATTAATACTAAGGAGTGTGTGAAAGTTAGTGAAAAGGTTGAAAAGGAGGTGTTCGCGCAACGAGATTCGAAAATGGAACGAACGAGTAACGGATTTTTTTTGGTGGGGGTCACGAATTGTTGCCAGTCGTATGAAAGAAATAACTTTTTAATATTGCCACAGCAAATCTTAAATAACTACTAAAATTTATGACAAAATTGAACATGTGTATAGTCGCATACATAGCTTTATCTACATGCATTTTTTTTCTACAATGAAACTTGTTATATCTGTTGGCGAACGTAATAAATCAATAAATAAATAAAAACCTGTAACTGTGGTTGCCGTGTATCTTAATGTACCTGTATCTTAATGTTTACTTTAAAGTATCGGTCGGGAAAAAGGCCCGTTTTTTCCGTTAAGTTAATCGCTCATAGTTCAATTGTTATTAATCTATGTCATATCTATGGAAATAAAAATTGACTTCTATGCGTTCGGAAACCATTAATCAGATATTGATGAAACTTTGGTAGGGTATTCTGGGGACGCCCGCGAAGGTTTCTGACTCAAAAAATCTAAGTATATCTACTTTTTTAATTTACGTGGCATTGCAACGCATGCCGGGTACAGTAAGTATTATATAAATTGGGTATCATTTGTACAGCCAAAAAAACATCCTTCGATTTAAGGAAGATACTTAAGTTTATTAGAAAACACTAATGATAATGAGGGCGCCACTGGACGCTCGGCGTTTTTAGTCAATAATGGAGAAAAATGGTGCCGTCATCCGTATTTTGATTGCGATCAAGCTGTATTTAATTCTAATAATTTTACCGCTTTTCATTTTACATTATTTATTTGAAAGCAGAGCACCCGTGTGTAAAATTGCGTCATTTTGACGAATAGTACGACCTCTCTGTTTCCGAGTCATGGAGGTTGTCTATGTAACTAATTATGAAATTCTTTGTATAACTATATTTATCTACACTCATATCATAAGTCCTCTATTACGCGTTCAAAACCCGTAGGCAATGATCAGCATTACCTGTGGTAGTAGGTAACAGCGATGACAGCTGTGAATTTTGAAAAGATGTTCCAAATTTGGATCTCATTAGGTACCTTATAATATTCGATGACGTAATTTCAAAATTACATTACAGCTGTCATAGCTGTCACCTACTACCACAGGTAAGGTAATGCTGGTCATTTGCCTTTCGGCTTCTGAACCCATCTTAGAGTACTTATAATATGTGTGTAGATAAAGTATTGTACGAGACTCTGCGTAATTAGCATTACAACACTCGTGTGATCTAATTATGAAACTCGCATTCCGGCTCGTTTCATAAACCACACTCATGTTGCAATGCCTGTCATTAAGCAACCGTCACGTAAACTACTATTATCGTTGTCAAGTGCCCATGGTACAAGCCGTGTTGTTTAGTGTGGGACTAGGTCAACTCGCGTGAGATTGCCCTCTGATATTAATAATTCATTCAAACAACATGATTTGGCATAGTTAGCTAGTTTGCGATTTAACAGTCGTCGACCGAATATTTCCTGAACTATAAAAACGTAAATGATTTAATAACAAGTATAACTGGTTAAAAACAACAATAAAAACTAGTTTTTAAGTCGTCTGGGACTATTTTGGAGTGTTTTTGTGGAGTGTACGTAACGGTTGGTGGTTTGTAATTGAGTTTACATTCAAATTCAACTATTTTTAACCGACTTCAAAAAAAGGAGGAGGTTCTCAATTCGTCGGGATATTTTTTTTTTTTTTTTTTTTTTATGTATGTTCCCCGATTACTCGAAGACAACTGGACCGATTAGAAAAATTTTTTCGTTGTTCGAATCGGTATACTTTCTAGTTGGTCCCATTGTCACCACGTCAGGATCTGATGATGGGCTCATGGAGAAATCAAGAGAACTCCTCAAATATTATAGGCACACCTATAGCGATTTTGGTATTTTTCACTGTAACTCATGCATTTGCTTTTGAAAAGTACTATATGGTGAAGTGGAACTGATGATGAAGACCACAGATGGCCACCGGAACTCCTTAACGGTACCTATTTCAAGGGTGGCGATAAGATATTTCGATAAAGGAAGTTGAGCGACTATGACGAAGCACATTTAGGTTTAAATATGACTTTGACATTCCCGCGGCGTTGTTTGCGGCGAGCTTGAAATGTTCTATAGTTTCTTATTAATATTTAGAAGTGGAGAAAATAAATGTTTAAAAAACAAAAAACCGCCTTCAAAAAGCAAAAAATAAGTTCTTTTAAATGGTAGGTAAATAGGTCAGTCCAACTGAAGTCGGCGTCCAACAATATTTTAACCAAAAGCAGACTTCAGTTGGACTGACCTATTTACCTACCATTTAAAAGAAGTTATTTTTTGCTTTTTGAAGGCGGTTTTTTGTTTTTTTAATTACTGTTTATTTTTGTAACAGACAGACGGATAGGGACGGGTTAGTATATAAGGTCCCGTTCTCACCCTTTGGGTACGGAAGTGTATAAATGTATGAAATTTCAAGAGAAACTAATAGTTTGTGTTTATATACCTACAATACAAGGAAGGGCTGACTTTGGTGCCCTTAATTTTTTTTTATGTACATTTTCTGTAACATTCGTACATAAAACAGAATTGATTATACCTAACAAACTTCTATAAAAATAAAAAACATGATGTTGAGGAATTCTTGAGGAGTTAGCGGATTATTGATTGATTGATTATTTTATTGATACATATAAATTTACGTAATTTTAAAGGACATAAGTAGTTAATAGGTATTCATACATTTGTAATTAATTTTTTAAACCTAACCTTAACCAGCTAGCCACTAGCTGTGGTTATGCTATGTAAAGATAAAGTTATAGCATAGCATAGCTGACAGTGTTGCTTATACATAATAAAAATAATTATTAGACTTTTCAGGGTTCCGTACCAAAATGGTAAAAAAGGAACTCTTATGGTGAGACTTCGTTGTCTGTCTGTTTGTATGTCACAGGAGGTTTTCTTAAAAACTATACACGCTATCAACTTGAAATTTGGCATAGTTGTATAACTTGCTTGCTCGCATCTGTTTTTAGTAAAAAAAGTTTTTTTTTTTTTTAATATTTGTTAATGGGGGGTTGAAAAATGAAATTGATTTGATTATAGCAAACGGGCACAATGTACAAAAAATGATCGTACCCCGTTATCTCCTAAGTTTACGGACCAAAAAATCTGAAAAATCCCTGATTTAAAGATAATTACTTATATTTTAAGGGAAAAATAAAATGAAGTTGTCAAACTTTACAGTTTTGGAAAAATTATCAAAAAACTTTAAAAATCTGTATTAAAATTTAGGCTAGTCAAAATGCACCATATTGCATACATAATAAAGTTCATAACAAAATAAGTATTTTCTTATGCGTTTTCCAACTATATTATATTAAATACGGAACCCTCGGTGCGCGAGTCCGACTCGCACTAGACCGGTTTTTTTTTAATAAACGAACTGGTTATTTAATGTTGTTTTGAGTTGTGATCAGGTACGAATATAAGTTAATATATTCATAGCATTTACATATGTTAAATTAACCGGTCATCGTAAAATATACCTAAGTTTGATGACGCATATTTAGAACAGCTGTTTAGAGCGTCGGTGGGCTTGTGGCTTAGGGGGTCGACTCGTGATCGTAAGGTACCGAGTTCGAACCCCCGCGGTCACCACGTAACGTGGGGATGTATTTTTTTTTCTCGTCTTCCCCATAGTGTGGGGTATCGTTGGATAGGTCTTTCAAAAAACCCGACTGTTGTTGCCAAACAACTTTAAATCGTTATAAATCCTAAATTATCATCAGAAATCGGACAAATGGGCGTCATTACTCGCAATAATGTGGACATGACTCCAAAGATTTTAATTAAACAAATGAAATTATATTAATTGATTTCTTATAGTCCATTTGCTTAGATAGTGTCACTACACTCGCACGTATTTGTGGTTATTGTTATAAAATACGAATATAATTCGAAGTAAACTGCCATATTCACTTACGGCGTAACACCCGGTGTTGTAATGCTAATTACGCAGAATCTCGTACAATACTTTATCTAGGTACACACATATTATAAGTATTCTAAGGTGGGTTCAGAAGCCGAAAGGCAAATGACCAGCATTATATAACTGTGGTAGTAGGTGACAGCGATGACAGCTGTAACGTAATTTTTAAATAACGTTATCGAATATTGTAAGGTAATGAGATCCAAATTTGGAACATCTTCCAAAATTAACAGCTGTCATCGCTGTCACCTACTACCACAGGTAATGCTGGTCATTGCCTACGGGTTTTGAACGCATAATAGAGGACTTACGATAATTATGAGTGTAGATAAAACCTTTTTTTGAATGAATTCTGCCCTACTAAGCTAATAAGCAGTATACCAAATGTAATAACCAAAGCAGTTTTAATTCTCTTCTGTTAGTAATAAGGTTGATATTGCTACAGGAGTATTATCTCAGATACTGCGTATTGGATTAGCAGGGCAGAATTAACAGTTGTTGAAATCTGCATGAATTCTGTTGCGTGGTTTAGGAGAAGTTAACGGACAGACGGACAAACAGATGCGGAGAGCCACTTTGGTTTCAATCAAATTAAAAAAATTAGTCAAGTGTGTGTCAGACTCGCGCACCGAGGGTTCCGTATTTAAGATATAATATGGTTGGAAAACGCAAATCTAGCGTAAATTTTTACCATGTATGGTTATAAATCAATAAATTATTTAAAAAAACAAAATCCCGACTGCAATAAAAAAAAACAACAAGCTCTATAATCTATACAAAATTGTAAGAGCAAGTATTTATTGATTACTTATTACAATTTAAATTTAATTTGAATATTGGAAAAGGTGCTCCAGGCGGGGAAGCAAGTCCAAATTTTTAAAGTATATCCTCGTAATGCCCACGTCAAATTTCGTTAGTTCGAAAAATAATCTTATGTCAGTCAATTAAAGTCAAAAGTCACTTTGACAGATGTCCTAAATTTAGGACATCGGGCCTTACGAGGATATGTGTAATATCATTATATTTAGCTATGACGGTGCAAAACAACCTCATAAAAAGTTTCGATACATTCTCCTACAGAAACCGTGTCCCCTAGACAATAATTATACCTACAATGTTTACATATTTTTCTGACTAAGCTATTATTAAGTTATTTAGGTGTTTAATTTAGGCCAAGCATTTTTATCTGTTAGATAGTCCTCAACCTTATAGTAAGCTTTCGAAATCAACGACTTTTTCAAAGTAATTTTTAAGTGGTGGAAATGAACGATAACAAATAAATATATTTAATATAGAATATATCTTTATTTACATTATTTACATTTAACACTTAATATTCTTATATTTTTACTACTTATGTGATAACTTAATCTAATACCCTTGTAACTTGCCTAAAGTTTAATATTTGATATATTTAAAAACACACAAATAATTTTAATAAATAAACCTGGCAAGAGCATGTCCGACCATGCTCAGCGTAGGGTTCCAAGTTGCAAAGCCGTAACTACAAACACAAGAAACTATCTCTGACTCTTTCGGATACACATCAATGCTTTAGGTTCATTTGTGCATTACCTTTCTTACACACAGATTTTCTAACATTGAGCAGGTTTTCTCAAGATGTTCTGCCTTCACCGTAAGAGTATCGGGTAATGTACTATCAGCCCAATCGAGCGCTTACACACACACCTTACACACACACACACACACACGCACCTTACACACACACAGTAACCTTATACTCGTAAAACAATTTTCATCACACTTGCTCGGAAAGGGTGTTATAACACGCAGGCGTATAAGGCAGTTATAGCCGATTTAGCTCCCTAGGGAGTTATGAGTTTAGTTTTAAAATATAGAATACACTCGTGACAGACAGACAGACTAAGGAGGTGTAAAATCAACCAAGGTTTATTTTCTATATTCAAAACTTGGCTATAAACCAATTTACTATATAATTAAACATATACGGTACATTTATCTGCATTATATATTTTACAATTATTTCAGAGACATTTCCAATTATTTTATTAAATTTAATTTTGAAAATCGGTACAATCTGGCAGTATGGCTTGTCAAGTTTAAGTTCTAAGTATTATCTGTGGAGGACTATATTGAAAAAAGTTGACAAACTCTTTTAGCGAGTCGAGTTCATTTGTTTGATTGTTGTTTCCGAAGCGTATTTTGTATATATTTTTACCTCAATTTTGAAAAACATTGCGTGTATCACGGGCTTTAAGGGGATTACAAACTCGAGTCATTAAAAGCCAATAGTCTCTCGTTAGCAATCCCCTTCTTACCGCCCTTGATGCACAATGTACTATTGTTTGACACTTCTTACGACTTGAATCATAACGTCGCTGTGACACAGTTGTATGGTGGGTCAGAGTTCAATTGCGCTAATACCTTTAGCTAGAAAAAACTGATTGGTAGATGACTTGGGTTCAAACTCAGGTCCTTGCTATCTCGAGCCGAACTTCAACATTCTCGTAGTTTACGGTTATGTTATTATTTTCGATCTTTGTCTATCTCAATCGCGTTTAGCATGATTTGAACGTGCAATTTCTAGTATTGTTAATTATCCCGTATAGTTCATGCATGTATAGGCAGGCTTCGATGGTTCGGTCATTTGGAAAGGATGGATGAAAGAAGATTGACGAGAGAGATATACAGAGCGAAAGTGAGTGGGAGGGTCGGAAGGGGCCGCCCTAGGCGTAGTTTTTCGAATCAAATCGGAGAAATACTGGAAAAGGGCCTAATCTTAAGTACCCGAAAGTAAGAAGTCAGAAGAAGCGAAAGAGATTTTTCAGGATCGTAGCAGGGGTAACGTAGCAAGGTTTCCCTCTGGGAAACAGGCGTGATTTAATGTATGTAGTTCTAATAATCTTCGAATAAAATTTAGATGTTACGTTTTATTTTAAGTTATTCTCTTAACGAAAAAATAAAGTAATGAAACATTATTTATGTTAATGTGTCAATTTAACCAGTAAGACGACAGACAAAAGGTCATGTCAATCAATAGTCATTTTTGTAGCTGACAATTATAAATTACAGGTAGATTCACTAAAGTTGGCACGAATGGAATGAACAAAAGTAATGTCACCTATCACTGTGTGAGTGCCGTCCTTTGAACCGATGTTCGAATTTCAAACCGAAATCCTGTTATTATTTTACACACTTGTATACTTTCGTTCACTCATTCAATCCATTCGTGCCAACTCTCGTGAAGCGACCTGTAAATAATAATCGTCTTACACAAACATATTTTTGAAATATAGGTAAGTAGCCCCTTAAGAGAAAGAATGTGCTGTCTCAAAATTATTTTATAATAATTAGTGATATCTGTCCGAAAAAATGTTTAATTTAACATCTAAACAAGGGGTCTTTTTTTGACACATTGCAATTTTTAAATTCGATCGAATTCTTCGCCCTACTTATGTAAACGAACAGTATTCAAAACAAAATATATGTTTTAAAAAACAAGAAAGCGACTTCAAAAACGCATTTCTTAAGAGAAAGACCCTAATCTACGCGAGCAAAAGCTACTGTTGTGTCCTTCATTTGAGGAAGGCCATTTTGGCTGGAACTTTCCCTTTTTGGCTTAAAAATACTGTTCCCATCTTTAGTATCTTCGTTATTATACATTTCTAGAAGTTTAAATATGGTCGGATACATGTGTTTCGGCATACCTGCTCCCCAAACAAAGTCTAGATGGTTCCAAAGTCTTGATTTCATGACCTTATGCAACACGACATTTGGCAACAGGTCTCTGAGGTGCTCGGAATCCTTCAGCGTTGTAATCTGGTCATTCCTGCCGGCTAATATAGCCACTTTCATTGAAATTGCACTCAAATCATAGTCTGGAGGTTTGATAGAGCCATATTTGACCAAGTTTTCAGTACATCCATAATCGTATTGACTGAAGTATCCCCTAAAGTAAAGTTGAGTGAAATGTAGGAAGGTTTTCCTAGAAGCTCCTGAAGGATAGTGTCCAACGATTGTTCTTATGAAATCGGGTTCATAACTTTTTGGATGATACCCAACTATTGGAAAAATGAGACCTAGTGTGCACAAATGGTAACTAATAACACCTCTGCTGCATATAAACTTCAACAAATTCGACACCATCCTACGACTCTGAAAGAACTCTTGGATGTCTTTTGGAATCATCTCGTCGAGCAATGGTACTATTTCAAAAGCCAAAGAAAACGGTGGCTTGTTGTGTTTGAAAAATGCAGCAGGTCCTAAGGCTATGAAAATTTTGTTTTTAGTGTTATATTCAGGTCTTGTCGACCCTAGCACCCAATGTATAATAGTTCCCTGAGAATGTCCGATGGTTGAGATCCTGTTTTCTCCAGTTTTTTCGCGTACGTAGTCAATCATCGCTGGCAGGTCATAGTAGCCTACCTCATGAAAAGAGAAGTCCCAGAACTCCATGTCCTTGTCTGGGTTTAGCTTGATGTGGCGGCGTCCGTACTTGTTTCCACGGACGTTGCCCACCCACACATCATACCCTGCATCAGCCAAGGTTATAGCACCAGAGGAACGGCCTCTGAGAGCAAATGTGTCTGCAGTATCTGCCAGTCCATGTATGAGGAGAACAGGAGGTTTTTTCCCTGGGAGATGGAAGACTGTGATGATGTATCCATCTTCTGTGACTACCTCATGTTCTTCGGCCTTGTGGCCATACTTATGGGTCAGCTGGGTGAAATTGAACTTGCCATCTTCAGCCAAGGTTTCTTCTGAGAGTTTGGACAAAGTTGATTGAAAGCCTGCTTCACAATTGTTGTTAAGAAGTAATAGGTACGAGGCTAAGAGTAAGGTCTTCATTTCTGTTATGGGATGGAGAATAAGTCTGCTTTTCTGAAGATTCTTGGCTAATCAGGCAGATTAATTTTAAACAGTTGACTTTTCCTGCAGATTTTGACGCAGCATCTGTAAAGAAAGAAATTATAACCTTAATTATCCTTTTCACAACACTGCTCGGAAATATGGCCATAGATGGTCTTATTTGGGGTCACAAAAGTCACTTATAAGGACAGACCAAGAATGTTTTTGTCGGCGTGTTTGCTGATTGGTCGAGAACATTGTTGTCCAACTTTAAGAACCAATGAAAATCAATCAATCAATTTTTGTGTCATAGCTCCTTAAAATGAAAAATTGAAATCGACCAATCAGAACACACCATTTTGTGTCGTAAAATATTAGGTGTATTTTTGCTAAAAGATACACAGACTAAAAACTATGTCACTGCTTTTTTTTTTTGTAATTCAAACTTGGCCCCTAATCTCGAACCACTAGAGATGAAATTACATGGGAGATATGGCGAAACAAATACAATTTTATATGGAGTTGACATCTTCATCAGTTAGTTTATACATCCCGAGTTCCACGAGAATAGCGGTCTAGATTTAAAAAAAAGTTATCTATGGTAAAATTGGCGGTGATGTCACATTAACATGAATTAAAATTTGAGTTTTGAATATGAAATTTAATTTTATTTCCTCTCAGTAGTTGTGAAAAGCACTATGTCGGCCTCGGTAGAAAGTGCAATTTATGGACTCGTACACTAGAGGGCCTCAACTACGTTTCGGCCCTCTATATGACTCGTCCAAAAATTGCGTACTTTCTATCCTCTGCAACAATGTACTATTTACACATTTTATAGCTGATAAATTATTGCCTTACATTGAATGCGGGAGGCCTATGTCCAGCAGTGGACGTCTTTCGGCTGACATGATGATGATGATGATGATGATGAATGCGGGAGGTATGCAAAGAGACATTAAGTTTTTTTGGTTCGAATCGGTAAAATTTTTGCTTTCTTGTTTGCTGGCAAGTTAAATACTTGATGCTGCACGGGTAGCACAAGTTGTATTTTCTCGCTTGTCGCTCAGTGCGTCTCTATCGTTACAGACTAGTTGAAAGGGAGATCCAAGCGACAAACAAGCCGCAGACAACATGTGCTAGCCGTGTTGTTATAATAAATTATGATTCTACTTTACGATTCGGATTATCTTAAGCATACAAATTATTCGGCCAACGGACTATGTTTAGCTTGACCTTGCCTTACGAGTTTATGCATATAACTCACTTATGATTCAAGTTATTACGAAGTACGGGATGAATATAATAAAAAATATGCTAAGGAACATGGCCAAACGGTTTTTTTTTCGTTATAATGTTTACACATAGACTTTAATTATTTGATGGTATTAAGTAAAATAATGGAAAGTACCAAGACTTTTTTTTCTATCCTAAGTTCTGATCTGGGTTCTATTGGACCGATGTTATAAACGAGGTGTCATAATGATTTCTTAAGAACGTGTACGTGTCAAAGACGGGTACGTATTATAATCCCGAAGGTTCATAATATCTACATTAAAAATACCGACGTTTAACACATCGAAAATGAAAATACCGAAAGTACAAAATGCTGATACCCGATATACCGAAGCTTGAAATACCTATTTTCAATTACCAAATATGATGCCGGGTGTCCACATAAAAAATTATATACCGAATTGGCTGAGCTCCGACTCCGCGTGGTCTTATCTGCCTTACCCCTAGAGTGTATATAAAAAACAGGAGGCGCGGAGGAAGGGCAACCCTCGCCCGCTGTAAGAAAGTGCAGGCAACAAGGTAGCTGGAGCGGGTGAGGCTGGTCCAAAAAGCCGAAGCTGCGAAGGCGAGCGAGGGTGCCGTGCTTTCTTACGCAAAGGCGGATGGGTTGCACTTCCCGCAGCGCCGGCGCAGACCGGAAGGTATTTCAGGTGTAGGTATATTCATTTTTCGGGATAAAAGTCTTCGGGATTATAGTTTTCGGGATTATAGTCTTCGGGATATCAGGCATTCGGTCAAACGAACTTTCGGGATTTTAAACTTTCGGTAAAATAAATGTGTGTGTGTGTGTGTGTGGTATTTTGAACTTCGGTATTATAATACGTACCTAAACGGCCTAACCGATTTTCATGCAACCTAGCTAAACACCACCGCTAGATAACCGTATCCAAATCCGTCCATCCGTTTGCGAGTAAAACTGCCACAGACAAACACACAGACGTAAAACTTACAACATCCCTCTTTTTAACCGACTTCAAAAAAAAGGAGGAGGTTCTCAATTCGTCGGGTTTTTTTTTTTTTATGTATGTTCCCCGATTACTCGAAGACCACTGGACCGATTTGAAAAATTTTTTCGTTGTTCGAATGGTTATACTTTCTAGTTGGTCCCATTGTCACCACGTCGGGATCTGATGATGGGATCATGGAGAAATCAAGAGAACTCCTCAAATATTATAGGCACACCTATAGCGATTTTGGTATTTTTCACTGTAACTCATGCATTTGCTTTTGAAAAGTACTATATGGTGAAGTGGAACTGATGATGAAGACCACAGATGGCCACCGGAACTCCTTAACGGTACCTATTTCAAGGGTGGCGATAAGATAATTCGATAAAGGTAGTTGAGCGACTATGACGAAGCACATTTAGGTTTAAATATGACTATGACATTCCCGCGGCGTTGCCTGCGGCGAGCTTGAAATGTTCCATAGTTTCTCATTAATATTTAGAAGTGGAGCTACGTAACAGCATAAATAGGATCACTAAAAGTATAAAATAAAATAAATGTTTAAAAAAACAAAAACCCGCCTTCAAAAAGCAAAAAATACTACCATTTTAAAGAAGTTATTTTTTGCTTTTTGAAGGAGGGTTTTTGTTTTTTTAAACATTTATTCATCGAGGGTTATAAATATAAGGCTGCGTCATACAAATTGCTAATAGGGTTTAATTTATTACTGTTATTTTATAACATTTATACGTCAAGGTTTATTTAAATTAAATGAATATACCAGGAACTATAAAATTTGTGCCAGTATGTAGATTTAAGTTAGTCTCTACATGGTATATAAAAAATCCTACGTCAAAGAAAGAAAACTTAGATAGATAAAATAAATAAATATCAAGGGACGATCTCACACAAATTGACCTAGTCCCAAAGTATGTAATTCTAATTAGTAATAGCGCAGGATTTATACTTGTATCTGGTAATTGTAACAAATGGACCCCGCGTGGCAGGCTCAGCCTAGTGTGGTGGTCATGGGCAATGTATGTAAATGTAAGTTTCTAGACAAACAATTTTTTTTATTTTATTATTATTATACTAATCTTCAAAGACTGTCAATTGAAACCAATTAAGGTGTATAAAAAAGTGGTTAACTTACTAGCCCCGCTGAGTTAAAATTTCGATGTATTCAGGCGTTATCTTATTTCCTAACTGTGCAAAGCAAAAAAGAGGGTAGTGAGTTTAAAATTCAATATGTAATATGTGATTAGTGGAGAATTCGTCAGTTATTTAAAGGAATAAATCATTATCTGTGAAAAAAAAAACTCTAGGCTCTAGGATACCAGACAACGATATAAATACTTACAAAGACAAATATATACTTAAATACATAGAAAACATCCACGACTCGGGAACAAATACTCGCGCTCATCACACAAATATCTGCCCTTACCGGGATTTGAACCCAGGACCGCTAGCGTCGTAGGCAGGGTCACTACCAACTAGCGCGTCCACCACCACCACCACCACCACTGATACGGTGACCCCTTCTTCCAGAGCTCATATCTCTAAAACGGCTCAACCGATTTTCATCAAATTTAATTAGAAACCACCGCTAGGAAACCTGCTTTCAAATAAAAGAAAACACATTCAAATCGGTTCACCCGTTTAGGAGCTAAGGTGCCACAGACAGATGCACAGATACACACGTCAAACTTATAAATAGCACCCCTCTTTTTGCGTCGGGGGTGTTAGACAGCGATAAACTTTCTTATATATGGGAATTAATTACATACAAATAAAAAAAACCGGTCAAGTGCGAGTCGGACTCGCGCACGAAGGATTCCGTACCATTATCTATAGATACAACATTAGACACTATACCATTAAAAAAAAATCACGTTTGTTGTATGGGAGCCCCACTTAAAAATATATTTTATTCTGTTTTTAGTATTTGTTGTTATAGCGGCAACAGAATAACAGCGTCTGTGAAAATCAACAGTCTAGCTATCACGGTTCATGAGATACAGCCTGGTGACAGACAGACGGACAGTGGAGTCTTAGTAATAGGGTCCCGTGTTAACGGAACCCTAAGAAGGGCTTAGAATCAAATACGACTTACTTAAAGAATAATAAAACAATAGTAAATTAAAATCATATTAACACTAGCGACCCGCCCTCGCTTCGCTTCGGTTTATGAGAGTTTTTTGTAACACCCGTTAATATTCCAGAATGTATTATGCGTTAAAACCTTTCTCTGGAATCACTCTATTTATTGATGTAAACCGTATTAAAATCTGTTGAGTAGTTTGAAAGATATAAGTGTACATACGGACGGACAGAACGGCGGGGAGCGACTTTGTTTTATATTATGTAAAGATGATCTACTTAAAAAAACTGTTTTTCCCAACACTGCTCGGAAATATGGCCATAGATGGCCTTGTTTGGGGTCACAAAACGTCACTTTATAAGGACAGACCAAGAATGTTTTTGTCGGCGTGTTTGCTGATTGGTCGAGAACATTGTTGTCCAACTTTAAGAACCAATGAAAATTAATCAATCAATTTTTGTGTCAAGCTCCTTAAAATGAAAAATTGAAATCGACCAATCAGAACACACCATTTTGTGTCGTTAAACGTTAGGTGTATTTTTGCTAAAAAAGATACACAGACTAAAAACCATGGCACTGCTTTTTTTAAATGTAATTCAAACTTGGCCCTTAATCTTAAACCACTAGATATGAAATTACATGGGAGATATGGCGAAACAAATACAATTTTATATGGAGTTGACATCTTCATCTCGCATGTTAGTTTATTTATCTCGAGTGCCACCAGAATAGAGGTCCAGATAAAAAAAAGTTATCTATGGTAAAATTGGCGGTGATGTCAAATTAACATGATTAAAAATTTGAGTTTTGAATATGAATTTTTATTTTATTTCCTGTCCGTAGTTGTGAAAAGCACTATGTCTGCCTCGGTAGAAAATGCAATTTATGGACTCGTACACTAGAGGGCCTCAACTACGTTTCGGCCCTCTATATGACTCGTCCAAAAACCGCGTCCTTTCTATCCTTTGCAACAATGTACTATTAAATGTATTATAGGTACAAAGGATAGTTGGCAAAAATGTTCGGACGGCACACCCAAGTCCGCCACAGCTTCGACTACTTTTGTTTGGAAGGTATCAAAGCTAGTACTTCCGTACCAATGTGCATCAAATTCTGTCCATGGGTTTGTAGTGACTATCTGGAGGTGTCGTCGTAAGATGAAACAAGCACTGAGCCACTATAAAGTTTATTATTGAACACAGTAGAAGAGTAGGTAGTAAGCACGGGAAATACACAGTAGCGTAACAGGATGCCAAGCGGTCGATAGCAAGCGAGCCCGGTAGCTTTTGCGTAAAGGAAAGCGAGGGTTAATTGCGGAGCAAATGGGCGTGCGCACGGTACGGGAGCTGATAGCGGACTGGTTGAACGACGCGGCGCAGGCGCCCGCTATTGTTCTCGGCCGGTCGCTGGTAGATGAAAAAGACATGTACACTACGCGACGGCTTGGCATAGTAACAATATAAATTTTAATATTAATGTTTAATAATAATTATAACTAATAAATGTGGGACCGCCACATCACTCCCCCCCAGAGGCCATCTTAAGATGGACGATAATAATCGGGGGGATGTATACGTCGGCCGGAACGTGTCCTTTTCTCTTCATTGTATGGTTTTTTTATAGGGATGGTTATTGATGGTTCTGTATAGCCATCATTTGGCAATTCTTGCAGTTTATAGGCAGGTTTGATTCTATCAATAGATACTGTTTTCTCCTTGCCCCTCATTCGAAGCTTAAACACTTTATCATCCCTCTGTAAAACCTCGTACGGTCCGGTGTAAGCCGGTTGGAGCGAACCTCTCACGGTGTCATCGCGGACGTATACATGTTTAGCGGTTGATAGATCTTTGTATACGAATATATTTCTACTGCCGATATGCCGTGACGCTGGTGCCGGTCGCACGTTGTTCATCACTGAACGGAGGCGAGCTGTGAAATCTGTCGTGTCTGTGCTGGTAACAGTGCACTCCCTAAAAAAATCGCCGGGCAATCTTAATGTTTCCCCGTATACCATCTCAGCTGATGATGATTGCAAGTCTTCCTTGTGTGCCCTTCTCATACCAAGAAGAATTAAAGGCAGTGTTTCAGTCCAATTTTGATTATTGTGACAAATTATAGCTGCTTTAAGCTGCCTGTGCATTCTTTCGACCATCCCGTTACATGCTGGGTGATATGATGTGGTTTTCTTATGTTGGAAGCCTGCTGTGTCCGACAAAAATTTAAACAGGGAGCACTCAAACTGTCTGCCGCGGTCCGTTACTATCTCCGTTGGGCATCCAAATCGCGCTATCCATCCACAGATGAGGGCTTTGGCGACTGTTTCTGCAGAGATGTCTGTTATTGGAATTGCCTCAGGCCATCTGGTGAATCGATCTACGGCAGTCAGGCAGTAACGAAAGCCGCTAGATATAGGAAGGGGGCCGATTAAATTGATGTGCACGTGTTGAAATCTGGCGCGTGGAAGGTTGAATGTGCCTAGAGGAGCTGTTACGTGTCTGGTTGTCTTTGCCATTTGACATGCGTGACACGCTCTTGTCCACTCGCGGCAGTCTTTCCTGACGCCCGGCCAGACGTAACGCTGTGCCACAAGTTTTGCGGACGCATTAGCACCAGGGTGGCTAAGTGAATGAAGGCTTGTGAACACTTTTCTTCGATGCTCTTTTGTGACGTAAGGCCTCGGCATTGGAGTACTGATATCACAGTATAGTTTTACTTTGCTTCCAGGTATTAACATTTTCCGTAACTGAAGTGAAGTGTCTCCATTCAAAGCTAATTTTATTTCGGGATCGGAGACTTGCGAAGTGGCCAGTTGTGTAAAGTCGATGGGTTGTATAATGGCTGCCACCCTGGACAACGGATCTGCCACTACATTATCCTTCCCGGAGATGTGCCGAATGTCTGTGGTGAATTGCGCAATGTAATCCAGATTTCGAAACTGACGCGGAGAACAGTTCTGCTTATGAGTATGGAAGGCGTAACAAATAGGTTTATGATCTGTAAATACGGTAAAATGCCGCGCTTCCAACATGTGACGAAAGTATTTAATTGCTTCGTATATAGCTAAAAGTTCTCGGTCGTAAGGTGAATATTTAAGCTGTGATGGGCTCAGCTTTCGGGAGAAGAAGGCGAGTGGTTGCCAATAACCATTCTTCTGTTGTTGTAAAGCCGCGCCTATTGCTAGGTCTGAGGCGTCAGTCACCACAGCTAGTCTAGCCTCCAAGTCTGGATGTGACAATAACGTGGCGCGGCATAAGCTCTTTTTGGTTTCTTCAAAACTGGACAACGTATCTCCTATTAAATTAATCGGGTGAGATCCTTTTGCTGCCCCAATCAACAGGGCGTTTAATGGACCTTGGATTCTAGCCGCATTGGGGATAAATCTTCGATAAAAATTTATCATTCCGAGGAATCTTCTGAGTTCCCGGACGTTTTTCGGCGCAGGGTATTCCTTAATGGCCTCAACCTTTGCTTCGAGTGGTTTAACACCTTGGCATGATACCCGATATCCCAAGAATGTCACTTCTTTTGCGCCAAAGACACATTTAGAGGTGTTTATAACCATTCCAAAATTTTGCAGTCTGGTGAAGATTTGCTTAAGATGCTCGTGATGGTCATTCTCGTTTTTTGAGAAGATTAAAAAATCATCCAAGTACTTGTAGCAGAAGTCAAGACCTCTTGTCATCTCGTCCACGAATCTTTGAAAAGTTTGACCAGCGTTGCGTAAGCCAAATGTCATGAACGGGAATTCGAACATCCCAAAAGGCGTCGTAATTGCCGTTTTGGGGATATCCTCCGGATAAACTGGGATCTGGTTGTAGGCTTTTACCAGGTCAATTGTTGAAAAGATAGTACAACTAGATATATTATGAGTGAAGTCATGTATATGTTTTATGGGATATCTATCTGGGATAGTACGTGCGTTCAGCATACGATAGTCTCCGCATGGTCGCCATCCGTCATCCTTTTTGGGGGCTAAATGCAGAGCCGAAGACCAAGCGCTCTCAGAAAGTCTAGCAGTGCCATTACTTAACATCGCCTCAAATTCATTTTTTGCAATTTTTAGCTTATCTGGGGCCAATCTTCTTGGGGATGAAAAAACTGGAGGTCCGGGAATCGTCCTGATATGGTGAAAGGTATTATGGTGAGGTACTTTTTGAGTTCCGGATGGGCGCGTGACGTCTGGGAAATCTCGGAGCAGGTCATTGTATTTAGATTCACCTGTGGTTGTTTTAACTGACGAAATCGCATTCAGTGCTGGGGCTGGAATAGCGTTCACAGCTAATTTGGTACTGCTATCGACGAGACGCCGACCTCGGCAATCGACTATCAGATTGTAGTACGATAAGAAATCGACTCCAATAATGGGTTTGGTAACATCTGCTACTACGAAACGCCAGGTGAAATTACGGTTTAGGCCCAGATCTAGGTTTAAGTGCGCGAAACCGTATGTTGCAATAGATGTCCCGTTAGCGGCGAAAAGTTCGTATGATGTCGCTGGTCGTCGTTGCTTCATTGCGGACCGAGGAAAGACGCAGATGTCGCTACCAGTGTCGACGAGGAATTGCGTCTTCGTAGTTTGATCCGTGGCAAATAGGCGACCAGACGAACTGGGGCAATCGTCTGTCGCCATTAACGACTGCCTTGCGCGTTTCCCTGATTGAAATCGCATGGTTTTAAGCATTTTCTTGCATTTTCGCGATAGCGATGACGATACAAACATATCGGAAACTTTCGATAACTGGATTGCGACCTCGTGTGTCTAGATTTGCTGCGTTCTCGGCGGTTCTTGTCGTTTCTCGAACGGGATCTTCGGTTACCACTCGACGCCAGTGCTTGAACTTGACGAGTCAATTCAGCGATCTGCTTCGACATGTTGTCAAGTGCGGAACCAGGCGCGGGCTCTGTAGAAGCTACCTGAGGCATGGATGGCGCGAGTTCGTGCACTCTATCGGCTAAATCAGCTAGTGCTTGCAACGAAGTGGTGTCCGGCTGTGACGCAATTACTGTTTGCAAGTTGCTCGGAAGTCTACTGGTCCACAAAGTACGTATGAAATCGTCCGGTATATTTGGCCCTGCCAAATGTTTCAGGTATCTGATAAACGCTGACGGACGTCGATCGCCCATTTCCTCATGCATCAATAACTGTTTGACGTCTTTTTCTCTTGAAGACGAAATCCTTCTGATCAGCTCGGTTTTTAACGTCTCATATTTTCCCTTGGCGGGGGGTGCGATTATAATGTCTTTCACCTCGGCTGCGTAGCGGTGGTCTAGTTGGGCGATCACGTAATAGTATTTAGTTTCGTCGTCTTTAATGCCGGATAGTATAAAATTACCTTCTATTTGCGCAAACCGAATTGCCGGTTCTTCCGGCCAGAAAGGTGGAAGTCGTACTCCGACACGATTTATGTCGGATAGTGTAAATGGCCTAACCGGCGTTGCGTCTTTACCGGCAGCGGGTGAAATTCCACTCGTTGGCATGATGCAGGTGTGTTTTGCTTACTGTTTCACAGATTAATCCAAACCAAGGTACAGTATCCAATTGTCGGGGTCACCAGTGTAGTGACTATCTGGAGGTGTCGTCGTAAGATGAAACAAGCACTGAGCCACTATAAAGTTTATTATTGAACACAGTAGAAGAGTAGGTAGTAAGCACGGGAAATACACAGTAGCGTAACAGGATGCCAAGCGGTCGATAGCAAGCGAGCCCGGTAGCTTTTGCGTAAAGGAAAGCGAGGGTTAATTGCGGAGCAAATGGGCGTGCGCACGGTACGGGAGCTGATAGCGGACTGGTTGAACGACGCGGCGCAGGCGCCCGCTATTGTTCTCGGCCGGTCGCTGGTAGATGAAAAAGACATTTACACTACGCGACGGCTTGGCATAGTAACAATATAAATTTTAATATTAATGTTTAATAATAATTATAACTAATAAATGTGGGACCGCCACAGGTTCTCTATTTATTTTAAGTCGAATGGGTTTATATTATTGAAACAAGTATAATATATTAACTCTTTTCCCTGACAGCTGACTGACAAATGGCTGTCATCCGACTAAATGAAACAATTGACTGATTATGAGAGCATCACTTTCTGCACGCTAGTGCGATATCTATCTCTTTATACAATACACCATCAGTGATACCTACACAGTTTTATGTAATGAGACCCCGGGGATATTTTTTAATGCGTCATATTAAAAATGCTTATTTTTGTTAGATGTTTCGAGTCGTATTCAATATATGGCTGGCGGAGCTGGGTCTATTTTGCCCACTATCCTTTCGCGGTTAAATTAAAATTAAGATGTGTTTTTGTTTTTTGCGCTACAGAAAAAGCGATCAAGAATTTTATTATATCAATCAAACGTGAGGTTTAAGTGACGTAATCAATAACTTCCGCCATTGCAACCGTATTGATCTATCGATCAATTTTATCTGAGTGAGTATGTAAAAATGGCGTAAGCTGGTTTGTTCTTGCAAAATAGTAAACCAGTTTTTTGTTTAAATGTATGTTTTTATTGCTTTTGTTAGTTCCTCGTAAATATTAGTGTTTTTTAGGGTTCCGTACCAAAATGGTAAAAAAGGAACCCTTGTGGTGAGACTTCGGTGTCTATCTGTATGTTACAGCAGTTTTTCTCTGAACTATAGAAGCTATCTACTTGAAATTTGACATAGTTTTTAGTAAAAACAATATGAAATTAGTTTTCTAAATATTTGAAAAGAGGACATGAATGGGGGGTTGAAAAATGAAAGTGCTTTAGCTTACACTTCGCGCAAATAAAAAAAAACCCTTCGTTACGTTTTGTATTCGTAGCCAAAATAGCAAAAGTGAAGTCTTTATAATCAACAAGGTTAGACTGCCACAAAATATGTACATACATGTATATATTTATGCACCAACAATAACCAATATATTTTTCACTTCTCATTCTCTTAAAATGTCACTTTAGTCTCTGCGTACCGGGACTAAAACACCTTATTAATCTCTAGGGATTAAAGTATATCTTTTTTAGTTTACTTTGTAAACCTCTAAACATCCAATCACGGTGTTTGTGAATGGAGGTTTATCGCTATTTTCATGATTTTGTGTAAACAATTTTTAGGACGTGGAAATAACCTCAAAATAAAACGATTAATGATTACGAATATGAATCTATCAACTTATGTACTTACAAAGAAAAGAAATAATAACAATGTACAAAGGTAAAGATACTTAAAATAAGAACAATCGAACGAACTTACAAAATTACTTAAACTACACTAAACTAACAAACCGCTACCAGTGGGCATTGTTCCCAAAATGCTGGCAGCATTGCCACGTTGAATGGCAATGCTTTAATCTTTGTGCCAAGTGCAGGCCAGTATTTTGGTCACGAGTTGCGTCGACCAGACGCTTTGAAAGGTCTTTAAAAATACGGTGAGCTCCTGGTCCCCACGGTTCTAAAGTTTCGACCCCAAAAGGCTCAAATATAATATAACTTCTATCAATTATAATATTATTATTGAATCTATTAAATTATATTAAGGATGAATTCATTTTATATGAATGGCGCAATTGACAACAATTCATATCTGCTAAAGTAGTAAAATAAAATACCGTTTGTAGATTTTATACTGCTGATTACAGTAAAAATATTTTTGGATTTTTTTATGCAGTAGTTTTTTTTTATATTTGGGAAAAACAGTATAAAAGTTGGATTGTGAATGTTAGGAATACACTTATATTGCCCTTAATCCATTAATTACCATAGGAATTGAAAAAAAAATATAACTGTCATGTCCATTTTTCATCTGTCTGACGGATTACTTGATTCTAACGACACGCTTTCGATTCTCGTAATACTATTGTTTTGATATACGCTATTAAAAATGAAAGTGACTAACGGATTTGTAAAAGCGGATAGCCGCAATCTGCACAAAGTCGACGAATTCATGTTGTTACAGTTGTTATGGTTGACAAGTGACATGACATGACAGTCAGTTCTGTTTCTGTTGAAAGTTACCTTTTTAATTTTATATCATGCTAAGATCACGACATCAGTATTCCTAACTTTGTATATACGGTCTTTTTAATGTCTATTTCTTTAATAAATTATTAACGATGAATTTAAGTTAAATAAAGAAAAACCGAGAAACACGGGTAGTCTAATTTTTAACCAGCTATAATAAACGCGAAAAAACCACAATGCTTTTTTTCTTGAAATGTTGTCAATTAGTTTTAATGTAATTTTCAAGTTTGAACCTGTTGACTAAATATGCAAGCATTGAAGCGGCACCTCACAATAAAAAATACCTACAAGAAAAAAACCGCGGAACTTTGTAAGAAACTTTCTTAAAATCAATATTGTAATTTTGTAAAGAACGTCGTCAGGGCCGGATTGAGCAAGCAAGGGGTCCGCAGCAAATTCTATAAAGAGACCTCTGGTTTGTTTTAGGTTAAAGGTTGTTGCGGGCTTTCACGTGCGGAACTGTAATTTTCACTCGTCCCGAGTCTTGTGGGACCAGTGTATAATGACAAACTTTCCGCACTTGCATCAAAATGTACTATTTATTCACAACATTTTTTATATTTCGCTTTACTAACATCTCAACGAATGCTATTTGGAAATTTAAACACATTTACACTAACACGTCAACTTACCTTGAAATTTTTTTTTTTTTTGCACAATTTTTTTTTTTTAGTTTTTAAGCAACGTATCTAGTTTTACGTCGGCTTCCGTTAAGTTTTGGAATTGCAATGCGCGAAACATTGAGCGAAGAAGACTCTATTATTTCAAAAATAACTAGTTTTCATATTGTTTTTATATACAGCTTGGTGCACACAAAACTGGATATATATATATATATATATAAAAGGCAAATCTGACTGACTGACTTAGATACGAGTATCAACGCACAGCCGAAACTACTGTACCTAGAAACTTGAAATTTGGTACAGGGGTTCCTTTCATGATGTAAGTGAGCACTAAGAAAGGATTTTCCGAAAATCGACCCCCAACGTGAAGAAATAGGGGGAGTAGCGGGAAACTCATTCTACGCGTACGAAGTCGCGGGCGTCCTCTAGTTGTGTGAATCTCGAGTCACGGTGTTTGTGGTCGATCTCTTCCGAAACGGCTCTTCCGCTTTTGTTTTTTCTTTTTTTGTTTGGGCTAGCTATCCAGAGAGGTAATGCAGCCAGTTACATAGGGACCATGCCATGAGCGGATCTGCTAGAGCGGGTGTTCTTTTTATGGTGGTGATTATTATATATATCTTTAATATTTGAGAGCTTAGTTTTATTTTAATTAAAATACGTTTAGTTTATATTTTTAATTGTATTATTGTTGAATTCTGTAAATACATAGTAAAGTTTCTTTAAATATATTTGTTAGGTATGAGTGTAGGACGTAAAGTATATTTCATAAGGTTTGTATTGAAAAAAAATACACCCGGGCGGCGCCGGGTGCGGACAGATACTAATAATTTACTAAGTTAAAAAAAAATAACCTCCAAATATTAACAAGACGAATGTAACGACACAACATATATTAAAATCCATCAAGCCGTTTAGGCTGCAGAGCGTGCCACAGAAATAGACATACATACATACACTCGAAAACCATAACCATCTTTCTGACACAGTCTGGCAAAAACAAAATTCCGCTTGCCGTCATTACAATACAAACGAGTTATTATTGGTACTTTATGTGACTGTGGCATAATGAGAGGCAATAATACACGAGTGTAGTTTTTCACACGAGTGTTTTAATGGCTAATTATGTGTAGGTACAGTCGCAAACATAACGTTATCTACATGCATGGGTATCATAAGTTTTCTACAATATGTGAGAAACCTGTAACTGTGGGTGCCGTGTATCTCAATGTACCTGTATCTTAAAGTTTACATTAAAGTATCGATACTTTAATGTAAAAATTAACATGCTACCAGATCGATGACCATACTTTAATACAAACTTGCAATACTTTAATGTTAACATTAAAATACAACCACAGATACAGGTTACTTAATATAGGCCGTTTGCGTATCGTTTCTGAACATATGTGACGTTATCTATGAAAACGGACCTTATTGCCAATGGCGCTTCCGCCATTATTAAAGGTGCTCCGATATAAATACAACGTCGCGTGACGCAGTGCGGCGTAAGCGCCATCGACAATAAGGTCCCTTTACATAGATGATGCCACATATTGTAGGGAAGTAGTTTATGCAACTGACGACGAGTGTTTTAAGGCCTAATTATGTACAGTTGCATACACTACTTTATCTACCCACATATCATAAGCCTCCATGAAGCATTCAAGAGCCGCATATTAAATTTTAACCGGTAATGGCGGTAATGAAAAGTTTGAATAGTTTTCTGGCAGCTGTCATAGTTTTTTTTAAAATTCAGAGGCAAACTAGAGACGGCTCCAACTATCATATCGTTCGATATCTTACTTACGTGCGACATTTATCAAATTTGTATGCAAATTGACAATTCATTTCGAACTAAACGTCATCTCGACTGATATTAGAATAGAGGTCAAATCAAATTTCTTTGTTTTTCAGAGATGTTCGAAATTTGAATGTCATAAGAACATCGAAATTGATGTTCTTATGAATCCATAAGGCAGATAAAAAAAAATGCTATAACCACTGAGCTGATTATTATGCTGGTCATAATTTGCGGTTTCTGAACGCATCATAGAGGGTTTATGATATGAGTGTAGATAAAATAATATGAAGGTAGTTCAGTGGTGGTAGGACCTTGTGCAGGGTCCGTCCGGATCGCTACCACCATCTTATCCATTAACCCACCGCCAAGCAGTAGTGATTGCTGTGTTCCGGTGTGGGGATAAGACAACCGGTGAAATTTTTAGCATAGAGGCATTCCATCTTAGTCCTCAGAGTTACCAACGTTTTTGCGGTCATACGATTGCAGTCTTACGATTGTAGTTTTGAGTATACAAATGCCTATGGGTCACAGGAAGGCCAGGTCAGGGTCAAGATCAGTTTGCCTTCTCCATACCATAAATAACTTTAACAAAAAGCAAGCTTTCAAAACCCGACTGTTGCTAACAAACTTTAAATCGTTATAAATCCTAAATAATCATTCAAAATGAAAAATGATGAAAGAAACCTAAAGATGATTTTTAAATCCCTATTCAATGATACCCCACTTGTCATACTTGGTTGACTTTAGTTTATTTTATTTGCACAATATGGCGTCTGATTGCCGCAATATTGAATTTTGATTACTGTAATATCTTCAGTGACACTCACTAGATTAAGACAAATCGATTGACAT
Source organism: Acleris literana (assembly GCA_946894065.1). NCBI lineage: Eukaryota > Metazoa > Arthropoda > Insecta > Lepidoptera > Tortricidae > Acleris > Acleris literana. Next base: position 3,835,554 of record OX335695.1, read on the forward strand.
AAGAATCATTAAAATTGGACAACGGGTTTAGTTTTTATAGTGACACAAAGGAATACATATATAGGCTGTGAAACAGATTATCCTCCTTCGGCAGTCGGGTAAAAAGTATTATATCTCTTTCTTCCTTATGAACATAACTCGGACAGGTCATCGCAAAAACAGATATGGCAATAGAACAAGAGTCAATAGAGTCGTAATACCTAAGATTATAATTATCATAATTTAACATTTGATCTTTTTAGTTGCATATCTGTCATAGTTTTGTCAAAGTGGCATTCCTGAAACAGTTTTGTGACAATTGAAATTAGTAAAATTATTTACTTATCGTATCTCTAAATATCTTAAATACGGTAAAGTTAGAAACGGTTAAGAACCATACCGAGCTCTATTATAATGAAAATGACAAACATATATGATCAATTTTGTAATTGAAAAATATAAAAAATAATGGCAGTCGTGTTTTTAATTCTTTAAATATTTACTTTTATTTTAAGTATTTTTAGTGCCTTGAAAAGCCTAGTTTTAATAAAAATGTGTTATTAAACAACCCAACTTCATTTTTTATGTGCTTGAATGTGTGCTTGAAGTAATCAATGTATTTTTTAGTATTTATCACGTTTTACCGGTAAACCCGTTTATGAATGCTACTATATTTTTATATATTTGAAATGTTCACATTAAAAACTTTCAAACGATACCTATATTGTAATAATTGGAAGACTTTTTTGTTTTTGTTTTTTTTTGTTTAGGTATCTTATGTTACCCGGGAAGATGAAAGAATTGTAACGATACCTAACACATCGAAATCGGCTCAGGCGTTTAGAAGTTATGGTGTCATAAAGAATCACACATACATACATACATACATACATGAACCCTGAAAACATTACACTCCTTTTTTGGGCAGTCGTGTAAAAAATAATGTTATCCTTCACAAACATATATGGTCAATTTTGTAATTGAAAAATATAATTAAATAATACGATTCTATTAATCTTGTTCTATTACCGTGTCGCGATTGTTTTGCGATGACCTGTCCGAGCTATGAATTTCTTTAATTATTAGTTAAAAACGAACAGCCTTAATTATAAGTTAAATAGCTAAGCCATCCTGTGTCCTTGTCTATTGTGACATTTGAATTCGAGAGATAAGGATAAAGCATAAGGTTACTAAGGTTGCGTGAAACTGATGGATGCCGTCAATGGCTGTGAAAATAATCTTCGTTTTGAAACTAGCTGTCCGCGCCCGGCACCGCCCGGTTGTTTTTTTTTCATATAAACATTGCCTGATAGTTACACAACAAAAAAAAACCTATCGGTTGACTAATACTCTTTACCCCTCGCGCAGTCAACTTAACGGAAAAAGTGGCCAATTTTTTCCGTTAAGTTAATTACTCGACTATTTCAATTCTTATTAATCTATGTCACTTCATGTCTATATAAATAATAACTTCAACAAACAGCAAGCTTTCAAAACCCGACTGTTCAGTTGCTAACCAACTTTAAATCGTTATAAATCCTAAATGATCATTCAAAATGAAAAATGATGAAAGAAACCTAAAGATGATTTTTAAATACCTATTCAATGATACCCCGCTTGCCATTGGTCGACTTTTTTTTTGCACAATATGGCGTCTGGTTGCCGCCATATCGAATTTTGATTACTGTCATATCTTTAGTGACACTCACCAGATTCAGACAAAAAGATTGACATAAGAATCATCTAAATCGGACAACGGGTTTAGTTTTTATAGTGCCACAAAGGAACAAACATACATATTATTATAGGCTGTGAAACACATTCCCCTCCTCTTTCGGCAGTCGGGTTGACCTCTATGCGTTCCCAAATCATTAATCAGATAGTTATGAAACTTTGGTAGGATGTTCTGGGGACGCGAAGGTTTCCGGCTCAAAAAGTCCATGTCTACTTTTTTACTTTACGTAGCACTGCAACGTGTGCCGTGTACACACTTTAGTACCTAATCTATTTAATGTCATGTTTAAACTGCCATAATGTATTGTCACAACGATTAAAGTGACAAGGTAACGAAAGTGTATACATATTTTCATCACACTTGCCCGTAAATAGTGTCCTAATATGCTAGAAAAATCGACCGTAAATCCAAAATAATACCCGCGGGCCTTTTTTTAACATTACGCCCTATCGTGCTTTTTTTTTAAATTATACTTAGACTCAAACTATCATAATACTTACGCCAGGACCCCAATTCTTGTGCCATTCGATATGAAGTTTCATTCGAGATGAAATGTCAGTTGCATACAATTTTCAAAAAATCTCGCATATAAACTATTGATCTCGACTGTCACTAGAATCGGACTTCTGACCACGTTTGACATTATCTGTGGTAAGTCATAGACAATGATGTAGTCTGCCGCAAATTTATAAATACTGATTATAAACTGTGTGATTCCAAAATAATAATTAAAAGGGTGTCTTTGTGCACATATTTAAATTTATATATCAATAAAAAACGTCGTCATCAGAAGAAATGCATAATGCGACTCCAACGGACATCGCCAACGCGGCTAATATTATTAGTGAGAATCGTAAGTTAAAAATAAGATCTTTTGTCTGATTTTATTTCATTTCCTCGCAATTGTGATGAAAATCATTGTATGTTACACGGGTGGTAAAGGAAATACAAAGCTCGAGTCATTAAAGCCTAACAGACTCTCGTTTGTAATTCTGTCTTTACCACCCTTAATAAACAATATATTATTATGAACTCGACTGTACAGCTAAATTAACATCCTTCGATTTCAAGACGGTACTTTAGTTTCTTAGAAAACACAATATTAGTAATGAGGGCGCCACTGGAGGCTCGACGTAGTTTTAACACGTTCACGGACATTACGTCGAGAGACGTAAACTGAGACCCTCGTGATATGGCACTGCGGCTGTGGCCGGTGTTTTTAATTACACCAAAAGCGGAACTCCGTCGACGGCCGACTATTTCCCATAGCATTTATAGGAAGCGCGGACTCTGTGCCGTTTTTGGTTTTAACACAAAACACCAGTGTCACAGCAAAAAAGCTCTAGGGCAACCTCAACCTCATGCACTACTCTAAAAGGGGAACGACGCGTGTTGTGTCACATCACGGCTGTGGACGAGCTGCCACATTAGATAAGATTTTTATTGTACGAAATTACATACATATATTTTACGTCATAAAGTGGCACAATTTTTGACAAACGTTAAATGTGGCAGTTCGTCCATGGACGTAGAAAATGTTGTATGAGAACTTTGTGCCATATCACGCAATTTCGAGGATGGTGCTGTGTCCGTGAACGTGTTAAATCTTTAAGAGGATTGTGAAGCGCCGTTAAAATCGCTTAGCTGCCAAAAAAAACCGAGCAAGAGCATGTGTGTCCATGCTCAGTGTAGGGTTCCGAAGCCATCAAACAAACACCATCTCAAAAAACAACAAGTTTCAATTAATTCTCTAATTCAAGTTATTTGGTGCTGTCTTAGATGATTTTAGTAGGTATAAACATTTTAGTGGCCTGTATCTCAAGATCTAATCAAGTCTACTTAGTCGTGATAGTTTTTCTTTAAAATTCGTTATATGTGCTTTCATATAAAATATTTTTCAGATTTTTAGTATTTGTAGTTTTGGCTATAGGGCCCCCCCTATAGCCAAAACTACAAATACTAAAAGTCTGAAAAATATTGACACTTGACTCTAACAAAAATTAGCGCTTTAAAGCTTAATATTTCATAAACGGATCCCATAATCCAAAAATTGTTTGACATATCCGCAATATTTTTGAAAGACCTATCCAACAACACCCCACATTATGGGGTAGACGAGAAAAAAAATACATCACCACGTCACGCGGAGGGGAGGTACACAATTTTTTTTTTTTTCAAGATTTCAGTTTACCACTTTGTTGGCGTGACTAATATGTATATTCATGCCAAATTACAGCTTTCTAGTACTAAGAGTCTCTGAGCTAGTAATCTTTTTGAAGCTTCATCTTTAGCTTTAGTTACAGACATGACGAGAAACCTGTAGCAGATCTTACGATTGACAGCTGTCACGTTTGACGTAAGGTTGTTTGTTGTAGTATGCTTATTAGCAAACCGCTTCGCTCCATTGGGGACGGCAAGTGCACCTATTGTAGAAACCCTGAAGGAAAACAACAAACTAAAAAATGATTAACTGTGAGTTGGACTCGCGCTGATTCGATTCGAATTCGAACACATACTGAGCGGAAGTACGGAACTCTCGGTGCGCGAGTCCGACCTGCACTTGACTGTTTTTCTTAATTTATTTTTCTCAAAAATGTCCGGAAATGTTGACATTCCTATGTACATATTGAGACGCGAAGTACATAGTTTACTGACAGTTCTCAAATTTAAAAAAAAAAACATTGCGTGCTCGCTACACAAGCCCGCATTGTTGCATACAAATTCCATTATTATCTATCTTGTAACTTTTTAAAAAGTGAAAAGGGCCGTAATAAAATGAGGGCACAAGTCTTATACATCCAAATTTTACTCGAAACATAACTTTATTTGTGCCTGGAATAGCTTATGTTTTTTTTTAAAACAATAATTGCGTTTCTCCTTGTCGTAAACAAAAAGGCGGTAAGGAGTGATGGTTTTTTCACGTGAAGTTTCTCTTTGTGTTCAATTGAAAAAATGAGTTCAAGCCATGAAGATTTGACTCCAACACAATTTTTTTCTGGGGGTTTTGAGAAAAGCACTATATTTGCCTCGGCAGGAACAGCAATTGCGGGCTTCGTATTTTTAAACGGACTCGCAAGCTCGTCCGTTTAATCCAATACTCGACCAGCAATTGCCTACTTCCATACCTGTACTCTTTATTAATGACTTGACTGACGTTGACGTTGACGTTGTGTTAAACTTAGATAGTAATATGATAATTTTGAAACGTGTCACACATGTCATACGAAGAAATTAATCATTAAACAAATTTAATTTAAAATATATCTCTATTTACATTATTTACATTTAACACTTAATATTTATACATTTTTACTACTTATGTGAAATACCCTTGTAACTTACCTAAAGCTTAATATTTTGATATATTTAAAAACACACAAATAATTTTAAATAAATAAACCTGGCAAGAGCATGTCAGACCATGCTCAGTGTAGGGTTCTAAGTTGCAAAACCGTAACTACAAACACAAGAAACTATCTTTGACTCTTTCGGATACACGTAAATCCTATAGGTTCTTTTGTGCAATTACCTTTCTAACTACCGCACTCAGAGACGTCAATTAAATTTAATTCTTGATTAAAGTTGCTGCTGTCACTTTCTTTGCTATAGCAATAGATCAAGACAACACGTCACTAAACAAGCATTAAATTTAATTGACGTCTCTCAGTGCGGCAGTTACACACTTAAGGCTTGTTTACGGAGACGCGGAGCGTCGCGCGTGGCGTGCGGCTTGGCGTCGCGCGGCGCGTCGCGCGTTTTTTCCGTTTACAGAGAGGCGGCGCGTGCAGCGGACCGCGTCATCATACGCGCAAGGACAAACATATGGCAATGTACGGTGTTGTTTATGAAGATGGAGGGCGTGATGCGGCGCGTGGTGTGGGGCGTAGAGAGTAGCGGTGCCCGCCGCTGCATCCGTGGCGGACTCTCGAGCGAGTAGCGGTGCGCGCGGCGGAGCACAAGACTGTCAGAAGGTCCCGCCTCGGGAACCGCCGTTATTGACGCGTGCGACGCTGCGTGCAACGCTGTATTGGAAGCAAACGCGTGTAAAACCGACTCTCCGTAAAAACGCCATATGTTTGAATTTAGTGCAGACCGCGCCGCCCAACGCTACGCGCGGCGCCCCGCGTCTCCGTAAACAAGCCCTGAGGAAGGACAAGGTATTTGACATCTACGCTAGGATGTTTCATTTTTGACACATTGCAATTTTTAAATTCGATTGAATTCTTGGCACTACTTATGTAAAAGAACAGTATTCATAATAATAAATATGCTATAGTACAATTAATTGGTATTTAGGGGTTGCATACTTGGACAACTTATTGAATCAATTTTCATGATATACGCCATTCTCCAAAGCCGCAACAGCCGGAAAAAATGGTGATAATGGTTAAATATCATTAGTGTTTGTCACGCGTTGACAGGGAAGTTAGTTATTGTTTGTTGTTTTTGGAAAAATAATAAACTTTGAATCTGCGTATATGAAATCTGCCCCTCCCAAGTTAGCAATTTGTGCAACCTCTAAATATTTTCCATTCACCTTGAAAGAAGACATTTTATTTTTTTATAATAGAAAGAGTTAGGGCGTGAGCGAAGTCTGCAAAAACTGAGACATTTCTTTTTTTACATACAAATATGAAAGACCCTAATCTACGCGAGCAAAAGCTACTGTTGTGTCCTTTATTTCACCTCCTCACCCAGATATTGTAGTGTTCTTGGATTGAGGAAGGCTATTTTGGCTGGAACTTTCCCTTTTTTCCTTAGAAATACTGTTCCCATCCTCAGTATCTTCGTCGTTATACATTTCTAGAAGTTTAAATATCGTCGGATACATATGTTTCGGCATACCTGCTCCACAAACGAAGTCTAGATGGTTCCAAAGTCTTGATTTTATGACCTTATGCAAAACGACATTGGGCAACAGGTCTCTGAGATGCTCAGAATCCTTCAGCGTTGTAATCTGGTCATTCCTGCCGGCTAATATAGCCACTTTCATTGAAATTGCACTCAAATCATAGTCTGGAGGTTTGATAGAGCCATATTTGACCAAGTTTTCAGTACATCCATAATCGTATTGACTGAAGTATCCCCCAAAGTAAAGTTGAGCGAAATGTAGTAGGGTTTTCCTAGAGGCTCCTGAAGGATAGTGTCCAACCATTGTTCTCATGAAATCGGGTTCATAACTTTTTGGATGATACCCAACCATTGGAAAAACGAAACCTAGTGTGCACAAATGGTGACTAATAACACCTCTGCTGCAAATAAACTTCAACAAATTCGACACCATCCCACGACTCTGAAAGAACTCTTGGATTTCTGTTGGAATCATCTCGTCGAGCAATGGAACTATTTCAAAAACCAAAGAAAACGGTGGCTTGTTGTGTTTGAAAAATGCAGCAGGTCCTAAGGCTATAAAAATTTTGATTTTACTGTTATATTCAGGTCTTGTCGACCCTAGCACCCAATGCATGGTAGTTCCCTGAGAATGTCCGATAGTTGAGATCCTGTTTTCTCCAGTTTTGTCGCGTACGTAGTCAATCATCGCTGGTAGGTCATAGTAGCCTACCTCATGAAAAGAGAAGTCCCAGAACTCCATATCCTTGTCTGGGTTTAGCTTGATGTGGCGGCGTCCGTACTTGTTTCCACGGACGTTGCCCACCCACACATCAAAGCCTGCATCAGCCAAGGTTATAGCACCAGAGGAACGGCCTCTGAGAGCAAATGTGTCAGCAGAATCTGCCAGTCCATGTATGAGGAGAACAGGAGGTTTTTTCCCTGGGAGATGGAAGACTGTGATGATGTATCCATCTTCTGTGACTACCTCATGTTCTTCGGCCTTGTGTCCATACTTATGGGTCAGCTGGGTGAAATTTAACTTGCCATCTTCAGCCAAGGTTTCTTCTGAGAGTTTGGACGGTGTCGATTGGAAGCCTGCTTCACAAATGTTGTTAAGAAGTAATAGGTACGAGGCTAAAAGTACGGTCTTCATTTCTGTTATGGGATGGAAAATATTAGGTCTGCTTTTCTGAAGATTGATGGCCAATCAGGCAGATTACTTTTAAACAGTTGACTTTTCCTGCAGATTTTGACGCAGCGTCTATGAAGAAAGAAATAAAACTGTAATTATCGTTATACACATTTTATAGCTCATACATTATTGCCTTACATTGAATGGGAGGTATGCAAAGCGAAATAAAGTTTTTTTTGTTGAAATCGGTACAATTTTGCACTCTTGTTTGCTGGCAAATTAAATGCTTGATGCTGTTATGATTATGTTTCTGGTTTATAATTTTATCACAAAAAATATACAGTCACGAATATATTCCATCTCTTTTATTTATAAAATGTGCGTGTAGTATTTTACTTTCCTCACAGTCGAAATGAAAATTAGAGTGTCTAACTCGGGTAAAATGGATCAATGTACTATTTAGTACAGTTGTTCAGAAAGTGATATTTTTTGTAGTCTGTTCCGGAAGTTGGATTGTTCGCAATAGTGTCTATACTTTTTTTTTAATTTTCTTTACAAACCAAAGAGTTTGCCAGTTCCGATTCTTAAGTCAAACACTAAACTTGCCTGGGAATACCTTAAATTACCCTTAATTATTCAAATTCCACTTTGATTTTTCATCAGACTAAGAATTAAGCAAAATTGACTCTTTTTAACCGACTTCTAAAAAGGAGGAGGTTATACGTTCCACTGTATGTATATTTTTTTTATGTATGTTCAATGATTTCTCCGTCAATTACGGTCCGATTTCAAAAATATTTTTTTGTTTAATAGAGTATGCTTTTAAGGTGGTCCCATTGTAAATAAATAAATAAATAAATTGTCACCAAATTATAATCTGAGGGGATCCATGAGGACTCAAGGGAGCTCCTCAAATATTATAGGCATACATATAGCAATTTCAGTATTTTTAGTAACAAATCTAGCATTCGCATTCAGAAAGTATCATTTGGTGAAGTGGAACTGATGATGACCACAGATGACCACCGGAACTCCTTAACGGTGCCTATGTCAAGGGTGGCGATAAGATATCTCGATTAATATAGTTGAGCGACTATAACGTAAAACATTTAATTGTTAAAATGTGACTATACTTTCCCGCGGCGTTACTTGCGGTGAACTTGAAATGTCTTAAATTTTCATATCAACTAAGAATTGGGACTACAAGCTTATTATGATCACTAAAAAGTATAAAATAAAATATATGTTTTAAAAAACAAAAAACAGCCTTCAAAAACGCAAAAAATAACTTAAAAATGGTAGGAATCTATACCTTTAGGTCAGTCTAAGTGAAATCGGGTTTTGGTTAAAAATATTGCGAGTCTTTTGTTCTTTAAAACATTTATTTTAATTAAGTACTGTCATTTTTTCGCATATGTATTTAAAACCATGCAAGAGCATGTCTGACCATGCTCAGTGTAGGGTTCCGAAGCCGATGCCGAAGTTACTACACAAACACCATCTCAAAAACAACAAGAATGAACTAATTCTCTATTTCTAGTTATTTGGTGCTGTCTTAGGTGATTTTAATAGGTATAAACATTTTAGTCGCCTGTATCTCAAGATCCAATCAAGTCTATTTAGTCGTCTAGTTTTCCTTTAAAATTCGTTATATGTGCTTTCATCTAAGATATTTTTCAGGTTTTTAGTATTTGTAGTTTTGACTCTAACAAAAAATAGCGCCTTAAAGCTTAATATTTCGTAAACGGATCCCTTAATCCAAAAATTGAATCTACAAACGCGCAATAATTTTGAAAGGCCTATCCAACGACACCCCACGCTATGGGGTAGATAAGAAAAAAAATACAGCACCACGTTACGTGTAGGGGAGGAACACCAAAAAAAAATATTTTTTAAGATTTTATTTTACCACTTTGTTGGCGTGACTGATTTGTATGTATATTCATGCCAAATTACAGATTTCTAGTACTAAGAGTCTCTGAGCTAGGCTGCGATGGCGAAACTATAAGGGTTCCTAGTTTGACTACGGAACCCTAAAAATGTCGTTTGAAACACGTGTGGAACTGTCATTTTCACTCGTCCCGAGTCTTGTCCCTCGCTTGCAGCTCGGGCCAAAATACCTCGGGACTCGTATATAATGAGTATAATGACATACTTTCCGCACTTGCACCAAAATGTACTATTTATTTATAACATTTTTAGGGTTTCGTACTAAAATGGTAAAAAAGGAACCCTTATGGTGAGACTTTGAATGTAACAGCAGTTTTTCTGAAAAACTATAGAAGATATCAACTTGAAATTAAGCATAGTTGTATAACTTGCTTGCCCGCATCTGTTTTTAGTAAAAAAAAGTGTGAAGTTATTTTTCTAAATATTGGTTAAGGGGTCTAGAAAGGGGGGTTGAAAAAATAATCAAAAACTTAAAAAATCGTAAATAAAATTTAGGCTACTCAAAATGGACCATATTACATAGTTCATAAAGTTCATAACAAAATAAGTACTTTCTTTTGCGTTTTCCAACCATATTTTTTTAAATAACCCTCGGTGCGCGAGTCCGACTCGCACTTGACCGGTTTTTACCGGTTTTGACCGTCCGTCCGTCCGTCCGCAGCCTAGCCCAGAGACTCTTATTACTAGAAAGCTGTAATTTGGCATGAATATATACGAGTATATATTAGTTACGCCAACAAAGTGGTAAAATAAAATATTGAATTATAATTTTTTAATGTACCTGCCCTACATGTAACGTGGGGATGTATTTTTTTTTCTCGTCTACCCCATAGTGTGGGGTGTCGTTGGATGGGCCTTTCAAAAATATTGCGGGTTTGTGCAAACAATTTATCGATTAAGGGATCCGTTTATGAAATATTGAGCTTTAAAGCGCTAGTTTTTGTTAGAGTCAAGTGTCCCCTCCCCCTACTGCCAAAACTACAAATACTAAAAATCTGAAAAATATCATAAATGAAAGCACATATAATGAATTTAATAGGAAAACTATCACGAATAAGTAGACTTCATTGGTTCTTGAGTTACAAACGGTTTAAATGTTTATACCTACCGAAAACTCATTGCGGTGTTGAAAAACTGACCGCGACCTATGTCGATGTATGGGGAGAACACTGTTTTCCAACGGCAAAGTTAAGTTTGTCGCGAGGTCTAATTTGTTTGGAGTAACGGCTTCGGAACCCTACACTGAGCGTGGTCCGACATGCTCTTGCCCGGTGTTTATATTTCGCTTTACTAACATCTCAGCGAATGCTTAATATCCGGAAATTTAAACTCATTTTCACTAACACGTCAACTTACCTACAAATATTTTTTCTTAGTTTGCACAATTATTTATTTTTAGTTGTTAAGCAACATATCTAGCTTAGCGTCGGCTTCCGTTAAGTTTTGGAATTGCAATGCGCGAAACATTGAGCGAAGAAGACTCTTCGATTATTTTAAAAATAACAAGTTTTCATATTGTTTTTATATACAGGTTGGTGCACACAAAACTGGAAACTAATTAGATGCTAATTTAACTAAAGCTATCAAACAAGTATTTAAAAACGAAACTTCAATAACCTAACTGCATTTTTCGATATTCTCATTCATATCTATATAAATAAATATCTCGTGTCACGGTGTTTGTGTTTTTTAATATATACTTATTAGGTATGAGAATAGGTCGTAAATAATATTTCATAAGGTTTTTATGAAAAAAATACCCGGGTGGGGCCGGGCACGGACAGCTAATATTATAATATTTAAAAAAAAAAACCCACCTCTCATTACTTCGATTAAATCAAAACCTACGAGTATATTCTCTATTTAAAGTTATTTGGTGCTGTCAGACGATTTTAGTAGGTATAAACACTTTGGTCGCTTGTATCTCAGGAACCAAATAAGTCTACTTAGTCGTGATAGTTTTCCTTTAAATTTCGTTATATGTGCTTTCATTTAAGATATTTTTTAGATTACTAATATTTGTAGTTTTGGCTGTAGGGGGGGGGATAATTGACTCTAACAAAAATTTGCGCTTTAAAGCTTAATATTTCATAAGCGGATCCCTTAATTCAAAAAATGTTTTTAACAAACACGCAATAATTTTGAAGGACCTATCCAACGACATCCCCACTATGGGGTAGACGAGAAAAAAAAAACATCCCCACGTTACGTGTAGGGGAGGTACACCAAAAATTATTTTTTTTAATATTTTATTTTACCACTTTGTTGGCGTGACTAATATGTATACTTATTCATGCCACAAATTACAGCTTTCTAGTACTAAGAGTATCTGAGCTAGGCTGCGGACGGACGGACGGACGGACATGGCGAAACTATAAGGGTAACTAGTAGACTACGGAACCCTAAAAAGGCTAATCTAACTACACCTCATAAATGTTAAAATCCATTAAGTCGTTTAGGCTGCAAAGCATGCTCCAGAATTAGGTGTAATGACATGCATACATACATAGACTCGAAAAACATAACCGTCTTTCAGACACAGTCGAGTAACCAGCTTAACAAAAAGCATGCTTTGAAAACCCAACTCCTGTTTGAATAATGTCGTCAACATAATGTTAGTTTCCATGCCGCGCAATTTGGCGCCAAAAATCCGCCATTTTGATTTCTAACAATTTTAATATAGCCCTAGTAATGTAATATAACTCTAGTGATTAAGACGAATCTAACCACGTATAATTTATTAAAATCGGTTTAGCCGTTTAGTACTTACGAGGGAACATAGAGTCGACCTTTTGGGCTTTGCCGTAGTCGGGTAAAAACAAAATACCCGCTGGCTGTCATTACACTATAAACGAGTTATTATTAGTAGTTTATGTGACGAGTGCATAATGAGAGGCAATAATACACGAGTGTGGTTTTTCACACGAGTGTTTTAATTGCTAATTATATGTATGTATAGTCGCATACATAACTTTATCTACACTCATATCAATCATATCATAAACCCTCTATGATGCGTTCAGAAACCGTTAATTATGCGGCGGCAGTAAACTTATGGATTCTTAAGAACATCATTTTCGATGCTCTTATGACATTCAAATTTCGAACATCTCTGAAAAACAAAGAAATTTGATTTGACCTCTATTCTAATATCACGACGTTTAGTTCGAAATGAATTGTCAATTTGCATACAAATTTGATAAATGTCGCACGTAAGTAAGATATCGAACGACGTGATAGTTGGAGCCGACTCTAGTTTGTCTCTGAATTAAAAAAAAACTATGACAGCTGCCAGAAAACTTTTCAATCTTTTCATTACCGCCATTACCGGCAAATTTGATATGCGCCTGAATGCATCATGGAGGCTTATGATATGTGGGTAGATAAAGTAGTGTAAGTAACTGTACATAATTAGGCATTAAAACACTTGTGTGATGTTATTATGAAACTCGCCTCCGGCTCGTTTCATAAACCCACACTCGTCTTTATTGCCCTTCATTGTGTACAGTCACATAAACTACTATTATCTACAGTGCGATAGCTTTTAGAATGTATTTCGGATTTGTACTTTTCTCTCACTCGCTCTTATACTCTCTTATCTAGAGCGAGTGAGAGAGGAGAACAAACCTGAAGCACCTTCTAAGTGCTCACAGACTGTACATGCATATCACAGGTTTTCTACAACATTTTAAACTGCTAATTAGACAGCGATTACTCAGAGAGATATCCGATATGCACTGTGACGTCATGTAACAGGTCGGCCATATAAAGTCTTATTATAGAGTCCTGCGCCATTTCAAAACCTAGTAAGTCTCCAAAACTCAATTTTACGATTTTTGCATAAAACGCGGTTTCTAGCAAGTCCCTATCGGATGCAATAGTACATTGTGTATTAAGGGTGGTAAAGACAGAATTACAAATGAGAGTCTGTTAGAAAGTCTTTAATGACTCGAGCTTTGTATTTCCTTTACAACCAGTGTAACATACAATGTTTTTCATCACAATTGCTAGGAAACGAAATCAAATCAGACAAAAGATCATATTTTGTAACTTACGATTGTCACTAATAATTTTAGCCGCGTTGGCGATGTCCGGCGGAGCTGCGGAGTGGCATTATCCATTTCTTCTGATGACGACATGTTTTTTATTAATATATAAATTTTAATATTATGTGCACAAAGACACCCTTTAAATTATTATTTCGGAATCACACAATTTATAATCAGTATTTATAAATTAGCGGCAGACTACATCATTGTCTATGACTTACCACAGATAATGTCAAACGTATTCAGGAGTCCGATTCTAGTGACAGTCGAGATCAGTAGTTTATATGCGAGATTTTTAGAAAATTGTATGCAACTGACATTTCATCTCGAATTACTTCATATCGAATGGTACAAGAATTGGGGTCCTGACGTATTATGACTCATGTGACGAAACGTTCTCCAACGTTTTAGCACATTAGCTGAGTGAAGACCATTTTGGTAGGCTTTTGTAATCTTAGTTTTTAGTTTTATATTTATATTACCTTAATCTTATGAATCTGTATACTAGTGTAAAATGCCTGCCAAATAAACTTATTTTCTTTCTTTCTTTCTTTCAACACAATTTTTTTCTGGCGATTTTTGAGAAAAGCGCTATATTTGCCTCGGCAGGAACAGCAATTGCGGGCTTCGTATTTTTAAACCAATACTCTTCCCGCAACTGCCTACTTCCATGCCTAGGCAATAATGTACTATTTCTCAATTGTTTGTTACATGAATTAGCTTTATTGAAGCTGTGAAAAAACTAATGAATATACTCTATTGACAGATAAAGACAAAGCATGCTTTAGCTACTCCACGGTTACTTCACGTTTATTAAAAAGGTCATAAGGTCACTAAGGTTGCGTGAAACTGATGGATGCCGTCAATGGCTGTGAAAATAATCTTCGTTTTGACACTAGCTGTCCGCGCCCGGCTCTACCCGGTTGTTTTTTTTTTCATACGAACCTTGTCCTTATAGTTAGACAACAAAAAAAAATACCTATCGGTCGACTAATTACCTTTTCACGCCACTTCTCGGAAATGCGGCGAAAGATGGTCTGTTCTTGGTCCCAGAAATAGTACATTTTTGTAGAGGATAGAAAGTACGCGATTATTGGACGAGTCATATAGAGGGCCGAAACGTAGTTGAGGCCCTCTAGTGTACGAGTCCACTTTCTACCGAGGCAGACAGTGCTTGTCACAACTACTGAGAGGAAATAAAATAAAAAATCATATTCAAAACTCAAATTTTAATTCATGTTAATGTGACATCACCGCCAATTTTACCATAGATAACTTTTTTTTAATTCTGGATCCCTATTCTCGTGGCTCTCGAGATTAATAAACTAACATGCGAGATGAAGATGTCAACTCCATATAAAATTGTATTTGTTTCGCCATATCTCCCATGTAATTTCATCTCTGAGATTAGGGGTCAAGTTTGAATTACATTTAAAAAAAACGCAGTGACATAGTTTTTAGTCTGTGTATCTTTTAGCAAAAATACACCTAATATTTTACGAAACAAAATGGTGTGTTCTGATTGGTCGATTTCAATTTTTCATTTTAAGGAGCTATGACACAAAAATTGATTGATTGATTTTCATTGGTTCTTAAAGTTGGACAACAATGTTCTCGACCAATCAGCAAACATGCCGACAAAAACATTCTTGGTCTGTCCTTATAAGTGACGTTTTGTGAACCAAAACAAGACCATCTATGGCCATATTTCCGAGCAGTGTTGTGAAAAATTAATAGTTGTACATTGAATGAGCAGGCCTTCTATGAATTTAAACTGGACAGCAAAAACATTGTTGGTCTGTTCCATTGAGCATGTCGACCAATACCATCGGTCCGCTGATCACTGATTCGACCAATCAGAACACGACTTGTAACGTGCTGCATATGAAATTAAATTAGCCAATGAGAAGCCGTTTTATACAGCCATTTTTAATTATCTGAAATATTGTTCTGGCACGGTCAGAGTCGTCAGTTTAAAAAACGCCTTTGAATGACTGGCCACTAAGAAGGGTATCGTTAGTAAAAAAAGTTAAAATTGGCGAGAGAGCGTAATTTTTTTACTGTGTAGTAAATTTATTATAAAAATTGATTTTTAATTCGGTAATGACCCCGTCTATGATTTAATCGGGTAGAATAGAGACGACCAGGGGTGTTATTCTCTTAAAAACGGCGGTCGGTCGGACGAACGAGCGAAATCGCAGCGGCGAGTTTAAGTAGGCCCGTCCGGGCGAACAAAACACATTTTAGCGCGTGCATTCTCAATTATGCAGCCTTATACGTTCGATAAGCCATGCTGCCAAATTGAAAATGCACGCGCTAAGGTGTGTTTTGTTCGCTCGGACGGGACTACTTAAACTCGCCGCTGCGATTTCGCTCGTTCGGCCGACCGACCGCCGTTTTTGTGAGAATCACACCCCAGTATATCTCTAGTCACTCACCGCGTCTACTAACACTGGCGGCCCATTTCCGGGCACACGGTTGAATAAATACGGGTACATCCGGATCCGGAACGACCCAGATGTATTTGTCGATCTAACTGGTTGACTGTTATTCCGTTTCGAAGTAAAATATCTTTATTAGAATGATATGAATAAAATATCTATAAAAAATAAACGGTCAAGTGCGAGTCGGAGTCGCGCACCGAGGGTTCCGTCGCCGCACAGTAGGAATTATTATAAGGCGTTTTCGAATTGAATTTATAATGGGTTTATACTATAATTATACCAAATTTAGATATTTGTACTTATAAGGAATGAAAAGGTCAGAGAGAAATGTGGACTAAAAGAATATGTAGTGACTAAGATTGAAAAGGGCATGCTTCGATGGTTCGGTCATTTGGAAAGGATGGATGAAAGAAGATTGACGAAAGAGATATACAGAGCAAAAGTGAGTGGGAGGGTCGGAAGGGGCCGCCCTAGGCGTACTTTTTCGAATCAAATCGGAGAAATACTGGAAAAGGGCCGGATCTTAAGTACCCGAAACCGACGTGCATGCATGACTCGATGTATGAATGTGGAAGAAGCGAAAGACATTTGTCACGATCGTAGCAGGTGGAAAGAAGTGGTCTCTGCCTACCCCTCTGGGAAAGAGGCGTGATTTAATGTATGTATGTACGTTTTACCGTTTTTACGATGCAACAAAAAAATTAATAAATTGAAAGAAAAAACGTTTCTAGTATGCTTTATTATTTCACATTCTTTAGTTTTTTTTTTTGAATTTGTTAGTAAATCCGCCATCATAACACATATTTTGAAAATCATAATGTTCAGAGATTAAAAAGTAGGCATTCTAACGTATTTGATTACTATTGATGTATGGTAAGAAGAAATTGATTTTAAATGCATTATGACAAGAAAATGATCGTATGCACGATAAAATTATATAATTTGTTTTTAATCTAAAATAATATTCATTATGATTTTCATAGGTAGTTAGTAAATAGTAGTTCATGTGACTGGTACATAATAAGAGGCATTAATACACGAGTTTCATAATAAGATGACACATGTTTTAATTCCTAATTATGCGTACAGTTGCATACATAACTTTATCTACATGCATAACAAAAGTTTTCTGAAATATATATAGTGAGAAACCTGTATCTGTCGTCGTCTGTATTTTAATGTACCTGTATCTTAATGTTAACATTAAAGTATCGGTCACCTATACTTTAATGTGAACAGATGCAACCCCATCGATAACCGATAGGTACTTTAATGACATGCAATACTTTAATGATAACATTAAAATACAACCACTGATACATGTTTCTTAATATAGGCCATTTGCTTATCGTTTCTGTACATATGTGGTATTATCTATGAAAAGGGACCTTAATGTCGATGGCGCTTACGCCGCACTGCGTCACGCGACGTTGTATTTATATCGGAGCATCGTTAATAATGGCGGAAGCGCCATCGACAATAAAAAAATTCATAGATAACGTCTCATATATCTTATTGAACTTATGATATGGATTTAGATAAATGATATTATGAATGAACATTTTTTTTAGACTGATTGAAGCGCACCGCTTACAAATATTTGCCCATACCAAGAATCGAAACCGGGACTACTAGTTTCTTAGGCAATCGCTAACCCCCCTCTCTATCGCTATTCGAAAATTCCGCGTCCGTAAAGTATATATAAATCATTTGTTGGTCAATGCATTCATTTTTATAATAAATTACGTGACGTAGTTTTAAAGTTACCCTTTCCAGCACTTAAAAATTACTTGAAAAAGTCGTTAATGTCTAAAGCGTATTATAGGGTCGAGGATTATCTAACAGACAAAAATGCATGGCCTAAACCCGAAACTTAGTCAATAATAATTTATTCAAATGCAAAATCTTTATCTCGTCTAGGGGACACCGTTGATGCAGGAAAACATATTGGAACTTTTATGTGGTCGTCTTGCACCGTCTATATATTCACAAAAATAGGTGTTTTTTTTTTCCCTTTCTCCCTCTGTCTCTCTCGTAAGATGTTTGGCATGTTTTCCTGCTGAACTGTCATTTTTATAAGTATAATATTTAATTTAATATTTATTGCTTTATTAATGCTAGAATAAGTAGTAACCATTGTAATATGTTTAAAAAATGACTGACTGCTGAGTTTCTTGACGTTTCTTCTCAGCAGTGGAAGCGCTGGTAGATTCTTGACGTGTAAAAGTGCCCGTGCGGCCTACTTACTGAATAAGGGTTACTAATGTCTTGCACAAAATTTCGCACATTTTCGTTTCGCATAGCAACCATTAGCACAATCATCATTACGCACAATTGCTTTTTGCCTAAATTTCTTGGCACACTATCATTTCGCACAATTTTCTTTGGCAGAATAATACATTGGCATAATGTTGATTAGAACAATACTCCTATGGCCGAATAATCGTATCGCATGTAGACGCAGTTTCAACCTAACCTAACCTAGTTTTCTGGCAGCGATTCGGTTCTGTGGGGATGTAGTTAACCTACATAAAATTCAGCGGTATAAAAGTCGACGATAGTAGTAGTATGCTATTCAAATTTGTGCCAAATGAATATTATGCGACATAATAATTGTGGTAAATATATAATTATGCGATAGTATCATTCGGCTGAAAGTAATTGTGCGAAAACGGTTATGCGAAGTGTATTTCGGACAACAGAGATTGTGCAAGATAAGGGGTACCCACTGAATAAATATATTTTATCTTTTTTTTATCTCTCCTACCAATGCTGCGATTTAATTTTGCTCACTCCTTTTGTCTAGTACAGAATAAGTCCACAGTTACAGGTTGGTTAATAATTCTAGTTCACTAAAAGCAACGTGAATATTCAGGGTGTTATTAATTTAGATCCTGATTATTAGAGCCGTTTGCTAAATGAATAATTAAAAAAACCGGTCAAGTGCGAGTCGGAATCGCGCACGGAGGGTTCCGTATTTAAAATAATACGGTTGAAAAACGCAAAAAAATACTCATTTGGTTATGAACTTTATTTTCTATGCAATAAAATCCATTTTGACTACAAACTGACTAAATTTATATAAAGATTTATAAAGTTTTTAGATAATTTTTCTATAACTGTAAAGTTTGACAACTTCATTTTATTTTTCGCGTAAAAATCAGGATTTTTTTAGATTTCTTGTTCCGTAAATTTCGGAGATAATGGGGGGAATAGTCAAATTTTGTATGATTATAGTACTGTAGGATGACGATCACGTCGGGGTCACCAATGTAGGAAGAGATGTTAATAGAGAGATCTCTCTCCAGGCGGGTGTTATGCCTGGGGACCGAAGTCCATTGGGATGAAGTTGGAAGTTGTATATATGTCATCTGACTGGAGAAACTTCGTTAGCGCGTTGTAGAACACTTAAGTTGCGCTGTCTGACGCTGGTGGCGCTAGCGAGGTAGCGAGTTGGTTGATACAAGTTGCCGTTAGATGTCGCTAGGTCGCCACAGTACAAACCCTGAAATAAAAAATATAAAAAATGGTGAAGTGTGAGTTGGGCTCGCGCTGATTCGATTTGAAATCGAATTCAAATCGGAATATAATAATAATACCTACTGTGCGGCGGCACGGAACCCTCAGTGCGTGAATCCGACTCGTACTTGGCTCGTACACGCCAAGCATGTCACCACCGAAAGCGATAAAGGTCATTTTATAAACTGTCATTTTCTGAATAATTACGGCCCGGTTAACCTCGTAGGACTCCGCGTACAAAAAAAAAAAAAATAATACGGCAATAAAGATCTATTACAAAGGAGATAAAGTAGAATTTCCCCTGTTTTTATCACTGACAATTAAAATAGAAAATTGACTTTATTGCAATCATAATAGGGTCATTTTCCTTTGGCAAATTTCGTTGTATTATGGGTGTTAGGTAGGAAGTATTTATTGATTGATTGATCGTGATTGATCGATTGACTTAGCAAAATAAAAAAATTAAAAATCCGAGTGCAATAAAACTATTAACAGAAAAAATCTCTATAATCTATAGAAAATTGTATAAGGTACTTATATAACTTGGATATTAAAAAAACCGGGCAAGAGCATGTCGGACCATGCTCAGTGTAGGGTTCCGAAGCCGTTACTACAAACAAATTAACCTCGCGACAAACTTAACTTTGCCGTTGGAAAACTGTTATCCCCATACATCGACATACGTCGCGGTCAGTTTACCAACACCGCAAATAAGTTTTCGGTAGGTATAAACATTTAAACCGTTTGTAACTCAAGAACCAATGAAGTCTACTTAGTCGTGATAGTTTTCCTATTAAATTCATTATATTATGTGCTTTCATTTAAGATATTTTTCAGATTTTTAGTATTTGTAGTTTTGGCTGTAGGGAGGGGGGACACTTTGACTCTAACCAAAATTTGCGCTTTAAAGCTTAATATTTCATAAACGGATACCTTAATCGAAAAATTGTTGAAAAAACCCGCAATATTTTGGAAAGACCTATCCAACGACACCCCACACTATGGGGTAGACGAAAAAGAAAAAATACATCCCCACGTTACGTGTAGGGAGGTACACTAAAAAAAATTTTTTTTCAAGATTTTATTTTACCACTTTGTTGGCGTGACTAATATGTATATTCATGCCAAATTACAGCTTTCTAGTACTAAGAGTCTCTGAGCTAGGCTGCGGACGGACGGACGGACGGACGGACATGGCGAAACTATAAGGGTCCCTAGTTTGACTACGGAACCCTAAAAAGGTGTTCCAGACGAGGTGTTCCATAGCGGGCCTCTATTCTAAGCAGTAAAATCCAAATGGTATTTGATCGATACCCTTACAATTACCGTACTCGCCAGCGAGTCGAATGCTCTGTCCCTCGCACTCTATAAGAATACCTACTGCGAGGTCTGTGAAGGACAGAGCATTCGACTCGCTGGCGACTACGGTAATTTTAACTAATGGTAAGGGTACTGCGGGCCTATTATGGACGTGTTTATCGATATGCATATACGTGGATAAAGCATCTGTTACTTTCTGACCAGTATGTAAGTACGAGAGTGGGTTTACTAATGTTTCGAAAATTATTTAGCAAATTCTTAACTCCCCAAACTACGTATCCCATATTTTTATTGCGGCAAATTTTTATTTCCCAACTCAACGTTCCGCACCGATATCATTTCCCAACGAATGATTTGATATATTATTAGTAGACAAATTATTACCTGAGATTCTTTTAAGATGTCAATTATGTTCTCGTCAAATGTATTTATTGGCATACCTTTATTTAATAATAACCCTAACTTACCTATCTCTGGGAGCAGTTCCGCTTTTAGGGTCATAAAAAAAAACCCTAACCTACGTATCTCTGGGAGCAGTTCCGCTTTTAGGGTCATAAAAAACAACCCTAACCTACTTATCTCTGGGAGCAGTTCCGCTTTTAGGGTCATAAAAAAACCCTAACCTACCTATCTCTGGGAGCAATTTCGTTTTTAAGGTCATAAAAAAAATATGTTGTTTGCCTTAGCAAATCATTTGCTACATATAAAAATGTTGCGAAATAAAAAAAATACCAAGTAAAATTATTCGGCGAAAAGTTGGTTGCCAAATGAAATTTGACGAATCATAATTCGGCAAAAAGGCAGTACACCGCGAAAGTGACCGATGCTTTATCCACCGCGATAAAGGCGACCTTAATACGGGCCCTGTTATGGTATAGTTTGCTCGGCCACCATTACTGTCACGTAAATGAGAGCTGTCAAAACGTTGACAATACGATAACAGGTCAAAAACGATATGGTTTTTACCGTATAGAATAGAGGCCCATTGTGTTCCATTTTTAGGGTTCCGTACCCAAAAGGTAAAAACGGGACCCTATTACCAAGACTCCGCTGTCCGTCTGTCTGTCCGTCTGTCCGTCTTTCACCGGGCTGTATCTCATGAACCGTTTTAGCTAGACAGTTGAAATTTTCACAGAAGATGTATTTTTTATGCCCCTATAATAAAAAATACTAAAAACAGAGTAAATTAAATATTTAAGGGGGGCTCCCATACAACAAACGTGATTTCTTTGCCGTTTTTTTGCTAATATTGTATATGTACCTAGATAATGGTACGGAACCCTTCGTGCGTGAGTCCGACTCGCACTTG
Source organism: Acleris literana (assembly GCA_946894065.1). Taxonomy (NCBI): domain Eukaryota; kingdom Metazoa; phylum Arthropoda; class Insecta; order Lepidoptera; family Tortricidae; genus Acleris; species Acleris literana. The sequence continues at coordinate 3,857,824 of OX335695.1, forward strand.
GCCGGTTTTTCAAGAAATATGTTTTGTAATTAATTGCTTGTCCCGCCTGGAACACCTTAGCCAATATTTAAGTTTTATAAGTACACTAGCTTCCCGCCTTCGCTTCGGTTTATGCCAGTTTTCTGTAACACCCGTGCACAATCCAGAACGTATTTTACATAAAAACCTTCCTCTTGAATCACTCTATATATTTAAAAAAACCGCATCAAAATCCGTTGCGTAGTTTTAAAGATCTAAGCATACATAGGGACAGACAGCGGGAAGCGACTTTGTTTTATACTATGTAGTGATTAGGTACTCTTACAATGTTCTATAGATTATAGAGCTTATTTTTACCCGACTGCCGAAGGAGGAGGGTAATGTGTTTCACAGCCTATATATGTATGTTTGTTCCTTTGTGTCACTATAAAAACTAAACCCGTTGTCGGATTTAGATGATTCTTATGTCAATCGATTTGTCTTAATCTGGAGAGTGTCACTGAAGATATGACAGTAATCAAAATTCAATATGGCGGAAACCAGACGCCATATAGTTCAAATAAATAAAAAAAGTCGACCAAGTATGACAAGTGGGGTATCATTGAATAGGGATTTAAAAATGATCTTTTGGTTTCTTTCATAATTTTTCATTTTGAATGATCATTTAGGATTTATAACGATTTAAAGTTGGTTAGCAACAGTCGGGTTTTGAAAGCTTGCTTTTTGTTGTGTTGATTTGCTTTCTGTTGATATATTTATTTCACACTTTTCAGTTCTTCTTCGGCAGTCGGGTAAAAATAAGCTCTATAATCTATAGAACATTGTAAGAGTACCTAATCACTACATAGTGTAAAACAAAGTCGATTCCCGCTGTCTGTCCCTATGTATGCTTAGATCTTTAAAACTACGCAACGGATTTTGATGCGGTTTTTTTTCATAGATGGAGTGATTCAAGAGGAAGGGTTTTATGTATAATAAGTTGTGGATTATGTATGGGTATTACAGAAAACTGGCATAAACCGAAGCGAAGCGAGGGCGGTCACTAGTCTTATTATATACGTACTGTTTTGATTTTCATGAAAATTGGTCGGGCCGTTTAAGCGATAGGCCTGAAAGAAGGGACCACCATAATCATCATGTCAGCCGAAAGACGTCCACTGCTGGACATAGGCCTCCCCCAAGGCTCTCCACTAAGACCGGTCTTGTGCTTTTCGCATCCACCGCGTTCCCTCGATCTTTACAAGGTCGTCACTCCATCTTGTTGGAGGCCTACCTACAGCTCGTCTCCCGGTCCGCGGACGCCACTCAAGAACCTTCTGACCCCATCGGCCATCAGTCCTGCGAGCAATGTGCCCCGCCCACTGCCACTTAAGTTTGGCTATTCTTCGGGCTATGTCGGTAACCTTAGTTCTACTGCGGATATCATTATTTCTGATTCTATCACGCAGAGAAACCCCGAGCATAGCCCTCTCCATAGCCCTCTGAGTGACTTTGAGCTTCCTTATAAGGCCCATTGTTAGCGCCCACGTCTCAGATCCGTAAGTCATCACTGGCTACACACACTGGTCAAAGACTTTTGACTTCAGACACTGCGGTAATTTGGACGAAAAGGTGCTACGAAGCTTCCCGAACGCTGCCCAGCCGAGTCGGATTCGACGAGTGACCTCTTTCTCAAAGTTGGATCTACCTAACTGGACCGTTTGTCCCAGGTAAATATAGTCGTCAACAACTTCGAGCGCAGAGCCTCCGACTATCACGGGAGTTGGCGCGACATGGACGTTGGACATGACTTTCGTCTTGTCTAACTCGGTCGGAAACTCCACTGAGGTCAGCGAGCATTGCACTGAGGTCCTCTATGGTCTCAGCCATGACTACGATATCGTCAGCGAATCGAAGGTGAGTGATGTACTCGCCATTTATGTTGATGCCTCGTCCTTTCCAGTCCAGAACCTTAAAAGCATCCTCCAATGCAGCGGTGAACAGCTTCGGAGAGATCACATCTCATTGTCAGACTCCCCGCTGCAGGGGAATAGGCTTCGTGCTCTGGTCCTGTAGTCGGACGGACATAGTGGCGTTTTCGTACAGACACTTCAGCAATTCGATATATCGGTAGTTAACTTGGCACCGCTGGAGAGACTGTAGTACAGCCCAGGTCTCGATCGAATCGAAGGCTTTTTCGTAGTCCACAAATGCAAGGAAAAGGGGGAGGTTATACTCTTCGGTCTTCTGTATAACCTGCCGCAACGCATGTATGTGGTCTACGGTAATATAGCCTTTTCGGAAACCGGCTTGTTCGGGAGGCTGGAAATCGTCAAACCTGCGCGCGAGACGATTTGTGATGACCCTCGAAAATCCTATCCTTTCGATCCACTTGGTTTTCGAATCTCGTTATTTCTTACTCTATCTATCACCCTAACTCCACACATACTTCTTCTATTGTTATCTCTTTTGTTTCTACAATAAAGTGTTCACATACATACATGATCTCTCATTTCAACAGCATTCATCCTTTTCATTCTTCCACATTGTATTTTACCCTATTGTTATATTATTGTAAATTTTGACACGAAACCGTAGACAATTTCGAAGTCGTAGAGGTTGCAATAAGGTTGAACTAAATCAAGGAATCGTAGCGGAAAATTACTACGTAATATATGCATGCAGTAGCTGAAGATAAATGTTATCTCAAGAGAGCTATCTAGGGAATAGTCTAGACTGTTGGAAAAGCTAAACGTCTTAGAGATAGGTATCACGCAGTTAGCCTAGGAGGCTAGTGATTCTGGGCACGATTCCCGGTATGGGCAAACATTTGTGTGTGTAAAGGTGGGTCTACGCTAGGCGAGCCGAGCCCGAGCGGAGCACGAGCGGACCACAATTCGTCTAGTCTGAACGTTATGGTCTAAGATCCGAATAGGAGACGACCTTCAACGGGCTGCTTATTCGATAAAATCTATTTTATATCAAATTTAATATGCTAAGTAATGTATGGCGAATAGGTTGATTGAAAAATTTCAGTCCAGTCCTTATAATATAAAAAAAAAGATTTTTTTTGTAAATTGCTATTGCTTGTTAAATAGACCAATTGCATACTAATCGAAAGCATGTAGCCTATAGAATATGCAAACGTTAGGTTTAGTGCAAATTATTGGTATTGAGTTACCTACCTACTACTACCTAATAACGTTTGCATATTCTATAGGCTTCATGCTTTCGATTAGTATTTAATTGGTCTATTTAACAAGCAATAGCAATTAAAAAAAAGGTTATTTTCATTTTTTTTATCATATAAGGACTGGACTGCAATTTTCCAATCAACCTATTCCCCATACATTACTTAGCATATTAAATTTGATATAATAGTACATTATTGCCTAGGCATGGAAGTAGGCAATTGCGGGCCGAGTATTGGATTAAACGGACGAGCTTGCGAGTCCGTTTAAAAATACGAAGCCCGCAATTGCTGTTCCTGCCGAGTCAAATATAGTGCTTTTCTCAAAAATCGCAAGAAAAAAATTGTGTTGGAGTCAAATCTTCATCGCTTGAACTCATTTTTTGAATTGCATACAAACAGAAATTTCATGTGAAATACCATCACTCCTTACCGCCTTTTTGTTTATGACAAGGAGAAACGCAATTGTTGTTTTAAAAAAAACATAAGCTATTCCAGGCACAAATAAAAAAGTTATGTTTCGAGTAAAATTTGGATGTATAAGACTTGTGCCCTCATTTTATTATGGCCCTTTTCACATTTTAAAAAGTTACAAGCTAGATAGTAATGGAATTTGTATGCAACATTGCGGGCTTGTGTAGCGAGCACGCAATTTTTTAATTTTTTAATTTGAGAACTGTCAGTAAACTATGTACTTCGCGTCTCAATATGTAGATAGGAATGTCAACATTTCCGGACATTTTTGAGAAAAATATTTTTTTCTCCCACATGCTCGGAAATGTTAACCTTACAGGGCCCCCAGACAAGATGCACTACGCTACTAACGTTTCTATTCGATTCGTTTTTAAACCAATCGCGTCACTGGTAGACCACGTGACTTTTCGTATCACGTCATCTTCCAGTGACGCGATTGGTTTAAAAACGAATCGAATAGAAACGTTAGTTAGCGCAGTGCATCTTGTCTGAGCCCTCTGTTGTCAAATCAGCCCGCGAAGTTCTAAGTTCGAGGCCCAGGCAAAATTAAAAAAAAAACAAAGTTATTATTTACCAACGGCAGCGGCCGCGAGAAATGTATGAAATTTCATTACGTACCTGGTGATTTACTTTTTAAAACCATGTTTGGACTAGGATAACTATCTCCAAACAGCCAAACACTTGTGCAATCAAAATTCTTCCTTGTATATTTTACTTTTTAAATGTCATAGACTAAAAAGTTAAGCCTTTTCAAACAGCATTTACAACGTATTTAAAAGTGTGTCAAATAGTTTGTCATTCTTTTAATAGAAATTGCGTTCATAAACAAAATAAATTGCGGAAGTAACATAAACGCGTAATAAATGTTATAGTTTAAACTATATTTTATTCAAATTGAATTTATTACGTTTAAATAATTTGTGATTTTATTTAATGCTTCATTTCAGTTTCATACTAAATCGTACGTTTCTGTTCTTTTTTCAAGGAAATGTTGGGACTGTGTTTAATATTATTAACAATTGTGTTAAATTTCCTCACATCTTGGAGAAAAAAACTATACAAGCCTCGACCGGGAAGGGCGGTTGCTGGACTCGTATATATCTCGGCCTCGACTGCGTCTCGGCCACACTAACTCTACTCGTCCCGCAACGGCCTATTTCCCGGTCTGTGCAGTAATGTACTATTATCGAATAAACAGCCCAGTGAAGGTCGTCTCCTATTCGGATCCCCTACTAACTATTAGACTAGACGAATTGTGTTCGGCTCGTGCTCCGCTCGTGCTCCGCTCGTGCTCGGCTCGAGCTGGGCTCGCCTAGTGTAGACCCACCTTAAGTAATGAGCACCGGTTTGTTCCTGAGTCTTGGAGGTATTTTATTTACTAGCGACTCGCCCTCGCTTCGCTTCGGTTTATGTGTGTTTACTGTAACACCCGTACATAAATCATAATTAATTATACATAAAAACGTTCCTTTTGAATCACTCTACCTATTGACGAAAACAGCATTAATTAAAGATGTACATTATCAAGGCAATTTAATTTGAACTGTAATGCAATGAGAATAAAGTTTATATTCCTTTCTTCATAAATTGAAAATGGCATTTTCGAACAAACGTAATTGAACTTTATTGCCTTGATAGTAGATTCAAAATTCCACTTACAAAAAACTGGGTGTTTGTAGTTAGGGAATGCAATTTAACCGGTTATTAAGCGTTTTTGTATGAAAATAACCGGTTAAAACCGGTTATGACCGGTTATTTGCATTCCCTATTTGTAGTACGATGGGCCTTACGAGGTTAAAATTTGTTGCGCAGTTTAGAAGATCTAAGCGAACAGACGGCGGAAGGGTTTTTGTTTTATACTATGTAAATATATAGTACATTGTTGTAGAGGATAGAAAGTATGTATGTATGTAAATACTTTGTTGTACAAACGGGAAAATAACAAACAACAAAATAGACAGAAACACAAAAGGTATGTACAAAGGCGAACTTATCCCTTTAAGGGATCTCTTCCAGTTAACCTTTGAGTGATTGGGAAAAGTTTGAAAAATTAAATAGCCAAACGTACAACAATGAAAGGGACTAGATGTTTCATAATTACGTTAATATTAAATAACCAATTTAAAGTTCTAAGAATAAATAAATAAATATGAGCTAGATCTACGCGAAAAGTACGCGATTTTTGGACGAGTCATTATAGAGGGCCGAAACGTGGTTGAGTCCATAAATTGCACTTTCTACCGAGGCAGACATAGTGCTTTTCACAACTACTGAAAGTAAATAAAATAAAAATTCATATTCGAAATTCAAATTTTAATTCATGTTAATTTGACATTACCGCCAATTTTACCATAGATAACTTTTTTATCTGGACCCCTATTCTCGTCGCTCTCGAGATTAATAAACTAACATGCGAGATGAAGATATCAACTACATATAAAATTGTATTTGTTTCGCCATATCTCCCATGTAATTTCATCTCTAGTGGTTCGAGATTAGGGGCCAAGTTTGAATTACATTTAAAAAAAGCAGTGACATAGTTTTTAGTCTGTGTATCTTTTAGCAAAAATACACCTAATATTTTACGACAAAAAATGGTGTGTTCTGATTGGTCGATTTCAATTTTTCATTTTAATTAGCTATGACACAAAAATTAATTGATTGATTTTCATTGGTTCTTAAAGTTGGGCAACAATGTTCGCGACCAATCAGCAAACACACCGACGAAAACATTCTTGGTCTGTCCTTATAAGTGACGTTTTGTGACCCCAAACAAGACCATCTATGGCCATATTTCCGAGCAGTGTTGTGAAAAAGAAGTATTTTATTTCTCTATATAAGTATTTATATCGTTATCTAGTACCCATACCACAAGCCTAGAGCTTAGTTTGGGACTAGGTCAATTGGCGTGACATTGTCCCCTGATATTTATTTATTAAGTGTGTTTATTGTTTTATCTACACTCATATCATAAGTCCTCTATTATGCGTTCAAAACCCGTAGGCAATGACCAGCATAACCTGTGGTAGTAGGTGACAGCGATGACAGCTGTTAATTTTGGAAGGTGATCCAAATTTGGATCTCATTACCTTACAATATTCGATAACGTAATGAAATTACGTTACAGCTGTCATCGCTGTCACTTATTACCACAGGTAAGGTAACGTTGGTCATTAGCCTTTCGGCTTCTGAACCCATCTTAGAGTACTTATAATATGTGTGTAGTAACCGTCACGTAAACTACTATTGCGGTACCCATAGTGTACTTTTAATGTGGGCTGAAATGATGATGATGAGGATTATACATTTATTTACTATATTTATTTAAGTACCTATGTTTATTGTTTTGTAGTACCCACAGAGTACTATGGGTACTACAAAACAATAGCCTAGAGCTTAGTTTCGGGCTAGGTTAAAAAAATATCAGATAATAGGGCTGCCCTTTTACTACGGAACCCTAAAAAGGGCCGGAGTTAACCTACTTTTTTATTTATACTCTGCAGCCTTGACAAATATAGAAAATCTATTTTTTTTCTTCATGCCATTACATTTTTTTTTCGTGGACAATGACACCAATTGACCTAGTCCCAAACCAAGCTCTAGGCTTGTACTATGGGTACTAGACAACGATATATATACTTATATAGAGAAATATATACTTATATACATAGAAAACATCCAAGATTCGGTAGCAAATATTCGCGCTCATCACACAAATATCTGTCCTTACCGGGATTTGAACCCAGGACCATTAGCTTCGTAGGCAGGGTCACTACCAACTAGGCCAGCGCGTCGTCAATACTACCCGATGAATAACTTATATCCTCGTAAGGCCCAGTGTGAAATAGGATGTATATTACCAAGGCAATTTAATTTGAACTGTATTGCAATAGGAATAAAGTTTATTTTCCTTTCTCCATAAATTGAAAATGGCATTTTCGGACAAGCGTAATTGAACTTTATTGCCTTGATAGTAGATTCAAAGTTCCACTGACAAAAAACTGGCTTGTTTATATACGGTCCATTTTGCACAAACAGGCTAAGATGTTTATCTACACTCAAATCATAAGTTCTCTATTATGCGTTCAAACCCGTAGGCAATGACCAGCATTACCTGTGGTAGTAGGTGACAGCGATGACAGCTGTTAATTTTGGAAGATGTTCCAAATTTGGATCTCATTACCTAACAATATTCGATAACGTAATTTCAAAATTACGTTACAGTTGTCATCGCTGTCACCTACTACCACAGGTAAGGTAATGTTGGTGATTTGCCTTTCGGCTTCTGAACCCATCTTAGAGTACTTATAATATGTGTGTAGATAAAGTATTGTACGCAAATCTGCTTAATTGGCATTACTCAAGCGTCACGTTAGGTTCTATTACCAGTATTAGTGACAAGTTGCAAGCCCATCGCCTAACAGTACTACAAGCCTTTATTCCCTAGTCGCCTCTTACGACTTCCACGGGAAGACATGGAGTGGCACTATTCTAAGCCGGCAACCACGGCTAAGAGAGAAATACATTCTTAAAAACATAGAAAACATCGAAAACCGACTCAGGAACAAAATGAAAGACTCTCGCTCATTACAATTAATTAGTAGTTTACGTGACGGTTGCATAACACTAATTACGCAGAGTTTCGTACAATACTTTATCTATACACATATTATAAGTACTCTAAGATGGGTTCAGAAGCCGAAAGGCAAATGACCAGCATTACCTTACTGTGGTAAGGTGACAGCGATGACAGCTGTAACGTAATTTTGAAATTACGTTGTCGAATATTGTAAGGTAATGAGATCCAAATTTGGAACATCTTCCAAAATTAACAGCTGTCATCGCTGTCACCTACTACCACAGGTTATGCTGGTCATTGCCTACGGGTTTTGAACGCATAATAGAGGATGATATGAGTGTAGATAAAAATATTTGTCTCATCGAACACGGGACTACCATCTTTGTAAGGGTCACTGCCCACTGTATTGCCATATGGTCAAAGGTTGACTAATTATATCTACTCCTCAGGGAAATTCGGTAAGTAATAAAATTAAATGTTACCATAACTGTTAAGTTATATGGGGCAGCGGCTGAATTCAGATGGGAGATGAGATGTTGCACCGAGTTCGTCAACCGGTATTATCGTGTACAATAACAATAATGTCTCCCACATGCTCGGAAATTAACCTTAGGTACTGTCGTTAAATCAGCCCGCGAACGCAAAGTTCTGAGTTCCAGATCTAGGCAAATTAAAAAAAAAGGTGTGTGAAAATGTATGAAATTTCAACATATGAGGTGTTTTACTTTTTAAAACCATGTTTGGACTAGGATAACTAACTCCAAACAACCAAACACTCGTGCAATTAAAATTCTTCCACGTTTATTTTACTTTTTAAATGTCATAGACTAAAAAAGGTAAACGTTTTCAAACAGCGTTTACAGCGTATATAAAAGTGTATCAAATAGTTTGACTTTTTTTAAAGAAATTGCGTTCATAAACAAAATAAATTGCCGAAATAACATAAACGCGTAATAAGTGTTATAAATTTAAACTATATTTTATTCAAACTGAATTGATTACGTGTAATTTTGTGATTTTATTTAATGCTTTATTTCACTTTCATACTAAATCGTACCTGTTTCAAATGTAAAAAGAATTATGATTAATGTTGATTATGATGTAATGAAATGAAATGAAAAAATATTTATTAAAAACTATCTGCACAATTAAGTTAGAAACAAATTATCGGACGCGGCTTACGGACGCGGCTGACGGCCGCGACTGATAAGTGTGCACAGTCGAACGGGACGTGGCTTGCGGACGCGCAACAACGGGAAACACATTATCGGACGCGGCTTACGGACGCGGCTGACGGCCGCGACTGATAAGTGTGCACAGTCGAACGGGACGTGGCTTGCGGACGCGCAACAACGGGAAACACATTATCGGACGCGGCTTACGGACGCGGCTGACGGCCGCGACTGATAAGTGTGCACAGTCGAACGGGACGTGGCTTGCGGACGCGCAACAACGGGAAACACATTATCGGACGCGGCTTACGGACGCGGCTGACGGCCGCGACTGATAAGTGTGCACAGTCGAACGGGACGTGGCTTGCGGACGCGCAACAACGGGAAACACATTATCGGACGCGGCTTACGGACGCGGCTGACGGCCGCGACTGATAAGTGTGCACAGTCGAACGGGACGTGGCTTGCGGACGCGCAACAACGGGAAACACATTATCGGACGCGGCTTACGGACGCGGCTGACGGCCGCGACTGATAAGTGTGCACAGTCGAACGGGACGTGGCTTGCGGACGCGCAACAACGGGAAACACATTATCGGACGCGGCTTACGGACGCGGCTGACGGCCGCGACTGATAAGTGTGCACAGTCGAACGGGACGTGGCTTGCGGACGCGCAACAACGGGAAACACATTATCGGACGCGGCTTACGGACGCGGCTGACGGCCGCGACTGATAAGTGTGCACAGTCGAACGGGACGTGGCTTGCGGACGCGCAACAACGGGAAACACATTATCGGACGCGGCTTACGGACGCGGCTGACGGCCGCGACTGATAAGTGTGCACAGTCGAACGGGACGTGGCTTGCGGACGCGCAACAACGGGAAACACATTATCGGACGCGGCTTACGGACGCGGCTGACGGCCGCGACTGATAAGTGTGCACAGTCGAACGGGACGTGGCTTGCGGACGCGCAACAACGGGAAACACATTATCGGACGCGGCTTACGGACGCGGCTGACGGCCGCGACTGATAAGTGTGCACAGTCGAACGGGACGTGGCTTGCGGACGCGCAACAACGGGAAACACATTATCGGACGCGGCTTACGGACGCGGCTGACGGCCGCGACTGATAAGTGTGCACAGTCGAACGGGACGTGGCTTGCGGACGCGCAACAACGGGAAACACATTATCGGACGCGGCTGACAGACGCGCCTGACGGACGCTTATAAGATATGCCTATGACGCGTCCCGCACCCCGTGCATGTTTTCGGCTGACAAAAACATCCAGCGCGCCAGATATCTATCGGACGTCCGAACGCTCAAGGTTACGTCCACGGCTGAAGTCCGATAGTTTGCACAATTCAGTGTATATTCATTATCTAGATACCTATAAGTCGCGGCTGTCAGCCGCGTCCGTAAGCCGCGTCCGATAATTTGTTTCTAGCTTTACACGAAATTACAAATTATAGAAAGTAAGACTCAATTTTCATTTGCACTATTGTCAAAATGTGCAATGTGTCACGTATACCAACTGGTCCCCACACTATACTTCGTTCGGATAGGTATTTAACTAAATATAAACAAAAAAGGCACGTGACATAGTTTGTCAGCCAATAGGAGCAGAACACTGACACGTCAAAGCTCGACCAAACAGTTTTGATTGGCTGTTCGACAGAGCCACGTGGTTTGGTTTGTTTACATTTAGTTAAATACATATCCCAACGAAGTATACATATAGGCAAGCCATGAGTCTTAGAATTGCAGCCTTCAGATTGTAGTCTTAAGAATTCAAATGTCTATGTGTCTCTGTTCACACTAACCATCACATGGCCTGTGAGCTCGTGTGTGTGTTGCCAGTGATGACTTACGGATCTGAGACGTGGGCGCTAACAATGGGCCTTATAAGGAAGCTCAAAGTCACTCAGAGGGCTATGGAGAGGGCTATGCTCGGGGTTTCTCTGCGTGATAGAATCAGAAATAATGATATCCGCAGTAGAACTAAGGTTACCGACATAGCCCGAAGAATAGCCAAACTTAAGTGGCAGTGGGCGGGGCACATTGCTCGCAGGACTGATGGCCGATGGGGTCAGAAGGTTCTTGAGTGGCGTCCGCCCGGGACACGAGCTGTACGTAGGCCTCCAACAAGATGGAGTGACGACCTTGTAAAGATCGCGGGAACGCGGTGGATGCGAAGAGCACAAGACCGGTCTGAGTGGAGAGCCTTGGGGGAGGCCTATGTCCAGCAGTGGACGTCTTTCGGCTGACATGATGATGATGATCGTTTCCCAACCCGCTTTGTTTTCTGTAACCGTAAATATTTCAGGATTTTATAAAAACTAACCTAACCTAACCTATAGGGTGTCTACACTATGGTACTGAAATACTTAAATCCTGAAATATTTATATAAAATTGGGTTGGCAAATGAAAAAGTTGAGAAACGATACATTTGGCAAACATATTTTTGCCAAACGGCGAATTATTACTTAGTTTGGTATGCAAAGTTTTTTCTTTCTCACTAATTATACGAAGACTGTCAACAAATCGGTATTTAAGTTTTTTATGTATCCCGATTGTGTTAACTCCGTTAACGAAGGCGTAGATACCCAAAAACGGAACGGACCCAAACAGGGTGATTTGTAAACTACGCGTCTAACAAATGGCCGGCAACAATTCGTGTTCACACGCATTTATCACCCTGTAGGGTTACAGGAGCAGCAAAACATGGTTTAGATAGAAGCGTCTATAATAAAAATATTAGCGCATCATAAAAATACGGGTGATTATTTTTCACATTTAAGTCGGTTCGATTCCCAGACGAAGCAAGTAATTTTTAGAATATCTTTGAATGCAATATTACTAACTTTTAAAAATAACATAAAGTCTTCTTTCAGCAAAATATCCTATCTACGATATTTAAGGTACTTTGCCTTCATGTCCCATAGTCTTGGGACGCCCTGTATATACAGGGTGGAAAAAACAAATGCCACATGGATGGCAACTACCTTAAATATTTGGGGCAGAATACTACGCAAAGTAGACTTACTGTTATTTTTCAAAACAATTAGTAATGCATTTATGGATTTTTGAAAATTCGTCTGCCCTAACCGGGAATCAGTTCGATTCGAAATTCGTCGAATATGACAAAACAATAAAGTTTCTTAGTTTACGCGGACTTTATTTAGTTTAAGGCGTATGCGTTGTTGTTGATGATCACTTTCAATGAAGAACACGACTTTATGCTTAAGGCTTAATATCCAAAAACCATCCATTTCATCATCATCATCATCATGTCAGCCGAAAGACGTCCACTGCTGGACATAGGCCTCCCCCAAGGCTCTCCACTCAAACCGGTCTTGTGCTTTTTGCATCCACCGCGTTCCCGCGAAGGAGAAGTTCCTGCGGATGGAGTGACGACCTTGTAAAGATCGCTACCATTTACTTTATAGTTTTGTCATATTCGGCCAGTTCGATTCCCGCTTAAGGCTGATAAATTTCCAAAACTCCATAAATGCTGTATTTCTTGCTTTCAAAAATAAAAGTATCCTCCTTTGAGTAGAATTTGCTATTTCCTATATTTAAGGTAGTTGCCGTCCATGTTTCGTTCCTTTTTTTCACCCAGACGGCCCTGCAAAGATGCAATACGCTAACTAACGTTTCTATTCGATTCGTTTTTAAACCAATCGCGTCACTGATAGACCACGTGACTTTTCGTATCACGTCATCTCCCAGTAACGCGATTGGTTTAAAAACGAATCGAATAGAAACGTTGGTTAGCGTAGTGCATCTTTGCAGGGCCCTCTGTATATTATTATAGTTACCGAGCGAGCGCGAAGTGTCTCCGTTTCAGTTTGGGCAAAAATACTTTCGTATGTCGGACGTCTGTTCGACGTCAGTTTGTTCTCCTCTAAGTACCAATTTCACAAAACGATGTTAACCACTTAACAGACTATTAGAGCGTTAACAGCTGTCAAAATGTATCAACTAACAGTCGATTAACATTGATTAAATTTAACATCGTTTGGTGATATTGGTAAGGGTAGCATTTCCCAACCGATTCTCGTGAAATTTTGTGAACAGATTCGATAAGAATGGGTGCGCCAAAGTTCATATAAAATTGCAACTCCGATTTTTTTTCGATCTTATGATCGGAACTTATAACGCCAATGTTCACGGAACCGTACACTTTTCAGAATTTCTTAAGTATCTTACGTGTAGATAAAATTTGGTTAGGTTAGGTTAGATTTATAACAATCCTCAAAAACTAACAGTTTCTTAAAAAAATGCATTATGAGTTGCGATAATAATGACTTAAAAAAGTATGAACAAAAAAGTAGAAGCAAAATTTTTCGAAGAAATGATGAGTATAGACACAAATCGTTATTGGTATAAAAAATCTATAGACCAATTTTATATGAGCCAATGTGGACCCGATAAGAATGAAAAATCTAAGCATACGGTCACGATATTTCGAATTATATTTCTTGAAGTCGTCAATGTCATTAGAGATGCTAAGTCATTTGTAACTAACTGGAAATTCAGCCTCGTTGTTGTGGAATATCAGATTGACTTTGGACCTAAGGTGGGTACCACATTTAAGTCGTTGACTGTATACACAGAGGGACAGACGGCACGACAGAGGGACGCGACTTTGTTATATACAATGAAGAGATACGACAAGCTAACTAATGTTAATTAGATTTTCCTTAATGTCACAAATGGATACCTAGTACAATCACCAGCAATTATACAGGGTGGTACTCGATAAACTGTTCTTATTGAAAGGGATGAAATTTTAGGGTAATTTATAGGTAAAACATTTAAAAAAAAAATTATAGCCACTTGTTTTTTCTTAAATTTTTTAATAAATTACAGCAAAAATGTCATTTTGTTTTCATAAAAACACTATTTTCTCAAAATATTGTAGATATTTCACTAGTTTTTTTTCCTCGTTTAATTTTAGATCTAAAAACGTTACAAAAAATGTTTCTAAAATATCTGCAAAATTTTGAGAAAATCGTGTTTTTATGAAAACAAAATGATATTTTTGCAGTAATTTTCCACAAAAAAAGCAGTTACTCAGTTATTTTTTTTAATTGGTCTGTTGTCAATTATTATAAACCTAACTAATATCAATACAATGCATTTTGTTTTATCTTTTTTGGGCTATTAGATTAAAAGTTACACCGTCACAAGTAAGTGTACTACCCAAACTTTATTAAAAAGTTTGACAATCTGTAAAAAAAACCAGTAGCTGAAAAAAAAAAGATTAAAAAAAATTTGTTTTACCTATAAATTAACCTAAAATTTCATCCCTTTCAATATGTACAGTTTATCGAGTACCACCCTGTATATTATCCAACATTGATCGCAAAAATATCTGACACGTCTCTATCAGAGAGAAATGTGAACTAAAAGAAGATGTAGTGACTAAGATTGAAAAGGGCATGCTTCGATGGTTCGGTCATTTGGAAAGGATGGATGAAAGAGATATACAGAGCAAAAGTGAGTGGGAGGGTCGGAAGGGGCCGCCCTAGGCGAACTTTTTCGAATCAAATCGGAGAAATACTGGAAAAGGGCCGGATCTTAAGTACCCGAAACCGACGTGCATGCATGACTCGATGTATGAATGTGGAAGAAGCGAAACAGATCGTAGCAGGTGGAAAGAAGTCGTCTCTGCCTACCCCTCTGGGAAACAGGCGTGATTTAATGTATGTATGTCTTTATTACTAGAGGTATATGAGCGAGTCAGATATTTTTGCACCTAATGTTGGATAATATATTATTGCTGGTGACTGTACCTGCAATCTAAGTCACTATTTTCTAAACACCCATAACTTCAAATATTATGTACGAGTATACGTCGAATTTGATATACAGGGTGGAAAGTTGAGATGGGGCATTAAGGGCAGCTACCAGATCCCTCGCTGCAACGCGAAAATGATCTTAGGAGACCTTTCCCAACTTTTTGAGTGATGACAATCGACATTGTCAGATTTTTGATAAAATGTACAGTCAGCGAGAAAATCGTCAGAATTGAGTTTTTTTTTTATGCCAATCGATCCCATTCCCATAAAGGATTAAAACACTCGTTGAGACCAACTGAGGTTAGAGTACTAGAACAACCACAAATCAAAGAAAACTTTTTCCATACATTTATCTTTTTCTTATTTACCTTTTTCCATAAAATATCGATTGTCATCACTCAAAAAGTTGGGAAAGGTCTCCTAAGATCATTTTCGCGTGGCAGCAAAGGATCTGGTAGCTGCCCTTAATGCCCCATCTCAACTTTCCACCCTGTATAGTAGGCAAACCCTAAATACAAATGATAAAAACGGGCAAAATGTGACTCGGGCGGTACAGAACCCTCGGTGCGCGAGTTCGACTCGAAGTTGACCGGTTTTTATTTATTATATTCAATTAATGAAATATCGAATTCGGTGCGAAAACGCATAAACACTCAGATTCAGCAAAGGTTTTTTTTTAAATAAATTCTCATAATTTTATGGGATTTCAGTGGCAGTACTTTACAAATGTAATGCCTCGCTTACACGAGTCTAGTGCTTGTAGTAAGTACTTGTCCTTTGTACTTGGGACTTCTAAATGCCAGTTTCTACGAGTGTACAAGAAGGCGTTAGTAAATGTGGTATAGTTTGTAAATATAAAAGTGTAGGGGTCGCTTTACCCATAGATGATTCAAACTGTTTCTATTAACTAAAAAAACTGAGGGCTCAGACAAGATGCACTACGCTAACTAACGTTTCTATTCAATTCGTTTTTAAACCAATCGCGTCACTGGAAGATGACGTGATACGAAAAGTCACGTGGTCTTCCAGTGACGCGATTGGTTTAAAAACGAATCGAATAGAAACGTTAGTTAGCGTAGTGCATCTTGTCTGAGCCCTCTGGTCTACTGCGACTCGGACTCGCACCCTAAGTGTTTCCTTACCATTTTTGGAGTGCCTTTTATATTTAAATAAAATCTATTTTTTGGGGTTCTTTACCCAGAAGTAGTCCAACGGAACCCTTTTACTAAGCCTACCCTGTCCGTCTATTCGTCCGTCTGTTTGTCTGTCCGTCCTAACTATAGCTTTTGAATCGTAATAGATGACTGGTTGATTTTTTTTAGAATACCTATGTATCATGACGGCGGGTTTACGACCAAATTAAAAAAAGATAGTGAAATTAAGGGTGTCCCCATGCAAGAACCTTTTTTTTAATTATTTTTTCATTTGTTGTTATAAATGACTCTATTTAACAAAACCACTTTCGCATTTATCATATTAGTAAGATATTTTGTTTAAATATAAATCCCTTTTCACTACGCTGCTAAGCACTAAACACATAACAACAAGATAACATAACGTGACTACATAACTTTAATGCAAGTAACTGCTAACTAGCACTCGCGACCAGTACTAAACTCGTGTAAACACCGCTACGTGAGCGAGTCAGAAAGGCACGCCATAAATCAAGCTGTGCGCATTTGCACAACATATAAAACTCGTGACAGACTGACAGACAACCCACACTACCGTCCTAACAAAGAAGGCGGAACTGAAATCTAGTTGTCGAACCATTTTATACTTTATTGTTAACCACATTAAATTTAAAAAAACCGCCTTCAAAAAGCAAAAAATAACTTCTTTAAAATGGTAGGTATTTACCTACCGTCTGCTTTTGGTTAAAATATTGTTGGACGCCGACTTCAGTTGGACTGACCTATTTACCTACCATTTTAAAGAAGTTATTTTTTGCTTTTTGAAGGCGGTTTTTTGTTTTTTTAAACATTTATTTTATTTTATACTTTTTAGTGATCCTATTTATGCTGTTACGTAGCTCCACTTCTAAATATTAATAAGAAACTATAGAACATTTCAAGCTCGCCGCAGACAACGCCGCAGGAATGTCATAGTCATATTTAAACCTAAATGTGCTTCGTCATAGTCGCTCAACTTCCTTTATCGAAATATCTTATCGCCACCCTTGAAATAGGTACCGTTAAGGAGTTCCGGTGGCCATCTGTGGTCTTCATCATCAGTTCCACTTCACCATATAGTACTTTTCAAAAGCAAATGCATGAGTTACAGTGAAAAATACCAAAATCGCTATAGGTGTGCCTATAATATTTGAAGAGTTCTCTTGATTTCTCCATGATCCCATCATCAGATCCTGACGTGGTGACAATGGGACCAACTAGAAAGTATACCCATTCGAACAACGAAAAAATGTTTCAAATCGGTCTAGTGGTCTTCGAGTAATCGGGGAACATACATAAAAAAAAAAAAAATATCCCGACGAATTGAGAACCTCCTCCTTTTTTTGAAGTCGGTTAAAAATGCTTTACGTACTACTGTGCAGATAACCGCCTTCTTTAATAGGAAGCACAGCCTAAGCCACTGATTGTAGGGACTCGAATTATAGAGAAAATATTTCCAGACCCTAAGAGTGCAATAAGATGGGTCTATATTGACTGACATAATTATTTTTAGTCATAATGTGCTTTAGGTCATAATCATCGCAAGTTATAACTTGTTTTTTAAAGAAACTGTTATATTTCAGGATTTTTATAAATCAAACCTAACCTAACCTAGCCTTGTCTACACGTTAGATATTTCAGAACTTCTGAAAAGTTTACAGTTTCAGCGAAAAATTATGTTAACAATTACATTATGATCAATAAAATTATGGGAAACAAAGGGCTCCCCAATAAGATTTTTTTTTTTGAAAATCGATCCATAGTGGGAAGAGATAGGGGAAATGGTGGAAAAGTAATGCTACGTTTACGAATTTGAGTGCTCTCTTTAGTCTTTATTATAATAAGATAAATCTTACAACGATTCATACATACATACATTAAATCACGCCTGTTTCCCGATTCGTTTAGTCTAATTATAATTAATAGCTTTCACTCCTTTGAAGTCTTTCGCCAAAGTCGAGTTATTTAAAGACATTCCCATGGGCTTATTACAGATATAAAGTTAATGAATATCTCACGCAAAGCCTGATATAAACAGAAGCACATGTTGCTACACTCGCACTAGTTAGTGCAAGTTACTGCTACTATTTACTAGCCACAAGTGCTAAACTCGTGTAAACTCGGCTTTGTGAGTCGGAATGGCGCGCTATTAATCAAGTTGTACGCAAGTAATTTGCACAAAAACATTTGCGGTGATGCGCGATTTGGCACAGCCGTGACGGTGAAACATTTCTGACGTGTTTTGTTTAATAAAACACTAGCGATCCGCCCTCGCCTCGCTTCGGTTTATGTGACTTTTCTGTAATAGTCGTACATTAAACATAAAAACCTTCCTCTTGAATCACTCTATCTATTCATGAAAACCACATTAAAATCCGTTGCGTAGTTTGAAAGTTCTAAGCGAACATGCAGACGGACAGACGGCGGGAAGCGACTTTGTTTTATATTACAGATATAATCCGTGGTTTAAAAAATATATACAGGGTGTCCGAGAAACCGATGTCAACCCGCCTAGGTCTGATAGAGCAGCTAAAAAGCTATCGATTTAACCCCTATGTATGTTCAGCGATTTTTGCTAGTTTCGGAGATATTGATCATTTTAATCTGAATTTTTGTAATTTTCTCGTGTGTCCATGTCACGAAACATCATTAATTTCATCTTTTATTTCATAAGTATTCAGTGGTATCTTACATAATTAGAATCATTACGAATCATCGAAGTTTTTAAACCTATTTGTCCGTTTTTTTATCAGTATTTTTTTCAAGTTATCACCTAAAGTTGTTTTTTCCATACAAAGACAAAAAAAAACACTGGGGCACCTATTATGGAGAAACAAACTTTATGTGATTACTTAGAAAATACAGAAAAAAACGGGCAAATACGTTTAAAAACTTCGCCGATTCGTAATGATTCTAATTATGTAAGATACCACTGAAAAACTTATGAAATAAAACATGAAATTAATGATTTTTCGAGACAAGGACATAAGGGAAAATTACAAAAATTCAGATTAAAATGATCAATATCTCCGAAACTAGTAAAAATCGCTGAACAACATAGGGGTTAAATCGATAGGTTTTTAGCTGCTCTATCAGCCCTAGGCGGGTTGACGTCGGTTTCTGGGACACCTGTATATCAAGCTGCCGTCCTCTAATTAGAAAGCCGTTAAGCCCAAAAAGTTGTTTCGGAGATATTGGCAAAAAACGCGCGAAATGTTGTTTCTAAAAAACTACGCTACCTAGAACACTGATTCTTGCACAAATCATTCACATTTTTATACATGCATCTTATAAACTTTTATCTATTGAGAAAACCCTTTTTAATTATTATTAAAATCGTTTTTTGTTTGTTTAGTTAAGGATGCTGCAGAAATTTTACATCTAATTACTGCTCTAAACGGCTGTTAACCTACACTTAGCGGCTCTTTAGTAAAGGAATTTCCTTAAATATTGAACAATTATATTTTTTGGTAAAATTATGTAAAGATACTTAGCTATAAAGTTGCTAAGCGATATAACTACTTTATAAGTAAGTAAATCACTAAAATTAAAATGATAATACCTTCTGTAATAAGCGGCTATGATACTTTAGACTCTTTCTAGCTATTTAAAGAGCGTTGTAAAACTGCTTTATAGGTAAGTAATGCGGCTTAACTGCTCAATAGTTAAGTATTATATTAAATTATTCCGACCGATTTGATAAATGCCTGTAAAATATTTTTGTAGCAAAGTATTACGAAAAATTACAGTATTAAAAACTTATTTTAAATGGCGTTAAGGGAGGCAAACTGCAAATAAGTTAAGATTTTCTCTAAAACTGCATTTGTTTTTATTTCCTTCACTGAATGTCTTAGACAATGCTGAACTAAAAAGAAGTTAAAGTTGCTTTGCGCCTTTTTTGGTAAGAATAATCTGATAACGTATTTGTAGTTAAGTAGAAGGCCAGAAAATATTCATCAAATTCGGCAGTTAGGGTATTTTAACGTACGTTAAGCTAAGAAATGTGGGTTAGTCGCTTTAAAGGTGAAGGAATCGTCAAAAGTTCTGTCACTTAACGGCCTACGACGTTTTTATATCTCTGGAGCTATGTGGAATTGGAAAATGAGTCTTAGAGTGAAAGATAGAGAATTAAAAATTGTATCGGTTCGTATCAAAAAGTCAAAATCGACCAGATGAGGGTTAACGGCTTTCTAAGTAAAGGACGGCAGCAAGGGACTATCTCACACCAATGGACGAAGTCCCAAACTAAGCTCTAGGCTTGTACTATGGGTACTGGACAACGATATAAATACTTTAATAAATAGAAAACATCCAATACCATGACACAAATACTCGTGATCATCAAACAAATATTTGTCCATACCGGGACTCGAACCCGGGACCGCTAGCTTCGTAGGCAGGGTCACTATCAACTACACCAACGCGTCATCTGCGTCGGCGCAGTTTCTAAGTATATCTAATTTAAATAATTTTATTTCTACATATACAGGGTGACTCCTAAGTGGTGAACAGAAATATTTTTTCTTATTCTGTAGCTTTAGTTTAAACACTTTTACTTAACAAAAATCTTTTTATATTTTTACCCGACTGCGGCGGAGGGTTATGTTTTTCACCGTCATGTATGTCCAGTTCTATGTTCCCCGCTACAGCAAAAACGGCTAGGACGATTTTGACAAATGAGGTATCATTCGATTCGTCTTCGCAGCGAGAGTGACATAGGATACCTAAACTGTTAAAATTGAAATAACAACCATGGCCAAATGACAATTATTAACATATGTAGCTATATCGACGACAGTATAAAAAATGCAGTCGGGTTTTTAAAGCTTGCTTTTCATTAATGATTGTTATAATAAAATCAATAATTCGCTTTCAATTGACCTGATTTCGTGGTCACCCTACTTCAATAGCCTAAGTGGGTACTCCATCGAGAAGATTAAGTAAAATCTACATGAATCATTAAAAGTACAGTTAGTTGCAGAGGAATGTGACCCGCCTGCATACTAAGCTTCTACGCAGGGAGGGTCACGTTTATCTACAGCTGACTGTATTTCGAGTACTTGTCATGTAGAATAGGGTGACCACACGGTTGCTATTTTTTTACTAAATGAAATTAATTAACGTTAATGTCGTTAAAGTTCAATTGTTTGCTTTTAGACCTAACGCACTGAACTTGCCTTGAAATGCTGCGTTAGAAACTATGATTTTTGTTCACCACTTAGGAGTCACCCTGGATATACAGGGTGGTACTCGATATACTGTACATATTGAAAGGGATGAAATTTTAGGTTAAGTTATCGGTAAAAGGTATTTTTGAAAAAAAAAAATAGCCCCTTTTTTTTTCTTAATTTTTTAATAAATTACAGCAAAAATGTCATTTAGTTTTCATAAAAACACGATTTTCTCAAAATTTTGTATATATTTCATTATTTTTTTGTGCTTATTATTATTCCTCGTTTAATTTTAGATCTAAAAAAAACGTTAAAAAAAAGTTGTAAAACATCTGCAAAATTTTGAGAAAATCGTGTTTTTATGAAAACAAAATGATATTTTTGCAGTAATTTTCCACAAAAAAAGCAGTTACTCAGTTTTTTTTTAATTGGTCTAATATTGTTATCAATTATTATAAACCTAACTAATGTCAATACTATGCATTTTGTTTTATCTTTTTTGGGCTATTAGATCAAAAGTTACACCGTCACAAGTAAGTGTACTACCCAAACTTTATTACAAAGTTTGACAATCCGTAAAAAGAAACCAGTGGCTAAAAAAATTCAAAAAAATATGTTTTACCCATAAATTAACCTAATACTTCATCCCTCATATATATATATACAGTTTATCGAGTACCACCCTGTATATTTATGCCAAAGAGCGAGCTTATCATAATAAGTGGGTTCAGTGACCCATAGACCTTTGCATTCTCAAATCTACATTTACAAGATATGACCCGATTTAGGAATTATTTGTATGTACCTAAATGGGCGTATTTTCGACTTTTTACAAGGTGGCGCCAAAAAAATAAATGTTAGAAAATACAATTTAACTTATTTCCCAAGTGTCTTGGGAAATCAACTGAGCAAGTAAACAAGAAAGTAAAGTGATAAAACGAATGTCTCTTTTGGGACGTGTTAAACTGCCACAAGTACATAAAGTTGATAAGCGAATTAGGACTTTAGTTATATGACATTTTAGCTTCAATTGAAATAATGTGAGGACGAGTTATGGCTGTTCTCGATCAAACAGCAGTTTGTATTGTTGGGTTTCTGTAGTACATAAAGTTGATAAGCGAATTAGGACTTTAGTTATATGACTTTAGCTTCAATTGAAATAATGTGAGGACGAGTTATGGCTGTTCTCGATCAAACAGCAGTTTGTATTGTTGGGTTTCTGTAGTACATTAAGTTGATAAGCGAATTAGGACTTTAGTTATATGACTTTAGCTTCAATTGAAATAATGTGAGGACGAGTTATGGCTGTTCTCGATCAAACAGCAGTTTGTATTGTTGGGTTTCTGTAGTACATTAAGTTGATAAGCGAATTAGGACTTTAGTTATATGACATTTTAGCTTCAATTGAAATAATGTGAGGACGAGTTATGGCTGTTCTCGATCAAACAGCAGTTTGTATTGTTGGGTTTCTGTAGTACATTAAGTTGATAAGCGAATTAGGACTTTAGTTATATGACTTTAGCTTCAATTGAAATAATGTGAGGACGAGTTATGGCTGTTCTCGATCAAACAGCAGTTTGTATTGTTGGGTTTCTGTAGTACATTAAGTTGATAAGCGAATTAGGACTTTAGTTATATGACATTTTAGCTTCAATTGAAATAATGTGAGGACGAGTTATGGCTGTTCTCGATCAAACAGCAGTTTGTATTGTTGGGTTTCTGTAGTACATTAAGTTGATAAGCGAATTAGGACTTTCGTTATATGACATTTTAGCTTCAATTGAAATAATGTGAGGACGAGTTATGGCTGTTCTCGATCAAACAGCAGTTTGTATTGTTGGGTTTCTGTAGTACATTAAGTTGATAAGCGAATTAGGACTTTCGTTATATGACATTTTAGCTTCAATTGAAATAATGTGAGGACGAGTTATGGCTGTTCTCGATCAAACAGCAGTTTGTATTGTTGGGTTTCTGTAGTACATTAAGTTGATAAGCGAATTAGGACTTTAGTTATATGACTTTAGCTTCAATTGAAATAATGTGAGGACGAGTTATGGCTGTTCTCGATCAAACAGCAGTTTGTATTGTTGGGTTTCTGTAGTACATTAAGTTGATAAGCGAATTAGGACTTTAGTTATATGACTTTAGCTTCAATTGAAATAATGTGAGGACGAGTTATGGCTGTTCTCGATCAAACAGCAGTTTGTATTGTTGGGTTTCTGTAGTACATTAAGTTGATAAGCGAATTAGGACTTTCGTTATATGACATTTTAGCTTCAAATGAAATAATGTGAGGACGAGTTATGGGTGTTCTCGATCAAACAGCAGTTTGTATTGTTGGGTTTCTGTAGTACATTAAGTTGATAAGCGAATTAGGACTTTAGTTATATGACTTTAGCTTCAATTGAAATAATGTGAGGACGAGTTATGGCTGTTCTCGATCAAACAGCAGTTTGTATTGTTGTTTCGGTGTGTGGATAAGAGAACCATAGTAAAATTACTAGTACGCATTTGCATTATTGAGATTAAAGTCTTAGTACCAAATTCACAATACGATGTTAAATTTAATCAATGTTAATCGACTGTTAGTTCATACATTTTGACAGCTGTCAACGCTCCAATCGTCTGTTAAGTGGTTAACATCGTTTGGTGAAATTGGTATGTACTTATCTACTTTTATATACTATACTATAGTACTGCTACTTTGCGATGTTTTTTTCTGTGTTAAGACTTACCGGACCTAACCTTAACCTTAACCTTTCTACCCACTGTGCTGTTTGAAGAACGAGGGCAGTTTTACGATTACATTAACCTAAACCTTAACAGTTGGGCACACGGACAGATGGACAGACGGAAGTCGCGAAACTGTAGGGGTGAAACCATCGACACGAGAAGATGAAGAAAGGGTTCGTTTTTGACGGACCCCTAAAAATCCCTATTTAATATTGCTTGAGCATTACACCAAACAATAGTACATTACTACAGAGGCCGGGAAGTAGGGGGTTGCCGGCCGAGTTCATATAGACTTCCCCACTTCACGCCGAGGTTTGTATAGTGCTTTTCTCAAACATATAAATAATTCATTAAAAAAATAAAACAAAAATTACAACGTCAAATACGTACTAGGAGTGCATAAACATTAAAAGTAACCTACAGTGCTCAGTCATCCGCGCTGTGCCGGGTGCGCCCCGCGTCGCGCCGCCCCGTGCTACACCGCCTGCGATCTAAGTTGCGCTACGCACCCCTAATAACTTCTGCCCTCCTGGTACCTGGTGCCTTTATGCAAACGCTTTGGTTGGATGCACGCCTTAGTATATTAAAAAAAAACAGCTCTTCATAAACGCAGCAGCCATGTTTACATGATAATCAAAAAAAAACTACTTCCAGGCCTAGGCCTTCAATTTTGTATGAAATTCCTTTACAGTTCTCTCGAGGTGTTCCGCCCGCAACGTGATACTTTGAGGCCTAAAATAACTAACATAACGCCAACATTCCATTGCATGTTTGAGAAAGTATTATTTACTGTCCTATTATTTGCAATTTCCGTTTCGTCGTCGTCTTTGCAACGCGTAGAATTTACGATGCCATTTTGAATCCTATTCGTATTCATGGCTTTATTTATAGTATTGGAAATACGTCGGGTACAAATTGAAAATGGATTTGATGAAATTGTATGATTTAGGTGCCCTCATGAAACATCAGTGCTGGCAACGTCGCAAATGTTTAGTGCCTTTTTGCAGAATTATACATACATACATACATACATAATCTCACGCCTTCGTTCCCAGAGTGGGGTAGGCAGAGCTACAGAATTACAAACATCTCTAAAACTTGTTGATAATTCTATAACCACAATTTGCACAATTAGGCTAAGATGTTTACCAGCGTATTAGGGACAGGTTGCAAGCCCATCGCCTAACAGTACTACAAGCCTTTATTCCCTTAGTCGTCTCTTACGACATCCACGGGAAGACATGGAGTGGCACTATTCTAACTCGGCAACCACACGAGGCAGAATTATGTTTCGTCAAATTTCATTCGGCAACCAACTTTTCGCCGAAGTTTTATTTGTGCAAACCAATCCTTGGTATAATCAATTTTACTTTGTAATTTTTTTATTTCCCAACATTTTTATATTGCAATATTTTATTACGTAAAATTTTACGTGGTAAATAATTGTGTAGCAAATAACATATTGTCAAATAATTATGAAGCAAATGATTTGCTTGGGTTACCTTTGTTTCTTCAAAATATTGTTGGTCAAATGCATCAATTCCCAAATTTTCAATTCCCAAAAATTGGTTTCCCGTCGCAGTTGATTTATTTTTATGTAGTCACAAGTGTAACCTAACCTAACCTAACTTAACCTGTGTTTCGATGGTGTACTGCCTTTTTGCCGAATTATGTTTCGTCAAATTTCATTTGGCAACCCACTTTTCGCCGAAGTTTTATTTGGCAAACCAATCCGTGGCATAAAGTTCTAAGCTAAAACATATCATATTGACGCTAATATACAGGTTTTATATTTTTAAGTTAGATGCTAAACACATCAACAATTTTACATCGGAATTTTAAAATAAAAATTTGCCCAAAATAAATTGAGATACGTAGTTTGGGGAGGTAAGAATTTGCTAAATAATTTTCGTCGTAACATTAGTCTACCTATCAATACAATTCTGCCCTACTAAGCATAATGGCGTTATCTCAAACAAAACATCTGTAGAAATTGCAACCTAGTTACAAACAGAAGAGAGTTGAATCTGCTTTGGCTATTGAATTTAGTTATTGCATTTTTGCTTAGGAGGGCAGAATTGACGAAAACATAATTGACATCTTAACCTCGTACGGCCCAGTGTGCAATAGGATGTTCATAATCAAGGCAATTTAATTTGAACTGTGTTGCAATAAAAATAAGGTTTATCTTCCTATGTTCATAAACTGAAAATGGCATTATCGAACAAACTTAATTGAACTTTATTGCCTTGATGGTAGATTCAAAGTCCCACTCACAAAAAACTTCCTGTTTATAGTATGGTGGGCCTTACGAGGTTAAAAGAATCCCAGGTAAATCATTTGTCTAACGATGATTTATCAAATCATTATTTGGGAAATGATATCAGTGCGAAACGTTGAGTTGGGAAATGAAAATTTGACCAAATAAAATATGGGATATGTAGTTTGGGGAGTTAAGAATTTGCTAAATATTTTTTGTCGAAACATTAGTAAACCCAAATGTTTATTGGCTACTAGATGACATCCGCGACTTCGGACGCGGGGAATCAGCTTCCTACAATTTTAACCACTTAGGGGACGAATTTCCAAGTATAATACTTAGTACACTTGGTATTTATACTTAGTACACCCCTAGGGGTGTACAAGTAGGGGTGATTCATTTTTGACAAAAAAAAATTTATGAATTGGGTCGAATTCTTGGCCCTATTTATCTAAAGGACCAGTATTCAAAATTATAATAAAATTAGTTGGTATTTAGGTGTCCCACGTTTTGAATAAATTTTCATGATTGTTTAATTCTCCAAAGCCGCAACAGGCAGAAACACGGTGATGATGGTCAATATCATTAGTGTTTGACATAACGCACCTTTAGAACAATAATGACCTAATTCAAAATTTGTGCTTTCAAACTTCGAGTCATAAATTTATTATCATAGAGACCTAACTCGAAATTTAAAATTTCTCAATTAGGTCACTATTGTTCTGAAGGTGCGATAAGTTGACAGGAAATTTAGTTATTATTTGTTGTTTTTAGAAAAATCATTACCATTGAAAATCTCCCCCTAACTGATCAATTTGTGCAAACTCTAAATATTCTCTATTCACATTGAAATTAAAGAAGAGTTAGGGCGTAAGCAAAGTCTGCGAAAAATAAGAAAATTTTTCAATACGAATATGAAACACGCTAACCGAGAATATCTGAATATTTCCTCCAAATTTCAACTCACCAGGTCCAGCGGTTGTGGCTGTAGGTTGATATGCCAGTCACTCACTCAGTCAGTTTCTTGTTTTGATATACCTACCTATTCTTTATTCTATAGGCTTCATGCTTTCGATAAGTATGTAATTGGTCTATTTAACAAGCAAAAGGACTGGACTGAAATTTTTCAGTCAACCTATTCGCCATACATTACTTAGCATATTAAATTTGATATATAATACTTTTTATCTACACTCATATCATAAGTCCTCTATTATGCGTTCAAAACCCGTAGGCAATGACCAGCATTACCTGTGGTAGGTGACAGCGATGACAGCTGTTAATTTTGGAAGATGTTCCAAATTTGGATCTCATTACCTTACAATATTCGATAACGTAATGAAATTACGATACAGCTGTCATCGCTGTCACCTACTACCACAGGTAATGCTGGTCGTTTGCCTTTCGGCTTCTGAACCTATCTTAGAGTACTTATAATATGTGTGTAGATAAAGTATTGTACGCGACCCTGCGTAATTAGCATTACGCAACCATACGTAAACTACTATTATCGAATAAACAGCCCGGTGAAGGTCGTCTCCTATTCGGACCCTGCTACTAAGAACTATGATTTAACTAGGTTTACTTAATAGGTACATATAAAACATCCAAGACTCAGAAACAGATACTCGCGCTCATCACACAATTAACTACCTTACCGGGATTTGAACCCAGGACCGCTAGCTTCATTGGCAAGGTCACTACCAACTCTATGCTAACGTGTCGTCCAATATATGATTATTTGGCAAGTTTGGGTGCTAAAAAATTTACGAGCGACCGCCATTTTGATTTTATTACATATTTATCGACTATGTTGGAAATGAGTCAACATAATAATGTTTAATATAGTAGGGTACATATAACATGACCTTCAGGAATATGTCATAAATAGAGAGCAGATTTGAAGTAGCGAATACAAGTTTAATATGGATATGACTAGTGCCACTGGTTAGATAGATAGATTTATTTATTAGATATCATGTTACACTATAGTTCATTTTTGCAGAGGATAGAAGGTACGCGATTTTTGGACGAGTCATATAGAGGGCCGAAACGTAGTTGAGGCCCTCTAGTGTACGAGTCAATAAATTGCACTTTCTACCGAGGCAGACATAGTGCTTTTCACAACTACTGAGAGGAAATAAAAAGAATTTTTTTTAATTCATGTTAATATGACATCACGTTCAATTTTACCACAGATAACTTTTTTTTAATCTGGACCCCTATTCTCGTGGCACTCGAGATTAATAAACTAACATGCGAGATGAAGATGTCAACTCCATGTAAAATTGTATTTGTTTCGCCATATCTCCCATGTAATTTCATCTCTAGTGTTTCGAGTGGGGCCAAATTTGAACAACATTTAAAAAAAAAAAGCAGAGACATAGTTTTTAGTCTGTGTTTCTTTTAGCAAAAAGCACCTAATATTTTACGACACAAAATGGTGTGTTCTCATTGGTCGATTTCAATTTTTCATTTTAAGGAGCTATGACACAAAAATTGATTGATTGTATTTCATTGGTTCTTAAAGTTGGACAACAATGTTCTCGACCAATCAGCAAACACGCCGACAAAAACATTCTTGGTCTGTCCTTATAAGTGACGTTTTGTGACCTCAAACAAGACCATCTATGGCCATATGTCCGACCAGTGTTGTGAAAAGGAGTTTTTTACAGCTCAAACATAATAGATCCTATTTATTATGCACCTTTTTGATAGTTCCTGTCAACAATGTCACTGTAATTAAATGCTTACTTGTCTAGTCTTATCCATATTAAATTTGTAATCGCTACTTCAAATCCGGTCTCTTGTCATAAATACGGTCGCGGTAAAAAAAAATATGGCGAGGAGAAGGCAATCTGTATTGTTGAGAAGGCAAATGTTGGGTTTAGGATCAGGGGCACGTTTTATAAAGCTACAAGTAACAAATTTACGGTTTACGAAAATTATTTAGCAAATTCTTAACTCCCCAAACTACGTATCCCATATTTTTATTTGGTCAAATTTTTATTTCCCGACTCAACGTTTCGCACTGATATCATTTCCCGACTAATGTTTTGATAAATTATTGTTAGACAAATTATTGCCTGGGATTATTTTAAGATGTCAATTATGTTTTCGTCAAATGTATTTATTGGCATACCTTCATTTAAAAATAACCCTAACCCCTATCTCTGGGAGCAGTTTCGTTTTTAGGGTCATAAAAAAAAAACCCTAACCTACCTATCTCTGGGAGCAGTTTCGTCTATAGGGTCATATAAAAAAATGTTATTTGCCTTAACGAATCATTTGCTACACAATTATTTACCACATAAAATTTGACGTAATAAAATATTGCAATATAAAAATGTAGCGAAATAAAAAAATACGAAGTAAAATTATGCCAAGGATTCGTTTTCCAAATAAAACTTAGGCGAAAAGTTGGTTGCCAAATTTGACGAAATATAATTCGGCTAAAAGGCAGTACACCCAATTTTACAGGGGTGTGATTCTCTCAACAACGACGAACGGACGGACGAACGAGTGAATGTCCAAGCGGCGAGTTTAAGTAGTCCCGTCAGAGTGAACAAAACACATTTTAGCGCGTGTATTCAATGTGGCAGCATGACTTTTCGAACGTATAAGGCTGCCTAATTGACAATGCACGCGCTAAAATCTGTTTTGTTCGGTTGGACGGGACTCTTAAACTCGCCGCTTCGATTCGCTCGTCCTCCCGACCGACCGGCGTTTTTTGAGAGAATAACACACCAGGTCTAAACTGGCAACACTGCTCAAATGGCTGGCCGTCATTGGTCGAGGTTGTGTCAAATGGAACCTTGTAACCTGTAAATTGTAATTTGTAGCTTTATAAAACAGGCCTCAGTGGCCCGTTTCACGAAGCTACAAGTTACAAATTACAAGCGGATCTGTCTTTCTAGCAAAAGGAGTTAGAAAGAGACTTCCGCTTGTAATTTGTAACTTGTAGCTTCGTGAAACGGGCCTCTGGTGGCCTGTTTGCCAGTATGCCGAATCATTGCCTCCAAAAAAAAACGGCCAAGCGCGAGTCGGACTCGCGCACCGAGGATTCCGTACCACACAGTAAGATTTCGATATCGAATCGAATCAGCGCGAGCCCAACTCACACTTGACCATTTTTGAGTATTCATTGTTTTTCTCCAGCCTTATCATACCAAATTTGACGCTTGTGTATTTTACCGTCTTAACGATACAACAAAAATAAAAATACGTGGAAAAATCTTTCTTGTATGGGAACCCCCTTTATTATTTGTAAGTAAATCAACACACATTTTGAAAAAAGAACTCGTTATATATTAAGTTTCAAAAGATACATCACTTTAGGCTTGATTTCCTCTGACATCGGTCGCTGACGTCGGTCGAGCGTACCGCGGTCGCGTATGACAAAGAAAAGTCCCGCAGTGCGAAGCCGATCGCTGTACGGTACAGTACGTGCTCACCTGCGCTGCGCACACGTGCGTACAGCCAACCGGTCAGCTTTGCACTGAGCGCGCGATAGTGTTGTATAGCGCGTCAGCGCACCGACGAGCGAGACCGACGCGGGCCGTCAGCGGCGCGTAGCAATCAATCTGCTGCAGACGGTATTGTCGCTGTGCGGTGTCCCATAGAATATGATGTATATTCGTACGCTGGAACGACGTCAGCGACCGACATCAGCGTAGGAGGAAATCAAGCCTTAAAGATACGACGGACGGACGGACAGCGGAGGTATATTAATAGGGTTCCGTTTGGGCTCCCTTAACTACATTACATACAAAAGTCAGGTCAAAATTATTACCCTGTTTTCGGCAGTCTGGTAAAACAATCATCATAATCATCATCATGTCAGCCGAAAGACGTCCACTGCTGGACATAGGCCTCCCCCAAGGCTCTCCACTCAGACCGATCAAAACAATATTATTATTAAATATTAATGATTTAAATTATTATTTCTTGGAGTTATTTAAGTGAACCCAAAGCTTACATTTCTTTGGTTATACTGCAAAATCACATAACTAACAAATTTATTAAGGAGCAAAATGCACCTTATTGACGTAAAGGTAAGGCGCTTTTGCTCTTTATTAAATTTGTTAGTTACGCTGTTTAACAGGATCACCGATATGGATTAAAACTTTTCTTTTACAACTTTTTATCCGTCGAAACTTTTACAGATCCTTGAGGATTTTGGTACAAAATAGCGGCCAGACAATGGTTTAAGAGTATAAAAAGATTATTCTAGAAATTTATCATTATGACACGCTTTTTTGTTGCCGAATGTAATTGTCTCATTGATAACAAAATTGGAATTAAAAGGCGAGACAAATAAGTCCAAACTCCACGAGTCTAATATTTATGAGCCATTGTTTGGCATCTGCTACGGGTACACTACACTACATAATTCCGAAGAGTCATAATTGATCCAAATTCCGTACGGCATGTTTTGATAGAATACTTACTCTATTTTTTGATATCACTTAATTCCGAATGCAATATTTTGATAGAAAACTCTGTTTTTTGATATCACTTAAATCCGAATGCAATGTTTTGATAGAAGACTCTGTTTTTGATATCACTTAATTCCGAATGCAATGTTTTTATAGAAAACTCTGTTTTTTGATATCACTTAATTCGGAATGCAATGTTTTGATAGAAATCTCTGTTTTTTCATATAACTTAATTCCGAATGCAATGTTTTGATAGAAAACTTTATTTTTTGATATCACTTAATTCGGAATGCAATGTTTTGATAGAAATCTCTGTTTTTTGATATCACATAATTCCGAATGCAATGTTTTGATAGAAAACTCTGTTTTTTGATATCACTTTATTCCGAATGCAATGTTTTGATAGAAAACTCTGTTTTTTGATATCACTTAATTCCGAATGCAATGTTTTGATAGAAAACTCTGTTTTTTGATATCACTTTATTCCGAATGCAATGTTTTGATAGAAAACTCTGTTTTTTGATATCACTTTATTCCGAATGCAATGTTTTGATAGAAAACTCTGTTTTTTGAAATCACTTTATTCCGAATGCAATGTTTTGATAGAAAACTCTGTTTTTTGATATCACTTTATTCCGAATGCAATGTTTTGATAGAAAACTCTGTTTTTTGATATCACTTAATTCCGAATGCAATGTTTTGATAGAAAACTCTGTTTTTTGATATCACTTTATTCCGAATGCAATGTTTTGATAGAAAACTCTGTTTTTTGATATCACTTTATTCCGAATGCAATGTTTTGATAGAAAACTCTATTTTTTGATATCGCTTAATTCTGAATGCAATGTTTTGATAGAAAACTGTATTTTTTGATATTACTTAATTCCGAATGCAATGTTTTGATAGAAAACTCTATTTTTTGTTATCACTTAATTCCGAATGCAATGTTTTGATAGAAAACTGTATTTTTTGATATTACTTAATTCGGAATGCAATGTTTTGATAGAAAACTCTGTTTTTTGATATCACTTTATTCCGAATGCAATGTTTTGATAGAAATCTCTATTTTTTGATATCACTTTATTCCGAATGCAATGTTTTGATAGAAAACTCTGTTTTTTGATATCACTTTATTCCGAATGCAATGTTTTGATAGAAAACTCTGTTTTTTGATATCACTTTATTCCGAATGCAATGTTTTGATAGAAAACTCTGTTTTTTGATATCACTTTATTCCGAATGCAATGTTTTGATAGAAAACTCTGTTTTTTGATATCACTTTATTCCGAATGCAATGTTTTGATAGAAAACTCTGTTTTTTGATATCACTTTATTCCGAATGCAATGTTTTGATAGAAAACTCTGTTTTTTGATATCACTTTATTCCGAATGCAATGTTTTGATAGAAAACTCTATTTTTTGATATCGCTTAATTCTGAATGCAATGTTTTGATAGAAAACTGTATTTTTTGATATTACTTAATTCGGAATGCAATGTTTTGATAGAAAACTGTATTTTTTGATATTACTTAATTCCGAATGCAATGTTTTGATAGAAAGCTCTATTTTTTGATATTACTTAATTCGGAATGCAATGTTTTGATAGAAAACTCTGTTTTTTGATATCACTTAATTCCGAATGCAATGTTTTGATAGAAAACTCTGTTTTTTGATATCACTTTATTCCGAATGCAATGTTTTGATAGAAATCTCTGTTTTTTGATATCACTTTATTCCGAATGCAATGTTTTGATAGAAATCTCTGTTTTTTGATATCACTTTATTCCGAATGCAATGTTTTGATAGAAGACTCTGTTTTTGATATCACTTAATTCCGAATGCAATGTTTTGATAGAAAACTCTGTTTTTTGATATCACTTTATTCCGAATGCAATGTTTTGATAGAAATCTCTGTTTTTTGATATCACTTTATTCCGAATGCAATGTTTTGATAGAAATCTCTGTTTTTTGATATCACTTAATTCCGAATGCAATGTTTTGATAGAAAACTCTGTTTTTTGATATCACTTTATTCTGAATGCAATGTTTTGATAGAAATCTCTGTTTTTTGATATCACTTTATTCCGAATGCAATGTTTTGATAGAAATCTCTGTTTTTTGATATCACTTAATTCCGAATGCAATGTTTTGATAGAAATCTCTGTTTTTTGATATCACTTTATTCCGAATGCAATGTTTTGATAGAAATCTCTGTTTTTTGATATCACTTTATTCCGAATGCAATGTTTTGATAGAAATCTCTGTTTTTTGATATCACTTTATTCCGAATGCAATGTTTTGATAGAAATCTCTGTTTTTTGATATCACTTTATTCCGAATGCAATGTTTTGATAGAAATCTCTGTTTTTTGATATCACTTTATTCCGAATGCAATGTTTTGATAGAAAACTCTATTTTTTGATATCACTTATAAACTTTATTTACATCCAACTAAGTACAGAATTCAACATTAATACAATTAAAAATTAAAACTATACGTATTTAAATTAAAATTAAACTAAGCTACTCAAATATTAAAGATATAAATAATACTCACCACTATAAAAAGAACACCCCCTCTAGCAGGTCCGCTCGCGGCATGGTCCCCATGACACTGGCTGCATTACCTCTCTGGATAGCTAGCCCAATCCTTTGGGAGAGATAAGCACCAGCTCTAGGATCTCTGGAGGATTCTATGAGCCGAGAGGACAGGGCCTGAATAAAGCTTTTCATATCAGCTGACCAAGGTCCCATGGTTTCCACTGCAAGCGCCACAAATTCGTAATTATTAAATAATGACGAATATTTGCGGCGCTTGAGTGTTTGGGCCTGATCAGCTGCTGCACCGGCCCGATTACTTGTTTTCATTTGAAAGAAAGAAAGACAGAAAAAAAATTTTTCACAACACTGCTCGGAAATATGGCCATAGATGGTCTTGTTTGGGGTCACAAAACGTCACTTATAAGGACAGACCAAAAATGATTTTTGTCGGCGTGTTTGCTGATTGGTCGAGAACATTGTTGTCCAACTTTTAAGAACCAATGAAAATCAATCAATAAATTTTTGTGTCATAGCTACTTAAAATGAAAAATTGAAATCGACCAATCAGAACACACCATTTTGTGTCGTAAAATATTAGGCGTATTTTTGCTAAAAGATACACAGACTAAAAACTATGTCACTGCTTTTTTTTAATGTAATTCAAACTTGGCCCCTAATGTCGAACCACTAGAGATGAAATTACATGGGAGATAAGGCGAAACAAATACAATTTTATATGGAGTTGACACCATCATCTCGCATGTTAGTTTATTAATCTCGAGTGTCACGAGAATAGGGGTCCAGATTTAAAAAACGTTATCTATGGTAAAATTGGTGGTGATGTCACATTAACATGAATTAAAATTTGAGTTTTGAATATGGATTTTTATTTTATTTCCTCTCACTAGTTGTGAAAAGCACTATGTCTGCCTCGGTAGAAAGTGCAATTTATGGACTCGTACACTAGAGGGCCTCAACTACGTTTCGGCCCTCTATATGACTGTTCCAAAAATCGCGTACTTTCTATCCTCTAGAACAATGTACTATATTCAATGACACACATACAACATCTAAATTCAAACTGTAAGGTACATAGGATTAAAAAGCAGAAAAAACAATGGTGAACTCATGGTGAATGGTGAATTTAATTTAAGTTTTATTCCTTTTTATTTTTCATATTACTATTTTTAAACAAATATTAAGATCGGTTGGATTTTCAAGGTGTTTCCTATCTGCTAATCGACATGAAACTAAAGTTTATATGTATTTCACCGGGAGTCCTTATATAAGTTTGGTGGTGAAACTAAGTTGTTCCTGCAATTGTTGGGGGAGGCAAACACATGGTCGGGGGGAGGCGAACACATGGTCGAGGGAGGCGATGGCTGAGATACGCGTCATACTCGTGAACGGGTGCTGTCCGTGGGGTCCGGTCTGTTTACGCTTGAAAGGATCCGTTTTCCAGTTAGTTATTTTAATTATCGTCTCTGACCTGAAACCTCGTCGTGTTGTTCTTCTAGTCATTACATACATACATACATAATCTCACGCCTTCGTTCCCAGAGTGGGGTAGGCAGAGCTACAGAATTACCAACAGCTCTAAAAACTTGTTGATAATTCTGTAACCACATTTTGCACAATCAGGCTAAGATGTTTACCAGCGTATTAGTGACAGGTTGCAAGCCCATCGCCTAACAGTACTACAAGCCTTTATTCCCTTAGTCGTCTCTTACGACATCCACGGGAAGACATGGAGTGGCACTATTCTAACCCGGTTACCACACGGGCATTAGTCATTATTAATTAGATAAATTGTTATATTAAAATTAAATGTACTGACTGATTTAGTTGATGCTTCAACAAATTTTATTTTAATTAATTTTAGTGTGCGCTATTATTATTTATAACTTAATTACCTTGTGCTGTAATTTACTTTTTAGGTATCGTATTTAATGATTTAAAAAATACCTACTAGAGTTTCTTGCGGCGCTTCTTCTCCGCAATGACGTCTTGTCCGAAGCACTGGAAGATTCACTCAATATAACCGACGTGTAAAAGAGCCCTCTTGTGGCTAATTTACTACCTACACATCATTTAATTTCACAATATTTGTTATTTATTACGAACCACAAAGAGCGGCTTAAAAAATTACAATGATTAATGATTACGAATTCGCGGCGCATGCAATGGAGGTTCTGAGATCTTGGTCTGCTGACATGAAATGTTTTATAAAGACTTTTACTGCCAAACTTATCGACACCTCCTGGGATCCCAGAGCTGGTGCTTTCCTCTCCCAAGGGATAGGTTTAACTATCCAGAGAGGTAACGCAGCCAGCATCATGGGCACAATGTCGCGAACGGATTTATTAGGGGGGTATTC
The DNA here is from genome assembly GCA_946894065.1 of Acleris literana. Classification (NCBI taxonomy): domain Eukaryota; kingdom Metazoa; phylum Arthropoda; class Insecta; order Lepidoptera; family Tortricidae; genus Acleris; species Acleris literana. Next base: position 3,894,700 of record OX335695.1, read on the forward strand.
TTTTTGTAGTTGTGTAGGTACACGAACGTTTTTAATAATTATAGTGTTTAGTAGATAATACATTGATTGGTTATTTTATTTATTATAAGAAGTTGAATGTTAGGTAATATTAATTATTCTTATTATAATTTTCTATACATACATAAATACATAATCTCACGCCTTCGTTCCCAGAGTGGGGTAGGCAGAGCTACAGAATTACAAACATCTCTAAAAACTTGTTGATAATTCTATAACCACAATTTGCACAATTTGGCTAAGATGTTTACCAGCGTGTTAGTGACAGGTTGCAAGCCCATCGCCTACCAGTACTACAAGCCTTTATTCCCTTAGTCGTCTCTTACGACATCCACGGGAAGACATGGAGTGGCACTATTCTAACTCGGCAACCACACGATTTTCTATATCTGTTGTATAACAATATTCATTATGATTTTAGTAAGTAAGAGGCGATCTCCACCAGTCAACCTATACCGCAATACAACATAGAAACATTCCATTTACAAAAAAAACACCAACTGACTTTTTTACACATGTGTTGTTCATATAGTAATGTATCAATTCCTGTAAAATACAGCTAATTTAAATTTTAATTTCCGTAGCTTTTGACAAATTACATAAAAGCATACTTACAAATAAAAACTATTACTTGTTCAAACAGTGTAGCAGTGTCCGCCATCTTTACAACAAAACACCATGGGTAAGTCTATTATCGTAGAAGTCATTATAAATTATTATAGTTTGTATTTTTGAAAGAAAAAATAAATAAACAAAAAACCCGACTGCAAAAAAAAAAACAGCTGAAAAGCGAAAAACAAGCCATATAATCTATAGAAAATTGTAAGAGCAATGTTCTTATTGATATTAATTTAAAAAAAAAACTTGAATATTAGAAAAGGTGTTCCAGGCGGGAACAAGCTACTCAAAATGTTAAATTTTTTCAAGAAATAGGTTTTGAAATTCATTGCTTGTCCCCGCCTGCAATACCTTTACCAATATTCAAGTTTTATTTAAATTTATAAATATCAATAAGTACATTGCTCTTACAATTTTCTATAAATTATATTATGGCTTGTTTTTCGCTTTTCAGTTGTTTTTTTTAGCAGTCGGGTTTTTTGTTTATTTTTAATAATTTAATTTATACTTCTCTTTTTAGTTTTTATTAATAAAATAGTGGTTTAATTAATTATTACTAAGCGATATATGAGCTCCGGAGCTCGAATTTTTAATGTCGCGAAGCTACAAGTGACAAATTACAAACGAAATTCTCTTTCTAGCAAAAGGAGTTTATTACTTAACATTTACGTATTTTTTTGACTTTCCTGTCAAAATGGTAGCATCAAAGTGTTATAATAATGTATATATATTTGGAATGTGCTATTTAATAGCTTTCATTTGATACCCATATTGTTATACTAAAAAATATATTTTTTTAAACCCACTCCATTTTTTTTTTCGCGGACGCCATATTGAAATATTATATACCCTATGTCACTTCGGCAATTAAGACGAATCGAATGACACCTCGTATGTTAAAATCCGTCAAGCCGTTGGCTGCAGAGCGTGCCCAGAATTTGACATACATATATACCTACATACATACTGTGATGTAGGTAGATCATTGCACGGTCGCTTACGTCAGTCTTGAATAAATTCTCGAACCTAGCCTACATGTTTCCTTGCTGCTCCTATTAGTACTCAGCTCAAATCTAGATATATTACACATACATACATACTTACATACTTACATATATACATACGCTCGAAAAACATAACCCTCCTAACGCAGTCGGGTAAAAACATTTATTCGTGACAAACAGACAAACAAAACTGACATAGACAAAAAACCTATTGTTACGAAATGGTTCCAACTCAGCGTTATGTTTGTTACTCAATTACGATTCAACTACTGAACAGATAGGGATGAAACTTGGCACAAATATAGGTTAGGTCCTGGAATAGGACATAGGATAGTTTTTAGGGTTCCGTAGTCAAACTAGGAACCCTTATAGTTTCGCCATGTCCGTCCGTCCGTCCGCAGCCTAGCTCAGAGACTCTTAGTACTAGAAAGCTGTAATTTGGCATGAATATACATATTAGTCACGCCAATAAAGCGGTTAAGTTACACGTTTATAAAATATTAAGCTTTAAAGCGCTAATTTTTGTTAGAGTCAAATGTCCCCTCCCCCTACAGCCAAAACTACAAATACTAAAAATCTGAAAAATATCTTAAATGAAAGCACATACAATGAATTTAATAGGAAAACTATCACAACTAAGTAGACTAGATTGGTTCTTGAGTTACAAACGGTTTAAGTGTTTATACCTACCTAAAACTTATTTGCGGTGTTGGTAAACTGACCGCGTCCTATGTCGATGTATGGTGATAACAGTTTTCCAACGGCAAAGTTAAGTTTGTCGCGAGGTCTAATTTGTTTGTAGTAACGGCTTCGGAACCCTACACTGAGCCTGGTCCGACATGCTCTTGCCCGGTTTTTATCACGGAAAATTGGACAGTTCCCGAGGGAGCAGCGATAAACGACTTCTACGCGGAGTCGCGGGCAAAGGCTCGTAACTAAGGTCTGTTTATTCTTACTTGTCTTTTATAGTAAACAACTTTCTAACCTCAAAATGAACCTTTTTTGGCTAAAACAGCTTTTTTAACCGACATCAAAAAAAGGAGGAGGTTCTCAATTCGTCGGGATATTTTTTTATTTTTTTTTATGTATGTTCCTCGATTACTCGAAGGCCACTGGACCGACTTGAAAAATTTTTTCGTTGTTCGAATGGTTATACTTTCTAGTTGGTCCCATTGTCACAACGTCGGGATCTGATGATGGGATCATGGAGAAATCAAGAGAACTCCTCAAATATTATAGGCACACCTATAGCGATTTTGGTATTTTTCACTGTAACTCATGCATTTGCTTTTGAAAAGTACTATATGGTGAAGTGGAACTGATGATGAAGACCACAGATGGCCACCGGAACTCCTTAACGGTACCTATTTCAAGGGTGGCGATAAGATATTTCGATAAAGGTAGTTGAGCGACTATGACGAAGCACATTTAGGTTTAAATATGACTATGACATTCCCGCGGCGTTGTCTGCGGCGAGCTTGAAATGTTCTATAGTTTCTCATTAATATTTAGAAGTGGAGCTACGTAACAGCATAAATAGGATCACTAAAAAGTATAAAATAAAATAAATGTTTAAAAAAACAAAAACCTGCCTTCAAAAAGCAAAAAATAACTTCTTTAAAATGGTAGGTAAATAGGTCAGTCCAACTGAAGTCGGCGTCCAACAATATTTTAACCAAAAGCAGACTTCAGTTGGACTGACCTATTTACCTACCATTTTAAAGAAGTTATTTTTTGCTTTTTGAAGGCGGGTTTTTTTTTAAACAAAATAAAGCAATCACAGAGAATAAATTGGCCAAGTAATTTCCTTCGTCCCTCGCGCTTTGTTACCTACCCCTACCATGTTTTGACTAGTTTTGTTTACGTTTTTTCTGCACGACATAAATAACAATTAGAACCCTAAATTATGGTATTAAAACGAACTACCTAGTGCTTTTTATAACTACGTCGAAAAGAAAATCGCGTGTGTGGACATTTTTTGACGATATTTCCTGTAGGCAATAAAGTGCCGAATATTCGGCATTTTTTGCCGACCAGTCGCCGACTAATCACTGACTAGAATTGATACCGAATAGTCGGCTTTCCCGACTAATCGTCGAGTAGTCGGCCCATCTGTAATATGAACTTATCCGAAAAAAACCTATGGGAAAGGATTATAACGCGGACAGTAGCTGGTTAATTACGTTATAGTACTGTCATGGGCAAGTAACTTATCCCCAGTACTGAACACAATAAACATTTTCGCCGTAACAGACGCATTGGTTGTGAGTTATGGGTCTGATAAGAGTTAATTTATGACTCCTAGTTTCTAACACAATACATCATTATTTGTGCGTTAATAGTGGTTTATGTAACTGGTGCATAATGAGAGGTCTTAAAACACGAGCCTACGGCTAGTTTCATAATAAGATCACAAGAGTGTTTTAAGGCTTAGTTACATACATTAGTTTATGTAAATGATGCATAATGAGCGGTCTTAAAACACGATTGTGAATGAAACGAGGCTAAGGCTAGTTTCATAATGAGATCACACGAGCATTTAAGGCTTAATTATGTAGTTATCTACAGACATTATGTTTATACAAAATATTTGTATGGATGCTGAAGATTTGATTTTCACATTCTTACATCAAGAAAGCTTAAGCATCTGGTTGCCGCCATATTGAATTTTGATTACTGTCATATCTTTAGTGACACTCACAAGATTAACACAAGTCGATTGACATAAGAATCTTCGAAATCCGTTCACGCGTTTACTTTCTAGAGCGTCACAAAGGAACAAATATAGGTACATACAAATATACATATATAGGCTGATAAATACATTTCTCTCCTTTTATACAGTCTCCTTACATACAGTCACGTAAAATCAGCTGAGCACTTCAGCAAATTAAGCTATCAACGCTCAGCTCACTCACGTGGATTCCGCCAAGGATTTTAATTAAAAATTTAATTAACGAAGTTAAAATTGGTTATTTTTTCAGCAACGTTGCCTGTATTAAATATTTGCATGTAATACAACTTTTTGTTTTAGATTATAACATTATCGTTAAAAACTCCGTTTTCGCCCGGTTCCATTAACTTTGGTTATTTTGCAAAGTCAAACAAGGCGGCGTATTCTGAGTTTGAATACGGCAGAACTTTACTATTTTAGGCTTTCGTACCCGAAGGGTAAAAACGGGATAATATTACTAAACTTTCACTGCCCGTCCGTCTGCCCGTCTGTCTGTCACCAGGCTATAATCTCATGAACCGTGATAGCTAGACAGTTGAAATTGTTACAGATGATGTATTTGTGTTGCCGCTATAACAAGAAATACTATTAAAAAACAAAAAACCGCCTTCAAAAACGCAAAAAATAACTTCTTTAAAACTGTAGGCACCTAATAGGTTAGTCCAACTGAAGTCGGCGACCACAACATTTTCAACAAAAAGCCGACATCAGTTGGACTAACCTATTAGGTGCCTACAGTTTTAAAGAAGTTATTTTTTGCGTTTTTGAAGGCGGTTTTTTGTTTTTTAAAACATTTATTTTATTTTATACTTTTTAGTGATCATAATACGCTGTTACGTAGCGCCACTTCTTAGTTGAAATGAAACTTTAACTTATATCAAGCGCGCCGCAAGTAACGCCGCGGGAAAGTCATAGTCATATTTGAACAAGTAAATATTATTCGTTGTAGGTAGTCGCTCAACTATCTTAATCGAGATATCTTATCGCCACCCTTGAAATCGGTACCATTGAGGAGTTCCGGTGGCCATCTGTGGTCTTCATCATCAGTTCCACTTCACCAAATGATACTTTCTGAATGCAAATGCTGGACTTGTTACTAAAAATACTAAAATCGCTATGTTTGCCTACAATATTTGAGGAGTTCCCTCAATTCCTCACTGATCCCCTCATCAGATACAGATTTGGTGACATTGGGACCACCTCGGAAGTATCGGTCCACATTTGATGGAGTAACCGGTGAACATACATAGAAAAAATAAAGATATATACAGTGGAACGTATAACCTCCTCCTTTTTTGAAGTAGGTTAAAAAACAGAATCAATTAAATATTTCCCATATAACTAACGTGTTTTTTTTTTTTGCCATTTTTTTCTCGATATAAATAACGGCAACAGGTAGGCGCTTAAAATATTCACAGAATATTTATTTGTATATTCACTTTGAAAATAAATAATTAAATTAAAATAAAATTAATATTTTAGGGGGCTCCCATACAACAAACGTGTTTTTTTTTCTATTTTTTGCTAATGTTGTATAGATAATGGTACGGAACCCTTCGAGCGCGAGTCCGACTCGCACTTGGCTTTTTTTTCTTTTATAGGGTTTCGTAGAGAACAAGGAACCTTTATATTTTCGCCATGTCCGTCTGTCCGTCTGTCTGCGACTAAACTCAGAGACTCTGGATTATACAAATCTGTATTTTGGCATAGTCACTACATAGTATTACTGTGGGGGGACAGATGTAAAGACCAGATAAATGCTTACCATAATATGTGCAATAGCCAATTAAAAAATATAGACTTCCCATTAGATTTTGTAAAATGTTGTGGGCAATATTGTAACAATAATAGTCATAAGAATATTATAAACAAACTGTATAATAGAATAGTAGATATTTTGTGTCAGAGTGCGATTTCTACGTACGGAAATTATAAAAAGAAAAATAAAACTGTGATAGGCTGGAACAAGCATGTAAGCGAGGCGCACGCGAGTGCTAGGCTGCATTTCAATACCTGGGTATGGCTCGGTAAACCATGTAGCGGCCCAGTGTACAATAGCATGATAGAAACACGAAAACGTTTTAAAGGAAAGTTGAAATGGTGTCAAAATAACCAGGACCAGATAAAAATGGATTTATTGGCAACATTTCACTCGAAATCAGATTTTTAAAAGTTTTGGAAGTGTACTAACGAAGTCAATGCGAAGCCTGGCACTCCCGTGTGTATTGAGGGAGTTTCTAGTCCTAGCGACATTGCTAATTTATTTTTACACCATTTTAAGGTACGGTCGCCGCTTGCGACGCCTAACACGCAGTTTGACACTGAGTCCATTGGTGGAATATACACAATTATTCTAGCCAAGGATGTTAAGATCGCAATTAGTAGAATGACCAGAGGTAAATCGCCAGGACACGATGGTCTCAGTGTCGAACACCTCCGGTATGCTGGCGTTCACCTTCCACGAGTCCTCGCCTTGCTTTACAATCTCTGTTTAAATCACTCTTACCTGCCTCTTGATCTGGTGAAGACTGTGGTAGTGCCCATTATCAAGAATAGAACAGGGGATGTCTCAGACAAGTCAAACTATAGGCCCATCTCCTTGGCCACTATTTTCGCTAAAGTGCTTGACAGTGTGCTCAACTCCTATTTGAGGAAGCATGTTCAGTTACATGATGCCCAATTTGGGTTTGTGCCCGGCCTGTCAACTGAAGCTGCGATCCTTAGTCTGAAGCACACTGTCAGGTACTACACGGATAGAGAAACGCCCATCTATGCCTGCTTTATGGATCTTTCAAAGGCCTTTGACACGGTCTGCTATGACATCCTCTGGAAGAAGTTGAAGGATACTGGGTTGCCGCCGGAGCTTATCTCACTGTTAAGAAACTGGTACCTGAATCAAGAGAATAGAGTGAAGTGGGCAGGCGAGTACTCGGCTCCGTGCAGGTTGGATTGCGGGGTGAGACAGGGGGGGTTGAGCTCGCCCCTGCTTTTCAATCTGTATATGAATGCGTTGATTGGGGAGCTAGGCACCATGCATGTAGGGTGTTTTGTTGACGGTGTGTGCGTCAATAATCTCAGTTATGCAGACGACATGGTGCTGCTGGCTCCCTCAGTCACCGCATTGCGACAGCTGCTGGCTACATGTGAGGCGTATGCGGTGTCTCACGGGTTGTCTTATAATGTTCAGAAAACTGAGTATATGATTTTTAAGGCGGGAACCAAGAGTCCTTTCTTCTTTCCTCCTATCACACTCAATGGTGTTCACCTTAGAAAAGTGCATCAATTCAAATATCTTGGTCATCTATTGACCGAGAACTTGAAAGATGATGCTGATATGGAGAGGGAGCGCAGAGCATTGTCAGTTAGGGCGAACATGCTGGCGCGCAGATTTAGACGATGTGCGGATTCAGTAAAAATTACGCTTTTTAAGGCTTTTTGCACATCTCTGTACTCGTCGAGTCTGTGGGTCAGGTATACTCAAAAGGTTTACAATGCTCTGCGCGTCCAGTACAATAACGCCTTTAGGGTGCTATTGCGGCTGCCGCGGTACTGCAGCGCCTCTTCCATGTTTGTGGAGGCACGCACAGACAGTTTCGATGCTCTGTGGCGCAAGAAAACTGCCTCATTAGTAGACAGGGTGCGTGGCAGCGAGAATGGCATCTTAAAGATGATTGCCAATAAATTTGATTGTCCTCTGATGTGGAAACTTACACAGAGGACAAAATCACTGTTATTTATTAATTACTAACATTTAGGCTAAGAATTACTAATAAAACTGTGGACCTATCATGTTGTCTGAATAAATAAATTATTATTAAAATAAATTATTATTATAGTATAAAACAAAGTCGCTTCCCGCTGTCTGTCTGTCCCTATGTATGCTTAGATCTTTAAAACTACGCAACGGATTTTGATGCGGTTTTTTTTAATAGATAGAGTGATTCAAGAGAAAGGTTTTTATGTATCATAAGTTTTGGATTATGTACGGATATTACAGAAAACTGGCATAAACCGAAGCGAAGCGAGGGCGTGACACTAGTTGATAATAAAAAGAATGAAAGCAGGATTAATGCTGTTTAAATGACAGCTCTGAGAAGTATGTGTGGAGTTGGGATGATAGAAGAAATAGCGAGATCCGAGATCTATGTGAATTGAACGAAGATGTAGAGACAAAGATCGAAAATATGCTAAGATCTTGGTCATTTAGAAAGGATGGATGAAAGAAAAGTTACGAGAGAGGAATGGCGAGCGAGAATGAGTGGAGATGTCAGTAGGGGACGCTTTAGACGCATATACAGCGATCAGAGCGCCCTGCCAAGATTCATTGCGCTAACGTTTCTATTCGTTTCGTTTCTAAACCAATCGCGTCACTGGTAGATGACGTGATACGAAAAGTCACGTGATCTACCAGTGACGCGATTGGTTTAAAAATGAAACGAATAGAAACGTTAGTTAGCGCAATGCATCTTGGCAGGACCCTCAGATTCGCGATATACAGTCGAGTTCATAAATATGTATACAATTTAGTACCTTGTCTATTTAGTGTCATGTGTAAACTGCCGTATATGATTGTCACAACAATTAAAGTGACAAGGTACTAAAATGTATACATTTATTAACTCGACTGTACTGAATAAGGGCCAAATCAAAAGCACGCGTAATCGACGTACCCAATAAAAATGTTGAGCATACTTAGGACCTTGTCATTGTGAATGTCATTCTCATTGTCATATGTGTGTCATTTGATGTTCTGTTTGAAGTTTACTATGACAACGCACTATAAAGTGCTTAATATTTTAGTTGGGATAATACTGGACGTGCATGAAGAGGGTGATGAATGTAGAGGGACCGAAAGTTGTACAGGGTGGTACTCGATAAACTGTACATATTGAAAGGGATGAAATTATAGGTTAATTTATCGGTAAAACAATTTAAAAAAAAAATTGCTTTCACTTTTTTTCCCTAAATTTTTTAATAAATTACAGCAAAAAGCAGCTTATTATTATTCCTCGTTTAATTTTAGATCTGAAAACGTTAAAAAAATTTGTAAAACATATGCAAAATTTGAGAAAATCGTGTTTTTATGAAAACAAAATGATATATTTGCAGGAATTTTCCACAAAAAAAGCAGTTACTCAGTTATTTTTTTTAATTGGTCTAATATTGTTATCAATTATTATAAACCTAACTAATATCAATACTATGCATTTCGTTTCACCTTTTTTGGGCGATTAGATCAAAAGTTACACCGTCACAAGTAAGTGTACTACCCAAACTTTATTACAAAGTTTGACAATCTGTAAAAAAAAACCAGTGGCTAAAAAATAAAAAATAAAATAGTATTACCTATAAATTACCCTAAAATTTCATCCCTTTCAATATGTACAGTTTATCGAGTACCACCCTTTATGTTTAGACTGATGCACCTGGCGTTCATGGTGGCATCATAAGAATAAACAATAACTACACGTAGAAGCGAAACTCCCGGCTCCGGACGCGCGCTCGGCGCGTTAGATACCTACCGCCTGGCGACACCTGAGGTGTCTAGTCAGTCAGGGGCGTCACACACGGAATATATATTAACCAAGGTATTAATATTGTGTCTTGAACTGGTTTTCGTATTTGTGTTTATTTTAATGTTTATGGTTGAACTAAGATAGTGTTAAAGTGAGCGACTATTTACGGCAAAATAATTAGAAATAATTGATTGAATAATAGTACATTATTGCCTAGGCATGGAAGTAGGCAATTGCGGGCCGAGTATTGGATTAAACGGACGAGCTTGCGAGTCCGTTTAAAAATACGAAGCCCGCAATTGCTGTTCCTGCCGAGGCAAATATAGTGCTTTTCTCAAAAATCGCAAGATTTTTTTTGTGTTGGAGTCAAATCTTCATCGCTTGAACTCATTTTTTGAATTGCATACAAACAGAAACTTCATGTGAAAAAACCATCACTCCTTACCGCCTTTTTGTTTATGACAAGGAGAAACGAAATTTTTGTTTTAAAAAAAAATAAGCTATTCCAGGCACAAATAAAAAAGTTATATTTCGAGTAAAATTTGGATGTATAAGACTTGTGCCCTCATTTTATTATGGCCCTTTTCACTTTTTAAAAAGTTACAAGCTAGATAGTAATGGAATTTGTATGCAACATTGCGGGCTTGTGTAGCGAGCACGCAATGTTTTTTTTTTTTTTAATTTGATAACTGTCAGTAAACTATGTACTTTGCTTCTCAATATGTAGATAGGAATGTCAACATTTCCGGATATTTTTGAGAAAAGGAATTTTATGAGATAATCTTAATATCATCAAAAAGTATTATTACCTAATTTAACATAAATGTAAAAAACTCATTTTGCAACAATGTTTCCACGTTAAAGTAAAACATTAATAATAATTCGTGACTGAACTTGTATACCACATCCATAAAGCGATTAAAATATTTCGCAAGTGACAGCCCTGACTTTGGGCGCGGAAGACAGAGGGGCGTAGCGGGGCGAAGGGGGAAGTAGGTATTTAATGCGCGGCATTTGGAGCCTAGTCAAAGGAGATTCGCTTCTACGTGTAGTTATTATTTTTCATCACACTTGCTCGTAAATAGTGTCTTAACATGCTAGAAAAATGGACCGTAAATACAAAATAATACCCGCGGGCCTTTTTTTTACCATTACGCCCTAGCGTACGTAATAGCTTTTTTTAAATATTATACTTAGACTCAAATTATCATCATAATACGCCAGGACCCCAATTTTTGTGCCATTCGATATGAAGTTTCATTCGAGATGAAATGTCAGATGCATACAATTTTCTAAAAATCTCGCGTATAAACTATTGATCTCGACCGTCACTAGAATCGGACTCCTGACCACGTTTGACATTATCTGTGGTAAGTCATAGACAATGATGTAGTCTGCCGCAAATTTATAAATACTGATTATAAACTGTGTGATTCCAAAATAATAATTAAAAGGATGTCTTTGTACACATATTAAAATTTATATATCAATAAAGACATGTCGTCATCAGAAGAAATGGATAGTGAGACTCCGCCGGACATCGCCAACGCGGCTAAAATTATTAGTGAGAATCGTAAGTTAAAAATATGAACTTTTGTCTGATTTTATTTCATTTCCTCGCAATTGTGATGAAAAACATTGTATGTTACACGGGTGGTAAAGGAAATACAAAGCTCGAGTCATTAAAGCCCTCAGCCTTCGGCTTCGGGCTTCTAACAGCCTCTCGTTTGTAATTCTGTCTTTACCACCCTTAATACACAATGTACTATATTCTTATGGTGGCGTCTCTACCTACCTCAGTGGGAGACAGGCGTGAAAGTATGTATGTTGATAATACCAATGTACATTAAAATTACGCCGACTAAGCTCAACTCAACACAAGTAACATCGTCGGGTAGGGCACTGGTGTGGGACGCGACGTGCGTTGACACATTCGCCCTTTCCCACGTCCAGTCAACCCGTAATCGGGCCGGTGCAGCAGCTGATCAGGCCCAAACCACAAAATAGATAAGTACAGATGTCAATCTACATACAAACTGTGATCGAGCAACGCACACATAGACACTGCTCACGGACACGATATCTCGGACCGGTTGGGACCAGTGCGAGCGCGAGTGACATCCGCTTGAGACACGCGTCTGTGAACTTTTTTGTGCAATTATGGAACAAAATTAGGTCTAAAACGGATGGGGCAATGGAAATTGTGTAACTAGGGTAATCCTTTAGAAGTTATTAGGGAATTTCCATCGTGAACATTGACAAACGTAAAATTTTGTACGTTTCTGCTCTGTAAACTTTTTGTATTGTAATAGTAGGTAGGATTATTGTTTTGTTACAACTAGATACGAGTGCCACTACCACGTTAGTGTTTTGTGCATAAGCCATAGTTGACAACCCTAGAGCGACCGCCGAGCGTAGGTATGAAAAGTGAAGTAAATACATGTGATTTACTTCTGTACCTATCTGTTTTGTGCGCAAACACTCAAGCGCCGCAAATATTCATCATTATTACATAAATACGATTTTGTGGCGCTTGCAGTGGAAACCATGGGACCTTGGTCAGCTGATATGAAAAGCTTTATTAAGGCGCTGTCTTCTCGGCTCTTAGAATCCTCCGGAGATCCTAGAGCTGGTGCTTACCTCTCCCAAAGGATTGGGCTAGCTATCCAGAGAGGTAATGCAGCCAGTGTCATGGGGACCATGCCGCGAGCGGACCTGCTAGAGGGGGTGTTCTTTTTATAGTGGTGATTATTATTTATATCTTTAATATATGAATCATCATGCCATCATCATGTCAGCCGAAAGACGTCCACTGCTGGACATAGGCCTCCCCCAAGGCTCTCCACTCAGACCGGTCTTGCGCTTTTCGCATCCACCGCGTTCCCGCGATCTTTACTAGGTCGTCACTCCATCTTATTGGAGGCCTACCTACAGCTCGTCTCCCGGTCCGCGGACGCCACTCAAGAACCTTTTGACCCCATCGGCCATCAGTCCTGCGAGCAATGTGCCCCGCCCACTGCCACTTAAGTTTGGCTATTCTTCGGGCTATGTCGGTAACCTTAGTTCTACTGCGGATATCATCATTTCTGATTCTATCACGCAGAGAAACCCCGAGTATAGCCCTCTCCATAGCCCTCTGAGTGACTTTGAGCTTCCTTATAAGGCCCATTGTTAGCGCCCACGTCTCAGATCCGTAAGTTATCACTGGCAACACACACTGGTCAAAGACTTTTGACTTCAGACACTGCGGCAATTTGGACGAAAAGGTGCTACGATATTTGATATTTGAGTAGCTTCGTTTAATTTTAGTTTAAATACGTTTAGTTTTAATTTTTAATTGTATTAATGTTGAATTCAGTACTTAATTGGATGTAAATAAAGTAACATCATACAAATATTCGCCCTTACCGGGATTTCAACACGAGACCGCTAGCTTCGAAGGCAGGGTCACTACTAACTAGGCTAAGCCGTCGTCAAATAGTACATTGTTGCGGATAGAAAGTACGCGATTTTTGGACGAGTCATATAGAGGGCCGAAACGTAGTTGAGGCCCTCTAGTGTACGAGTCCATAAATTGCACTTTCTACCGAGGCAGACATAGTGCTTTTCACAACTACTGAGAGGAAATAAAATAAAAAATCATATTCAAAACTCAAATTTTAATTCATGTTAATGAGACATCACCGCCAATTTTACCATAGATAATCATAAAATTTGGACCCCTATTTTCGTGGCACTCGAGATTAATAAACTAACATGCGAGATGAAGATATCAACTCCATATAAAATTGTATTTGTTTCGCCATGTCTCCCATGTAATTTCATCTCTAGTGGTTCGAGATTAGGGGCCAAGTTGGAATTACATTAAAAAAAAGCAGTTAAATAGGTTTTAGTCTGTGTATCTTTTAGCAAAAATATACCTAATATTTTACTTCACAAAATGGTGTGTTCTGATTGGTCGATATCAATTTTTCATTTTAAGGAGCTATGTCACAAAAATTGATTGATTGATTTTCATGGTTCTTAAAGTTGGACAGCAATGTTCTCGACCAATCAGCAAACACGCCGACAAAAAAATTCTTGGTCTGTCCTTATAAGTGACGTTTTGTGACCCCAAACAAGACCATCTATGGCCATATTCCCGAGCAGTGTTGTGAAAAGAACTATAGATACAAACATACATACGGGTCAAAAAAATATTTCTCTTCTTCGAAAGCATACTTTAAACCTTCCTCAAAAACTTTAGCGTAATGCTAAAACGTTAGACCGGTTTCAGAATAAGACCGCACAGTGGTTCCAAAGCTAACATTGTTCCGGGCAAACAGTCGAGTGAGCCCTGTGGGTCAACCACTGTATTTTCTGTGGCCAAAGCAAAACAAGACTGGGTTTAATTGACATTGCGGGAGAGAAACAATAGCTGGAACGGCCCGCAAAATTCAAAATTCAAATTAGCTTTTTCCTTCATAATAATAACCTCTTTTCTATGATTTTTTTTCATTACAACTTGTTATCTTCAAGGGCATAGATTTTCTTTAAAAATGATGAAGTGGGAGTTGGGCTCGCGCTGATTCGATTAGAAATCGAATTCAAGTCGGAATATATCTATTGTGCGGCGGTACGAAACCCTCGGTGCGCGAGTCCGACTCGTACTTGAATACTTACAATAATACTTAAATAGTAGTTTACGTGACGGTTGCGTAATGACAGGCATTACAACATGAGTGTGGTTTATGAAACGAGCTGCAAGGCGAGTTTCATAATAGATCACACGAGTGTTGTAATGCTTATTACGCAGAGTCGCGTACAATACTTTATCTACAAACTTATTATAAGTACTCTAAGATAGGTTCAGAAGCCGAAAGGCAAATGACCAGCATCTGTGGTAGGTGACAGCAATGACAGCGGTAACGTAATTTTGAAATTATGTTATCGAATATTGTAAGGTAATGAGATCCAAATTTGGAACATCTTCGAAAACTAACAGCTGTCATCGCTGTCACCTACTACCACAGGCAATGCTGGTCATTGCCTACGGGTTTTGAATGCATAATAGAGGACTTATGATATGAGTGTAGATGAAGTAAGTTACATTACAAGGTTCTAACTAAAGCAATAAATATTTATTATCCGCATTGTTATCGCGTCGGATAGAAACCTCATGTTCCCTGTGACATTAAACCAACCATGACATTAATTTAATTAATAAACAAATTTTCAGGCCTTGTTAACTTTCTAACAAAATTTAAATTGCCAGCAATGTAAAGCACATCAATTTGACAACTGTAAAAAATGTTAAAAAAAACAAAAACTCGCCTTCAAAAAGCAAAAAATAACTTCTTTAAAATGGTAGGTAAATGGTCAGTCCAACTGAAGTCTGCTTTTGGTTAAAATATTGTTGGACGCCGACTTCAGTTGGACTGACCATTTACCTACCATTTTAAAGAAGTTATTTTTTGCTTTTTGAAGGCGGGTTTTTGTTTTTTTAAACATTTATTTTATTTTATACTTTTTAGTGATCCTATTTATGCTGTTACGTAGCTCCACTTCTAAATATTAATGAGAAACTATAGAACATTTCAAGCTCGCCGCAGACAACGCCGCGGGAATGTCATAGTCATATTTAAACCAAAATGTGCTTCGTCATAGTCGCTCAACTACCTTTATCGAAATATCTTATCGCCACCCTTGAAATAGGTACCGTTAAGGAGTTCCGGTGGCCATCTGTGGTCTTCATCATCAGTTCCACTTCACCATATAGTACTTTTCAAAAGCAAATGCATGAGTTACAGTGAAAAATACCAAAATCGCTATAGGTGTGCCTATAATATTTGAGGAGTTCTCTTGATTTCTCCATGATCCCATCATCAGATCCCGACGTGGTGACAATGGGACCAACTAGAAAGTATAACCATTCGAACAACGAAAAAAATTTTCAAATCGGTCCAGTGGTCTTTGAGTAATCGGGGAACATACATAAAAAAAAAAAACCCGACGAATTGAGAACCTCCTCCTTTTTTTTGAAGTCGGTTAAAAATGATAGTCGAGGATACTTTGATTGTTATGATTTGCCCCCGTACCACGACATGCCTTGTACTAAGCAACAGCGATACTGATAACGAGCACACGCACTACATTAAAAATGGACAGTATCTAAGAAAATTCATTGTGAAGTTATTTTAATTATTTTTTAATTGACAATTCTTGCAAACAATTGCTAAAGTAACATATTATCGGCAGTTTTAATAAATGCCCGCATGCCGGTAACACGCTGTATATTTCTCCTAAAAACCTTATTGGAGTTATAACAAGTATTCAAAAAATATTGCCAATTCGGTCCAGCGATTCTTAAGCAATACGCATACAAATACACAGCACTTAATTTAAAAAAAAGTTAAAAATATGAAATATGTTTGTTCAGTAAGACCGCACGGCTATTACTCGTTAAAAAAAAACTACCACCGCTTCCATAGAGGAGAACACTGCTGAGAAGAAACACCGCAAGAAACTCAACGCAGGGTTCCGTAGTCATCGAGGAATCTTTATACTTTCGTCATGTCCGTCTGTCCTTCCGTCCGTCCATTGATCGGTGTGCGTCTTAACTTAGAGACTCTTGGTGACATACAGGGTGGTACTCGATAAACTGTACATATTGAAAGGGATGAAATTTTAGGTTAATTCATCGGTAAAAAAATAAAAATAATTTTTTTTTGCCACTTTGTTTTCTTAATTTTTTTAAAAAATTACTGCAAGAATGTCATTTTGTTTTCGTAAAAACCTGATTTTCTCAAAATGTTGTAGATGTTTCACTATTTTTTTTGCTTATTATTATTTATTCCTCGTTTAATTTTAGATATAAAAAGGTTAAAAAAAAATTGTAAAATATCTGCAAAATTTTGAGAAAATCGTGTTTTTATGAAAACAAAATGATATTTTTGCAGTAATTTTCCACAAAAAAAGGAGTTACTAAGTTATTTTTTTAAATTGGTCTAATATTGTTATCAAGTGTTATAAACCTAACTAATGTCAATACTATGCATTTTGTTCTTTTTTGGGCTATTAGATCAACAGTTACACCGTCACAAGTAAGTGTACTACCCAAACTTTAATAAAAAGTTTGACAATCTGTAAAAAAACCAGAGGCAAAAAAATAAAAAATAAAATGTTTTAACTATAAATTGACCAAAAATTTCATCCCTTTCAATATGTACAGTTTATCGAGTACCACCCTGTATAATTGGCGCCGACAAAGTTGTAAAATCAAATCTTTTTGAAAAAAACACTACATTTTCGTTGTGTGTCATAAAGGTTAAAAAAAAAGTAAAAAATGGTGGTGTGATGACATTTTTTGATATTTTGTTTTCAGGGTGCCCAATATGGCTGCTTTTATCGTGTAATAAAATCTTGATAAAACATCCGTCACTTTCTGACACGTACGTTTCTGATAAGTACGAGAGTGACTGATGCTTTATCCACATTTTGTCACGCGATAAACGCAATCATACTTGGCCCGTAGGAAAGAGCATCAGTAGCCTAATTTTACATGCAAATAGACTACCTCTTTTGGTATCAGGTTTCGAGTCGGCTTCTGTTTTTATCTATAAATAATAAGGTTTATTTACTTCCCGTATTAGCTTACTGACAACTGGTGATGGATGAGAATGAAACAGAACACTGTTATAGCACGGGAGCTGATTCTACTTTGTTTTACCTTATTATCAGGGGCCAGTTTAGACCTGTAAAATTGTTACTTGTAGCTTTATAAAACGTTCCCCAGCCATTTGAGCAGTGTTGCCAGTTTAGACCTGTAAAATTGTAACTTGTAGCTTTATAAAACGTGCCCCAGCCATTTGAGCAGTGTTGCCAGTTTAGACCTGTAAAATTGTAACTTGTAGCTTTATAAAACGTTCCCCTGGGGCCTGTTTTATAAAGCTACAAATTACAATTTACAGGTTACAAGTTTCCATTTGACACAACCTCGACCAATCACGACCAGCCATTAGAGCAGTGTTGCCAGTTTACACCTTTAAAAATTGTAACTTGTAGCTTTATAAAATCAAACACACAGCCTACAATTAACACCGAAAAGGTTGCCACTCAGCATGGTGTTAGGCTTGCTAGCCTTGACGCTGGTTTTTAGGGCCCCAGACTAGAAAAGAATATAGGCAATAGAATAGAGCACCAGCTCCCGTGCTATAACGTGTCTGTCATTTTGCGGACAAGGCCGGGTAGCCATTACCTAATCCGTGTTGATCCCTCGCTTAGGCCACACCGAACCAATCTAATCATGTGATATGGGTCCAGAGATATAAGAAGGTATACATGAATAACGAATGTAGAGGTAGTATAGTTGTTGCCTGCGACTCTGTCCTCGTAGTAGTATTTATTGTCACCCTAAAAAAAAGTTGGGACAATAGGCACAGACTCCGAAAAGTGATTTTTGTCAACTGTTGAAACATAAAAAATGAGCCCCGTTCCTCCATAACAACAAGTTTCATAAACAGTGTGAGTGTGAGTGTGAGTGTGAGTATGTGTGTGTGTGTGTGTGTGTGTGTGTGTGTGTGTGTGTGTGTGTGTGTGTGTGTGTGTGTGTGTGTGTGTGTGTGTGTGTGTGTGTGTGTGTGTGTGTGTGTGTGTGTGTGTGTGTGTGTGTGTGTGTGTGTGAAATGAAATGAAATGAAATGAAATGAAATGAAATAATTTATTTGCATTGAACGGGTTACATCATGGTCTTATTATTTATGTCATACAGTACAGCCGGTCAGCCTTTACAGGCATACAAATTTTTAGTCCTTATAACTAAATTAAAAAGAGCGAACATAATTTCAAATGTATATACCAACAAAGTCAATCATTTATTTTTACCGAAAAATTCATTCATTGAGTAGTAACATTCCTCTT
Organism: Acleris literana; assembly: GCA_946894065.1. Taxonomy (NCBI): domain Eukaryota; kingdom Metazoa; phylum Arthropoda; class Insecta; order Lepidoptera; family Tortricidae; genus Acleris; species Acleris literana. Next base: position 3,913,488 of record OX335695.1, read on the forward strand.
GTGTGCGTGTGTGTGTGTGTGTGTGTGTGTGTGTGTGTGTGTGTGTGTGTGTGTGTGTGCGTGTGTGTAAGTGAGAGTGTATGTGTGTGTGTGTGTGTCATCATGTGTACATGATCCAACAAGATGGAGTGACGACCTTGTAAAGATCGCGGGAACGCGGTGGATGCGAAAAGCACAAGACCGGTCTGAGTGGAGAGCCTTGGGGGAGGCCTATGTCCAGCAGTGGACGTCTTTCGGCTGACATGATGATGGTGACATGAATCAGCTTTGATTGAAGCTGTGAAAAACAGTCATGCCTATCTTCCACCTCCATCATCAGATCAGGTCCATGTCATGATAGTATTGCATTGTCATTCAATTTACACATGTATGCTCAGTTTTATCGGAAACCGGGAAATGTCAAATTTCGCTCCGGCGTTTAAAGTCAAAGTCTTGAAATGTCAACCTGCCTAGATCGTAGAATTTCAGAGCAGTAAGCTTGACGTTGTATGACCTTGACGTTGTACGACCTTGACGTTGTACGACCTTGACGTTGTAAGACTTTGACGGTGTAAGACCTTAACATTACACGACAAGGACGTTTCAAGATTTTGACGTCGTCCTATCTGGACATAATTTACGCACTTGACATTTCAAGACTTTGACTTTAAACGCGTCAAATTTAACTTACATACAAAAAATAACAGCTGTCGTGACTTTGATAACACGATAATATGCCAAAGACAATGTTTTGCGAAATAGAATACAGACTATGCCAAAAATAAACGAAAGCCCGAGATTTGTTTCTAAACATTTTCTCAGATGTACAAAATAATTTCTTAAATACGGGCGCATTGACAATACGGTTCTTTTGTGTAGAAACGGAATATCAAGACAACCTTTCAACCCCTTCTGCCCTTTCAAGTAAAAAGGACGTATCTTTAATCAATAGTCGAAACAGAACGCCGTTTTTCTAACCGAATAAGGTCGTATAATGCAATACGGTTTCTATGTTCGTTGCGTCGTTATTCATTGAAAGGGCTTTTTCGAAGCAAACTCCGACCTTTTCGAAAGCTTTTAGGGACCGGAATATTTATTAATGAATTGAAAATATGTAAATATTTTACAAACGTGACGGTTCAAATAATTCAACCTTTTTCTTGGATATTTTTCAAGAAATAAGTAAATAAACGGCACGCGAGCACTCTGGGACCTATCAGACAGAGAGCGGTCACGCGGTCAAGCTATCAGTTTTGCGTTCTTGCGGTCTTTGTGTTTTATTACGTTATAACTGACCGCTTGAACGCTTGACCGCGTGACCGCTCTCTGTCTGATAGGTCCCTGATAGGTCCCTCAAGCCTGATGTTGCGTGGGATCTGTGACCAATAAACTTACATTCTCTAGACTACAATCTCAAGACTGCAATCCTAAGAGTTCAAATGCGTTGCCAACCTTGAGGACTAACTTTAGCGAAAATGACGCATTTTCCTACACCAATATCAGACAGAGAGCGGTCACGCGGTCAAGCTATCAGTTTTGCGTTCTTGCGGTCTTTGTGTTTTATTACGTTATAACTGACCGCTTGAACGCTTGACCGCGTGACCGCTCTCTGTCTGATAGGTCCCTGATAGGTCCCTCAAGCCTGATGTTGCGTGGGATCTGTGACCAATAAACTTGCATTCTCTAGACTACAATCTCAAGACTGCAATCCTAAGACTTCAAATGCGTTGCCAACCTTGAGGACTAACTTTAGCGAAAATTACGCATTTTCCTACACCGTCGCCTAAGTCTAAAAATTGATTGTATCGTCTCCATAATGGTTTAAAAAGAGCTATCTTATAATTATAATACCTCACTATTAAATAAACAAGAAGGCAAGGTAAGGGACCTATCAGACAGAGAGCGGTCAGTTATAACGTAATATAACACAAAGACCGCAAGAACGCAAAACTGATAGCTTGACCGCGTGACCGCTCTCTGTCTGCAGGTTCCTAAGCTAAGGGTTTCTAATTACTACGGAACCCCAATAAGTTTCAATCAAAAATTTCATTTTGGGACAAGCGTTTGTTGCCGACTGTACTTTTTTTTGCAAAATATTTATCTGCTTATCAAGACCAAACTATTGGGTCCCAACACGGTGGGTCTACGGTAAGTATAGCGGAGATCCTGTCGCCACCTTCCGACTCCATCATCAGGTCACCTCTTAGATACCATGATATTGCATTGTCATCGGGTTTACATATGTGGTCCAAAATTCAGCTAAATCCGTTAACGGGAAGTGGGTCAAATTTAACTTGCAAGATTTGACCCGCACATACACACATAAATTGCAAGTTATTAATAAATTAAAATAAGTTTCTGTAAAAAAAATCATTTTTGTGACAAGCTTTTGTTGCCAACTGTACTTTTTTTGCACAGTCGTCATTTACTCGTCAAGACGATTTCAACGAGCCCTAACACGACGGGTTTATCATGTGTAATTTAGGAGTTCCTATGGCCACCCGGAGTCTCCATCATCAGACCAGCTCGATGGTGCTATATTATTGTATTGTCATCAGAACTAAAGGGTTATACAAATTTTTAGCTTCATCGGAACCAGGAAAGTGGGTCAAATTTAACTCGCCAGATTTGACCCGTACATACATACATACATTGCAAGTTAAATAATAGTAGATTGTACAACTAGGGTGTAAAATAAGCCATACTTAGTACCACGAGATGGGTATTTGTTCGAGGGGTACCTAATATGGCATTTAGACCCGAGTAATACACTCTACTTTTCACTTCGATTGCGAGAAAATAAAAACATTACCTATACAAAGGTAAAAAATTAGCAAAGATAGCACCACATATTCTACGGCGAAAATATTGTTTTAATTTAACACAGATACAAAATATAGATACCGCAAATAAACGCCACTGACCGTGTGAGTATTTAGCGCTTCAAAGCGTTGCACAATCGATTTAATCATATTTTAACGATTGTAAAATAGGGACTAAAAAACACCTAATGTTTTGAGAAATTAATTCTGTTCCCTGATTGGTCGATTTTAATATAGTTGTATTCTGGTTGGTTCATACCAAATACAAAGTTTTTTTTAAAGAGTAAATTAATTAAAGAGTATGCTTACCAAAAAGAACCTAACGTTCCGATTGACAGTCGATGTGTATTGTGATAGGTTGATTTAATTTCGTGAAGTATTTTGATTGGGGGATTTAATTTGGTGAAGTATTTTGATTGGTCAAATTAAAATGTTTTGTACAAATAAATCATTCTAGTTTCCTTTTCATATTTTCCCTAGGGGAAATATGAATATAATGTATTCTCTAGGGTTTACATGTACTACCTGAGTCTCGCTTGATAAGTCTAATATGACACACTTTTTGAGCATGAGAAGTGAAAATCTTGTAAAAACCTTGTAATTGTGAAAAGGCCCACCGATAATTCACGTAATGTAATCAGAACTGTCACTATCAGGTTAGCGATGTAGAAGACAGTTTGGCTATTACTGTCAGGCTCGTGTGATTACAGCCTAAAATAGCAACATACAATTTTCTTCCCGTTTTAGAAAATCAATATGAACACAAAAACAAATGCAAACATTCAATTCAAAACATCTTAACTGCAATTTATTGCCAATTGAATATGAACTCTAAGTGTTATTAATATCGTTGATTTTTCTTTGTAATCCGGATCCATTAGAACAAATCATTAGGCGTCATGCATATTGTATGAAGGCTCGAAATATGTACAGTTAGCGACACAAGTATTAAAATATTATTATAACCTCTAGTGTACACTTGTAAAAGTTATTGTGGTTTAGTGGTTCGTGTGTACGTCTCTGAAGCAGAGTGATGTAGGCTCGATTCCTGCATGCACATATGTATTTGAATAAACTATATTTAACATTTGACAGCGTACAAGTAACCTACAAAAAGGTACCGTGGTATAAACGGCGACGACGTATTTAGACGAAGCGCCGTCCTAGTTGGTAGTGACCCCGCCTACGTATACGTAGGCAGGGTCACTACCAACTAGGCCAACGCTAGGGCATGCAGTACCAGGCCCGGTTCCGAGACTTCCATTTCCCGGTTCTAAGCAGAGACGGTACCGGGATTCCCGGTTCTCCCGGTTCTTTATTTTTTACCTCAAATCCCCGCAATCATGGATATTTGAGATATACAACGATTGAAAAACATTAGGAAACTTTATTTTTTATAAATATGCAATAGAATCATGCACGTTTTCTTCAACAAAAACATATCTTGATTAAGTAAACTACTTACTAGAAAGTTATTTGTTCTTCCTTTTTACAAATCTAGAGATCAATTATTGCAAATATACCGCAAAATATGATGGATGTTGATGCGATGTTGCCGCTTGTGCCGGCGTCGTCGCTCAGGTGTGAATTGGATATATGTGATACGCGCCACGATATTTGTTTGGTATTTATGGAAAGAACCGGGAGAACCGGGATGTAATCTTCAGTACCGGTTCTTTAGGACCTCTGAAATTCCCGGGTTTTCCCGGGAATTACAAAACCGGGATTTCCCGGGAGGATGCCCTACAACGCGTCGTCAAACTCTACATTCGAATCGAATCGAATCCAATTGAATAGGTATTTCTTGAAACACTTCCGTCGGTGACTGTAGCTCATATAATATTAAATGTCTGTCTGTTTGTCGTGGCATTTTCTGCCGTCTCCGCATGTGTGGATTTTACCAAAGCCAGGAGTCAAGTTTATCTTTCATCTTATGGATAAATCCAACTTTTATGAATTAGCAATCCGCCCTCGCTTCGCTCCGTATTAGCGTTACATATTTAATATTAATATTCTTTATCCTCTGAACCCTGCAAAATCTAATTCATTTGAAAATACACGATAAAAAATTCTTTAGTCTTGGAAATTTTCATTGAAATCTAATTTAGCCGTTTTGGAGTCTACTCGTGACAAACATTCAGACAGACACAGAGACAAAAAAATCAGAAATACTGACCAACGCAGGGTTCCGTGCCATTCTTGTTTGCGACCCCTTGAATTTTTACCCGACTGCCGAAGGAGGAGGGTAATGTGTTTCACAGCCTATATATGTATGTTTGTTCCTTTGTGTCACTATAAAAACTAAACCCGCTGTCCGATTTTGATGATTTTTATGTCAATTGTTTTGTCTTAATCTGTTGAGTGTCACTGAAGATATGACAGTAATCAAAATTCAATATGGCGGCAACCAGACGCCATATTGTGCAAATTAAAAAAAAAAAAGTCGACCAAGTATGACAAGTGGGGTATCATTGAATAGGGATTTAAAAATCATCTTCAGGTTTCTTTCATCATTTTTCATTGTGACTGATCATTTGGGATTTATAACGATTTAAAGTTGGATATCAACAGTCGGATTTCGAAAGCTAGCTTTTTGTTAAAGTTATTAATTTAATTTTCACTTCTCATGCTCAAAAAGTTTGTCATATTAGACTAGAAAACCCCTAGAGAATAAATTATATTCATATTTTCCAATCAATCAAAATACTTCACCAAATTAAATCCACCAATCAAAATACTTCACCAAATTAAATCCACCAATCACAATACACATCGTCTGTCAATCGGAATGTTAGGTTCTTTTTTAACCGACTTCAAAAAAGGAGGAGGTTATACGTTCCACTGTATGTTTTTTTTTTTTTAATGTATGTTCACCGATTACTCCGTCAATTGTCGACCGATTTCAAAAAAATTTTTTTTGGTTTCATTGAGAATACTTCCGAGGTGGTCCCATTGTCACCAAATCTGTATCTGATGAGGGGATCAGTGAGGAATTGAGGGAACTCCTCAAATATTGTAGGCAAACATATAGCGATTTTAGTATTTTTAGTAACAAGTCCAGCATTTGCATTCAGAAAGTATCATTTGGTGTAGTGGAACTGATGATGAAGACCACAGATGGCCACCAGAACTCCTCAATGGTACCGATTTCAAGGGTGGCGATAAGATATCTCGATTAAGATAGTTCAGCGACTACCTACAACGAATAATATTTACTTGTTGAAATATGACTATGACTTTCCCGCGGCGTTGCTTGCGGCGCGCTTGATATAAGTAAAGTTTCATTTCAACTAAGAAGTGGGACTACGTAACAGCGTATTATGATCACTAAAAAGTATAAAATAAAATAAATGTTTTAAAAAACAAAAACCGCCTTCAAAAACGCAAAAAATAAATTCTTTAAAATTGTAGGCACCTAATAGGTTAGTCCAACTGAAGTCGGCGACCACAACATTTTCAACAAAAAGCCGACATCAGTTGGACTAACCTATTAGGTGCCTACAATTTTAAAGAAGTTATTTTTTGCGTTTTTGAAGGCGGTTTTTTTGGTACATAGACTCTTTAACTAACTCAACTCTTTAAAAAAAACTTTGTATTTGGTATCAACCAACCAGAATACAGCTGTATTAAAATCAACCAATCAGGTAACAGCATTCATTTCCAAAACATTAGGTGTTTTTTAGTCTCTATTTTACAATCGTTAAAATATGATTAAATCGATTGTGCAACGCTTTGAAGCGCTAAATACTCACACGGTCAGTCGCGTTTATTTGCGGTGTCTATATTTTGTATCTGTGTCAAAGTAGTTTAAAAAAAAACATGCCGCCAAATTAAAACAATATTTTCGCCGTGGAATTTGTGGTGGATAATCTTTGCTAATTTTTTACCTTTGTATAGATAATGTTTTTATTTTCTCACAATCGAAGTGAAAAGTAGAGTGTATTACTCGGGTCTAAAAGCCATATTAGGTACCCCTCGAATAATTTTCCCTCGCTTTTCTCGGGAAAATAACCATCTCGTGGTACTACGTATGGCTTATTTTAGACCCTAGTTATACAATCTACTATTTTGTTTTTATAGAAGTGTCACTTTTGGAAATGTTCATGAGATACAGCCAGCTGACATAAAGACTGACAAACGGACAGTGGAGGCCTTGGTATAGGGTCCTGTTGGTACCTTGTGGGTACAGAACCCTATACACGATCATTTATGATTAGGCAACGTATAAATTCACTTTGACATTTCTAAATGTTACATACATACATACATAATCTCACGCCTTCGTTCCCAGAGTGGGGTAGGCAGAGCTACAGAATGACAAACATCTCTAAAAACTTGTTGATAATTCTATAACCACAATTTGCACAATTAGGCTAAGATGTTTACCAGCGTATTAGTGACAGGTTGCAAGCCCATCGCCTAACAGTACTACAAGCCTTTATTCCCTTAGTCGTCTCTTACGACATCCACGGGAAGACATGGAGTGGCACTATTCTAACTCGGCAACCACACGAGGACTAAATGTTTGTTTTGCTTAAACGGCTAAATAGTTTTTTCATTATAAAAATTTCAAATCTATAGGTACTAATATTATAAAGCTGAAGAGTTTGTTCGTTTGTTTGCTTGAACGCGCTAATCTCAGTAACTACTGGTCCGATTTCAAAAATTATTTTAGTGTTAATAGCCCATTTATCGCGGAAGGCTATAATAGGCTAAGACCAATAGGAACGGGGCATCAATGAAGAATGTTTAAAAATCGGGTTTTTTTTTTATTTTTAAGAGCTTTCGATGCGTGCGCTGCGTAAACGGTTAAAGTTTCGCAAAAACTATGTATGACAGAATTGTTCCCATTTAAAAGTTCTAAAAAAAAGTTCGCAACGTCATATGTCTATCTTTTAAGGTTGGCTCACTATAAACTTTTTATGCTAACCAAAGGGCATTGGGTAAATTTGTTTGAAGAATATTGTCATATTTTTTTTCAGCGGCCACGGATGATTCTTACATAGTTAGAGGACCTCTAAATACATATAGATATATATAATTTATGGCATTAAAAAATATCGGAGCGGAGATTTGAAAGATTTAAATGTTCAGTTATTAGTACAAAAGTACGCCCAAGCATGAATATTTAAATATCTCGGCTCCGATGCACTTAAGAGTATTACATTACACAATAAAATATGTTTATTTTTAATAATTCTATCATAATTTGCCACTTTTACGAATGGCCGCTCACCTTGAAAATGTATGAATTTTACAAATGACAACACTTTTACCCAAACCCCTTTGTTCTAAAATAATGCATTATTTGCGAAGCTGAAAAAAGCGTGATGTAGGTACCTAAAATAGCTCCTTAACGTATGTATTATTTATAGTACATTGTTGCAGAGGATAGAAAGTACGCGATTTTTGGACGAGTCATATAGAGGGCCGAAACGTAGTTGAGGCCTTCTAGTGTACGAGTCCATAAATTGCACTTTCTACCGAGACAGACATAGTGCTTTTCACAACTACTGAGAGGAAATAAAATAAAAATTCATATTCAAAACTCAAATTTTACCATAGATAACTTTTTTTAAATCTGGACCCCTATTCTCGTGGCACTCGAGATTAATAAACTAAGGTGAAGTAAAGGTAGTAAGATGAAGATGTCAACTCCATATAAAATTGTATTTGTTTCGCCATATCTCCCATGTAATTTCATCTCTAGTGGTTCGAGATTAGGGGCCAAGTTTGAATTACATTTAAGAAAAAGCAGTGACATAGTTTTTAGTCTGTGTATCGTTTATATAATACACCTAATATTTTACGACACAAAATGTGTTCTGATTGATCGATTTAAATTTTTCATTTTAAGGAGCTATGACACAAAATTGATTGATTGATTTTCATTGGTTCTTAAAGTTGGACAACAATGTTCTCGACCAATCAGCAAACACGCCGTCAAAAACATTCTTGGTCTGTCGTTATAAGTGACGTTTTGTGACCCCAAACAAGACCATCTATGGCCATATTTCCGAGCAGTGTTGTGAAAAAAATATTTTCACCTTCTACGTAAACAAAGTCACGGGTTAAATTTAACGTTAGCCCAAAGTAACTATTCCACGCAGACGAAGTCGCGGGCAGAAGCTAGTTCTTTCATACTCACCGTGTTGCTAGTTCTTATGATAACTAATGACTGTATAAAAAAATACAGTTAGGTTTTTTATTCATTAATGTGAATGTTGCGGCATTTTGTCTATCTGCGCCGTAATATGGACACGTCGGTATCACTGCTGCGTCTACTGCATACCAAATGTCGGGTAGAATACACTCAGCGGGTGAAACGCGCGGTTGGAACGCTTGATGTTATTATTGTAAACAAAGAACCCTGTAGTATTATACATCTCAAGTAATATATGTTTCTTCTTGAGGGATTTACTCGTATTATTCAAGCTTGAAGATTTATTATTTAAAATCATCGAAACATACTACTACTATACTACTACATTACTAGTTCAGATTTATTTTTATTATGGTAATTATTAAATTTAACAGCAATCTATATTAATTAAAAATAATTATTATATTGTACTAGCTGTTTTGAATATAAACCTTGCCTATTTAATAACGAACACAACAAAAATGATTTTATTGAAATGGGTCGAGCCATTCTCGAGTTATGGGTGACCAAGGGAAACAGGGATTCATTTTTATATTATAATATATAAGATACATGACAGAACATCACTTGAGAAAGGTTCAACGAATTTAACTGTTTTTTTTGTTCGTAATGTAACATGTGTACGGAACCCTTGCAGCGCGAGTCCGACACGCAATTGACCTGTTTTTTTATTTTATTATTAATATTCATTCATTTTCATATTCTTTTATAGTTACCGTGAAAGGTCTTTAGAAAATAGAAGCCTTAATTACTACTTACAAAAAAATAGTCTACAAAAATATTAGCATTTTTTAGACACAAACTGAGCACCGATGAAAATATGAATGTTGCAGCATTCTGTCTACCTGCGCCGTAATATGGACACGTCGGTATCACTGCTGCATACCAAATGTCAGGTAGAATACACTCAGCGGGTGAAACGCGCGGTTGGAACGCTTAATAATATTGTTAGTAATAAAGTACCGTCGACCCTATAGCTACAGCTAGCGTTTAGTGGTGTCAGGACCTTGTGTATGGTCCATCCGGAGCATTTTATCCTTTAACCAAGAGGTCCCCAAACTTTTTTGGCTCGTAGAACACTTGCCAATTTTGGGTTTTGGGTGGACCCCCTGTTTAACCAATATTTACGTTGTCACGTAAAAACTAAGCAAGAAATCTTCGGGATCTTTGCAAGGATAACGTTGGAGGTTTAGTCAGGTTAAAATTGACAAAGGCAACAATTAAAATTTGACTTGAAATACTCTTGGGTATTAATACTCGACAGATTGACAGATCTTCCAGCCCCAGAAGACCAGCCCCCTATTCCACCATTGTTGGTTGTCACCTGTCACATGCCATTGTCAGGACAATGACATGTGACAGGTGACATTTAAGTTTACGTGGCGCAGTTTACATGAAACCCAGTGATGTATCAGCGTGTTAACTTCGCAATGTATACCGAATTGTCACCTGTCACGTGTCATTGTCAAGACGGCGAAATAGGGGGCAGGGGGTCTCGTTAATTTTACCAAAATTGTTTCAGCCAGGGCTCTGTTTTACTGGGCACAACAATATTGCCATTGGTTTGACTCTAGTCGCTGATCTAAGGCTGTTTGTCCTTTCTCTGTATGACGACGCGCTGGCCTAGTTGGTAGTGACCCTGCCTACGAAGATGAAGTCCTGGGTTCAAATCCCAGTAAGGGCAGATATTTGTGTGATGAACGCGAATATTTGTTCCTGAGTCATGGAATATATAAGTATATACATAATTCTCTACCTATGTAAGTATTTATATCGTTTGGGACTAGGTCAATTGGTGTGACATTGTCCCATGATATTTATTTATTTCTACTTTTCATACTTACATTATATTTTGTTATATATTTAATTATAATTATTAATTATAGTTGTATACATTCGTTTATTCATCCTATTTAATATATGTATATATATTTCTAAGTATTTATTTGCTGTTTTTATTTTTGTCTCCTGTATCTTTATTTTGTACGTTTAGCCATCCGTTGTTTATATTTATCTCTCAATCACTCAAAGGTTAACTGGAAGAGATCTGAAGAGATAAGTTCGCCTTTGTACATACCTGTTGTATTTCTGTTTCTTTTTCTTAGTTTTATTTTCTGTTTGTGCACTAAAGAGTTTACGTACATACATAAATGTTATTGTGTTGTTTTTTACTCTGCCGCCAATTAAATAAGAGCTTTACCGTCAAGTAAATAAGAGCTATGGTAACGTTGACAATACGATAACGTGTCAAAAGCGATATGGTTTTTCTGAATATAACGAAAAATCAATACAAATATATTTACGAGGTGTACCCCGATGTATTTACCTATATACCTACTGCCGTAATCCGAAAGAAGTAGAGTAGACGAAGTATTATATACTCTATCGGTAGCCACTTTAAACTTAAAATGCTTATTCTGTTACTATGCAGTTAGCTACCTTCTTATATCATTGTAATATCCATCGTGTTAAAAAGTTATAGATATTGTATAAATCCGACTGAATAAATTCAGTTTCAGAGCAAAATATAACCACTAGCGTTTGAAACGCTCGTTCAAACCGCTGCGTTCTATCCGCACCTCATTGCCTACCAAGTCACGTTCCATTGCCCGTGTGACAGCCGCATTAGCCACACGTAGAGTACAAAACGACGTAATGGTATAATAAACGGACGACTAATTTCAGATTCGTTTTTGAAACCCAACAAAAAAGGCATGTAATGAGTTTTTCATCACACTTGCTCGTAAATAGTGCCCTAACATGCTAGAAACATCGACCGTAAAATCAAAATAATACCCGCGCGCCTTTTTTTACCCTTACGCCCTATCGTGAGTAATAGTTTATTTTTAAATATAATATTTGGACTCAAACTATCATAATACGTTTGACATCATCTGTGGTAAGTCATAGATAATGATGTAGTCTAGTCTGCCGCGAATTTATAAATACTGGTTATAAACTGTGTGATTCAAAAATAATAATTAAAATGGTGTCTTTGTGCACATATTAAAATTTATATATCAATAAAAAATATGTCGTCATCAGAAGAAATGGATAATGCGACTACCCGCCGGACATCGCCAACGCGGCTAAAATTATTAGTGAGAATCGTAAGTTAAAAATATGATCTTTTGTCTGATTTTATTTCATTTCCTCGCAATTTGTGATGATAAACGTTGTATGTTACATGGGTGGTAAAGGAAATACAAAGCTCGAGTCATTAAAGCCAGACTCTCGTTTGTAATTCTGTCTTTACCACCCTTAATATACAATGTACTATATAATAACGTGTCTGTGATCTATGTGGCTCTGTGGCGTCGTAGCTTGTAAACGGATGAACCGATTGGGATGCGTTTTTTTAAAAGAAACTTAGGTCCCGGACTGTAGGTATGTATCTATTGTATGTATGTACGGGTCAAATCTTGCAAGTTATATTTGACCCACTTTCCGTTAACAGAATGGGCTGAAATTTGGACCACATATGTAAACCCGATGACAATGCAATATCATGGTATCTAAGAGGTGACCTGATGATGGAGTCGGAAGGTGGCGACAGGATCTCCGCTATACTTAACGTAGACCCACCGTGTTACGACTCAATAGTTTGGTCTTGATAAGCAGATAAAGATTTTGTAAAAATTCCTTTCTTGTAATGCACCGGTTGTATTATCCCCTCACCGGAACACAACAATCGCGAGCACTGAAGCTATTATGATACTAACAGTCTCTGTATGTTCGTTACTATGTTTGTTTGTATGTTTATCTGTTCCTTCGTAAATGCTTAACAAAAAAATAAAAATAGAAAAAGATTTATTGACAACTCACCACAGTGCCTCTATTCAACACGGTAAAAACAATATCGTACTTGATCTGTTACCGTATTGTCACCGTTTTGATAGCTCTTATTTACTTGACAGTAATGGCGAATGATTTAATAGTACATTACTACAGAGGCCGGGACAAAAGGGGTTGCCGGCCGAAGACATATAGACGGCCGAGCATAGCGAGGCCGGATAGGTCAGAGGCGGGCAACCCATATTTCCCGCCGAGGTATGTATAGTGCTTTTCTCAAACATCAAACATAATAATAATTCATTACAAAAATTAAAACAAAAATTACAAAGTCAAATTACTAGGAGTGCATAAACATTAAAAGTAACCTACAGTGCTCAGTCATCCGCGCTGTGTCGTGTGCGCCCGCCCGCCCACCGGTGCACCGCAGCGCACCCGCCTGCGATCTAAGTTGCGGTACGCACCCCTAATTACCTTTGTTCTCCTAGTACTTTAGATAAACATGCGAACGCTTTGGTTGGATGCACGGCTTAGTATATTAAAAAAAACAGCTATCTAGTCTGTTCATTAACACAGCCGCCATGTTTACACTAAAATAAAAATAAAATCGTTTTTTTTTAATACACATAGTGGCAGAATGTCATGATGCCTGTGCCACAAATTTATGTGGAATGGAAATTAAAAAAGAGTACTTTGCCGGCCTAGGCCTGCACGAGTTGTATGAAATTCCTCCTCCACCTCTTGTCCTAGCCGCACTTGAAACGTCATACTTGGAAGCCTATTATTAGGAACATAAAATCAATATTTCATGGCATGTTTGAGAAAAAACAATACCATAACGTCATGGTCTCTATTCAACACGGTAATTACTAAATCGTTTTTGACCTGTTATCAACGTTGTAATAGCTCTTATTTAAATGATTGAATAGTGACCGAGAAAACAATACCATAACAGGTCAAAGACGATTTGGATTTTACCGCCTAAAATTGAGGCCCAGAACGCACTATACCAAATCACTATCACTAACTATATAATATAAAACAAAGTCGCTTCCCGCTGTCTGTCTATCCCTATGTATGCTTAGATCTTTAAAACTACGCAACGGATTTTGATGCGGATTTTTTTAATAGATAGAGTGATTCAAGAGGAAGGTTTTTATTTATTTATTTATTTATTTAAATTAGGTACAATAACAAGTTGACAACCAAACATTAATTAAATACTTAATAATCACAGAGACATTTGGGTGGTAACAACCCAATAACAATTGTACACAACATTCTTTAACATAAGGAGCAGGTAAAAGTAAACGTATAAAAATATCTAACTAGGTAACTTACTCAAATAGGTGGCCTATAAGATAATACATTTTTGAATTTAATTAAATTGACCGAGAAGATATCCACATCAATTTCCAAGCAATTGTAGTTACGACACATCCTAAACAGCGGAGAATTATGGGTGACTTTATTGGTGGCTAAAGGTAGACTAAATATTTTGCGACAACGAGTGATTCTCTTACTGGCTATCAATGCCAAAGCGTTAACAAGATCCGTGTCAACGACGCCATTCAGTATTTTATGCAGCATTACCAGGTCTGCCACATCGCGCCTTGATTTTAAGGACGATAAGTGGAAGTGCGCTAACCGGTCACTATATTGAGGGATTGTATGTTAATAAGTTTTGGATTAGGGGAGATGTGTACAATATGATCCCTCAAGGTAAAATGATTCCCCATCATATCCGAGTTACTGTTAGCGATATCTATCCAAATACTCATAAACCGTATTCCCCGCAACCCAGCCAGTTGTCTCTCCAAGTGTCATGGAGGTAGAAGCACAGAACGGGGAGTTATTAAAAAAATTATGAAAAAGTGAGTGTCTAATCTATGGTACGCCTATTTTTAAAGTTTGGTTTTATTGGCATATTCCATTGACGTTCATCTATAATTAAGCGATGCTATAGTACCACATGTTGAACTTGAAACTCATATTTTGATCGATGCCTTGAAATTTGATGATGGAGGTAAAATGATCCCTTTTCGTGAGTATAAAATGATCCCTGGGATCAAATTACCCCATTAGGAAATGTCTATTGGTCAGAAGTCCCACTTACCATCAGGCGGCATGTGTGCTCGTTTGTCTTCTCTTTAACATAAAATAATAAAAATAAATTTAGTTTTTGCAGATCCTGCCGCGAGTTTAGAATCGAAAAATCACTTTAAAACGTTTTTTTACAACTATTTAAAGTTTAATTTTATTTATTATGTATTATTTAATTTTCAAAAATATCTCCTTGTCGCTCACGACTTAAAAATTTATGTGTAACAAACGCTTACATATTGTCGTAGTCTTGAGCAATCATGTGATTAAAGTAAACGCCTGGATGTTTTTTTTATTAATGTTAAATATCACATTATCCAGGGGATCATTTTATACATGCATGTGTTTAAAATGATCTCTTAGTAAACTTTTAGAAAACATGACGTAATTAAAAAAACACATACAAATCATAAAAAATAAGTATGCTGTTCCCTAGATATATAAATTCACTATCCTTAACAATTTAAATCTTCTGATTATGTCTTAAACTCTGACCACAGTAAAGATTTTCCCTTAGGGGGATCAATATGTACACATCTCCCCTATGTACGGGTATTACAGAAAAGTGGCATAAACCGAAGCGAAAGGCGGGTCACTAGTGTAGACTATGACAAACGCTGCGTGTAAACGGCTCCGCTCTATCCGTTTCATCGGCTCTCCGGTCACGTCCCGTCGTCAGTGTGTCAGGCACAATACGACGTCATACTGTACGAGATGGATAAGGGTAATCTCCCAGGGAATTTAGGAAATGTGATCCATTAAATAATAGATGGTATTATTTTTTCTCAAACATGATAAAAGATAAAAGATAAAAGAAATTTATTCAGTAAGTAGGCCGCACGGGCACTTTTACACGTCAAGAATCTACCAGCGCTTCCCAAGTGAAGACCACTGCCGAGAAGAAACGCCGCAAGAAACTCAGCAGTCAGTCATTTTTTAAACATATTTCTTATTACAATGGTACTACTTAGTCTAGCATTATATAAAGCTATAAATATTAAATTAAATATAGTATCAAATAACATGCGTAGTTCAGCAGGAAAACATGCCAATTAAGAATCTTACGGGAGAGATAGAGAAAAAAAAACACATACTTATGTGTATATAAGATGGTGCGAGACGACCACATAAAAGTTTCGATATGTTTTCCTATATCAACGGTGTCCCCTAGACAAGATAAAGATTTTGCATTTGAATAAATTATTATTGACTAAGTTTCGGATTTAGGCCATGCATTTTTGTCTGTTAGATAGTCCTCGATCCTATAATACGCTTTAGACATTAACGACCTTTTCAAGTATTTTTTAAGTGCTGGAAAGGGTAACTTTAAAACTTCGTCTGGTAATTTATTATAGAAATGAATGCATTGACCAACAAATGATTTATATACTTTACGGATGCGGAATTTTCGGATAGCGATTTTATTTTTATTTCTGGTATTTAAATTATGTATATCAGAATTTTTGGTGAAAGAATCTAAATTTCTAATAACGTAAATAATATTCTCATAAATAAATTGAGACGCTACAGTCAAGATATTAATTTCTTTAAAAAGTTCTCTTAAAGAGTCACGGGAGTTTAAGTTGTAAATAGAACGAATGGCCCTTTTTTGTAACACAAATATAGTTTGTATGTCAGCTGCCTTACCCCAAAGCAGAATACCGTACGACATGACACTATGGAAATAACTATAATAGACTAAGCGAGCTGTCTCAACATTGGTTAGTTGTCTAATTTTCCTAACGGCGTAAGCTGCCGAACTTAGTTTACCTGCCAGTACAGCTATATGGGGACTCCATTGCAAATATTTATCTAATGTTATGCCTAAGAAAATTGCCTTATCTACCATTTGCAAACACTCGTCATTTAGAAAAATACTAGAATGTACCGGTTTAACATTAGGCAAAGCGAACCTAACACATTTCGTTTTCTTAGCATTTAGTAGCAAATTGTTGCTAGTAAACCAATTAAGTACTTTAACTAGTGTGGTGTTAATCCTACTGTAGTCTACGGATTTTCTATCTACCTTGAAAATTAGTGAAGTATCATCAGCAAAAAGTACAATATCACAAAGTTTATCTACTGTTGGTGGCAAGTCATTTATGTAAACCAAAAATAAAAAAGGACCTAAAATAGAGCCTTGAGGCACACCTATTTTCACTGTAGCTCCAACAGATTGCGTTTTGTTTACAACAACTGTTTGAGTTCTATCACTTAGATAAGAAGACATAAGGCTTAAAGCTTTATTGGACAATCCATAATGTTCTAATTTTAAAATAAGGGTCGTATGATCCACGCAATCAAAAGCTTTAGAAAGATCACAAAATATGCCTACTGCATCGCAAGATTTCTCCCAACTGTTATATATATGCTTAATGAGTACAGATGCCGCATCAATTGTTGATCGACCTCTGGTAAAGCCAAACTGGTTATTGTTAAGTAGTTTATTTCTGTTAAAGTGACCTAACATATCCTTTAGCATTACTTTCTCAAAGACTTTACTTAAAACTGGTAGTATGGAAATGGGACGGAAGTTCGTTATATCACTCATCTCGCCCGATTTAAAAAGAGGTATTACTTTACTATATTTCATGAGATCTGGAAAGACCCCCTCTGATATGCAATTATTGTAGATTAATGCTAGATGGGGTGCAATTACATCTATGATATGAAAGAGTACCTTAACTGATGTGCCCCACAAATCTTCAGTCTTTTTTAAACTAAGTGATTTAAATATCTTGAATATTGAATCTGAATTTACAGGGCTGAAATCAAAGTTTATATTACATTTACTGACATTAGTGCTAAGTAATGATTGAGCTTCAACCGCGGATGATTTAAGACATTTCGTAGTATTAATGGCTATGTTAGAAAAATAATCTTCGAATGCTAAGGCAACGTCTTTATTTGACGTGATTTGTTGGTCACCTGAACCATGCAATGGAATGTTGGCATTATGTTAGTTATTTTAGCCTTCAAAGTATCACGTTTCGGGCGGAACACCTCGAGAGAGCTGTAAAGGAATTTCATACGAAATTGAAGGCCTAGGCCTGGAAGTAGTTTTTTTTTTTTTAATTTTCATGTAAACATGGCGGCTGTGTTTATGAACAGGCTAAATAGCTGTTTTTTTTTTAAATATACTAAGCCGTATATCCAACCAAAGCGTTTGCATACAGGCACCAGGTACCAGGAGGGCAGAAGTTATTAGGGGTGCGTAGCGCAACTTAGATCGCAGGCAATGTAGCACGGGGCGGTGCGCCGCAGGGCGCACCCGGCACAGCGCGGATGACTGAGCACTGTAGGTTACTTTTAATGTTTTTGCACTCCTAGTACGTATTTGACGTTGTAATGTTTGTTTTATTTTTTTAATGAATTATTTATATGTTTGAGAAAAGCACTATACAAACCTCGGCGTGAAGTGGGGTTGCCAGCCTCGGGCTTCGTATTGCGGGCTTCGTATTTTTAAACGGACTCGCAAGCTCGTCCGTTTAATCCAATACTCGGCCCGCAATTGCCTACTTCCATGCCTAGGCAATAATGTACTATATCTATAAAACTACGTTTACCGTGGTATAGAGTACCTATAGTAGAGTCGAGTTCAATAAATATGTGTATACTTTCGTACCTTGTCTATTTAATATCATGTTTAAACTGCCATATATGAATTATCCCACCGATTAAAGTGACAAGGTACTAATGTGTAAACATATTCAAGAACTCGACTGTACAAGCCTGGAGCTTAACTATTTTTGTACAAATAGTGAAATATCTTTTCACATCGTATTTTCACGGAAATGTTCGTATTTGTCATGCTACTTCAGTCTGACTCAGTACCCATCAAGACAACGTGGGGGAACGTCGCATCGCGAGAGTGATAATCGATATAGAGTGGTTAATTAAGATTAAGTTTGTTTTCAGTTCTTTTTAATAGTCATGCCGAAAGCAATAAGACCTGGGAAACGTTATATCGACAAGCCTGTGAAATTATTTTCAACATTATTTATATTTCTTCTTGTTTACCTACACCTAATTTCTATATATTTGATCGTGGTGGTTTTAACATCTCGGTGTGATATACTTCAAACTCGTGGTTTGACATTTGACACTGACAACTAAAGTACTCTATTTATTTAATACAAACATTTCACTTAATAATTTAATAATTCATAGACACGTCGGCACCATTCGGAAGAAGACGTCCCGAATTTTCACGATGTGATAGGATTATTCACTAGATCTGTACTATACTATACTATACTATAATATTGTTTTTTTGTGCTCGTCACGAAAAATTTCAACAATACCCAGAATCACCAGACATTGTCTTATTTTATGCAGAAACTTACTTTACTTTAAATAGCACCATATAAATCTTTTCAGTTTAAACACATTAAGCTATCTTCAAGAATTTCCTTAATTAAATACACTTCTTAAGTACTTAAAATACTCTACTATGCGAAAACTTTCATACGAAGAAACTTTACTACGACAAGGTTATACCCGTAGCTCGTAGAGCTACGCTGCGTAGCACCGCTACGATATTCAAAGATAAAGATATATTTATTTAACACTAACAATCCCCCTCGCTTCGCTTCGGTTTCTGCAAAAACGGCATATAAACCAGAATTTATTATACCTTCCTCTTGAATCACTCTATCTTTTGATGAAAACCACCTTAAAAATCCGTTGAGTAGTTTGAAAGATTAAAACTATTGCGTCCCGCAAATCCCGCGGATCCCGCGCTCCTAATCCCGCAACAAGCGGGACTGGGAAATAGCGCGGGATCTCGGAATACCGGGATCCCGGTATACCGGAATTGGAAGCCCTAATTTCAGCAATAAACAAATTATAACATTTATAACATTTGATAAGTATTTACAGTCACCAGCATCTCTCGTTCAATTTGGATCATAACATATGATCCAAATTGGACTCTAAAATATCTGACACGTCCGAATTACTAGAGGCATAAAAGCGTGTCAGATATTTTTGAGTCCAATTTGGAGCATAATTGCTGGTGACTGTACCCAAGTACATAATGACCAATAAAAAATCTGGAAGACAAATCAGGAAGGTTATAAAAGCGTGATAAAAAAACCTTCTAAAAAGCAAAAGCTTAAACATAAAAAAAACCGGGCAAGAGCATGTCGGACCATGCTCAGTGTAGGGTTCCGAAGCCGTTACTACAAACAAATTAACCTCGCGACAAACTTAACTTTGCCGTTGGAAAACTGTTATCCCCATACATCGACATAGGTCGCGGTCAGTTTACCAACACCGCAAATAAGTTTTAGGTAGTTATAAACGTTTAAACCGTTTGTAACTCAAGAACCAATGAAGTCTACTTAGTCGGGATAGTTTTCCTATTAAATACATTATATGTGCTTTCATTTAAGATATTTTTCAGATTTTTTGTATTTGTAGTTTTGGCTGTACGTTGGACGTACACTTGACTCTAACAAAAATTAGCGCTTTAAAGCTTAATATTTTATAAACGTGTAACTTAATCGAAAAATTGTCTTCACAAACCCGCAATCTTTTAGAAAGACCTATCCAACGACACCCCGCACTATGGGGTAGACGAGAAAAAAACATTGGCGTGACTAATATGTATATTCATGCCAAATTACAGCTTTCTAGTACTAAGAGTCTCTGAGCTAGGCTGCGGACAGACGGACGGACATGGCGAAACTATAAGGGTTCCTAGTTTGACTACGGAACCCTAAAAACGGTCAAGTGCGAGTCGAACTCGCGCACAGAGAGTTCCGTATTTAAGATAATATGGTTGGAAAACGCCTAGAAATACTAATTTTGATTAGCCTACATTTTTATACAGATTTTTTTAAGATGTTTGATATTTTTCAAAAACTGTAAATAATTAACAACTTCGTTTCATGTTTCGCGTAAAATATAATCAGGAATTACGTACTTCAATAGTACGTAAATCTTCGTAGAAAACCCTCGCTGTTTGTAAAAACGTCTTTCTGTGAACAAAATGGCCGACAAACGGAGTGACAGACGTGACGTGAAGTGACTACAAAGAAACCCGTATTTATGAGGGGTTTAGCAAAAGCAGGGGCTTTATTCTGACTATACTCCTATTGTTATTGTCAGACGTAGGAATCCAGGGGGCAAAATTTCATGACAGGTAGGGAGTTCCTAAATCGATAAACTCAATTATCGATGCTTGTTTTATATACTAGAGATCACTCCAAGTTTTGCCTGTAAAAACATTTTTTTATTAAAAGTGTAAATAACGGGAGCCCTTTGTTTCCCATAATTTTATTGGTCATAATGTTATTGTTGACATAATTTTTGATAGCCATAATTTTTTATATCGCTGAAACTGTAAACTTTTAAAATAAAAAATGATGAAAGAAACCTACAGATGATTTTTAAATCCATATTCAATGATACCCCACTTGTCATAATTGGTCGACTTTTTTTTTTGCCCAATATGGCGTCTGGTTGCCGCCATATTGAATTTTGATTACTGTCATATCTTCAGTGACACTCACCAGATTAAGACAAATCGATTGACATAAGAATCATCAAAATCGGACAACGGGTTTAGTTTTTATAGTGCCACAAAGGAACAAACATACATATATAGGCTGTGAAACACATTATGTTATGTTAAATAATTAATGAAGAAACAGGTCGCCGGAAAAAGGAAATTAATGACTATCGTTTAAAAGTAGATGGTAGAATCATAGATTCTAATTTAGATGTCGCAATTCAATTTGAAAATTATTTTACCGATATACCAGTGTCCACGACTAAGTGTCTGAACTCTTCGCCTGCGTCTGCCATTTTATTACTAGAAGATAACGTGCCTGAATGCAGTATACACTTTGAATTCAAGCACGTTACTGCCTGGGATGTAATGAAGGCATTCAAGTCAATTAATATTAAGAAAACCAATGACCTTTGGGGGGTGTCGGTTCACGTCCTTAAATCCTTAATGGAAGTCATAGCAGCTGACTTAATGGTCATATTTAATCACTGTGTTGACTGTGGCGAGTTTCCTGATCTTATGAAACATAGCAAGATAATTCCATTATTCAAAACGGGTAGTACTTCTGACCCCACTAACTTTAGACCGATATCCATACTACCCACTTTCAGTAAAATCTTTGAGAAATTAATTTTATCACAGTTAATGGAACATTTTCAATATAATAATTTACTACACAATAAACAATTTGGTTTCACTCGGGGTCGCTCGACAACCGAAGCTGGTGTTGAGTTAATTAAACATATTTTTGATGCCTGGGAGGGGTCACATGATGCTTTAGGTATTTTCTGCGATCTGTCCAAGGCTTTCGATTGCGTTAACCATGACACTTTGGTCAGGAAACTACACCACTATGGAGTTAGAAGTACTGCGTTAAACTTAATAAAAACGTACTTATACGGGAGAATTCAAAGGGTAGACGTGAATGGAAAACGATCACCTGGGTCAGTGGTCTCAATGGGCGTACCACAGGGCTCAATTTTGGGTCCATTTCTATTCCTCATCTACATAAATGATTTACCATACCTTATAAAGGACAACCATGATATAGTATTGTTTGCTGATGATACCTCACTCGTATTTAAAGTTAAAAGACAACAGGAGTTCAATGTTGATGTAAACAATGCTATATCAAAAGTAGTAGATTGGTTCAGTGTTAATAATTTATTACTGAATGAGAAAAAGACTAAATGTATTAAATTTATGACAACCAATGTGAAAAATAGACAAACTACTATAACTATTAAAAATGACAAACTAGACCTAGTTAATGATACAGTATTTCTTGGTTTAACGTTAGACTCCAAACTCCAATGGGGTCCTCATCTGGCTAAATTAGCAAATAGACCCAGTTCTGCAGCTTTTGCAGTTAATAAAATTCGGCAACTAATAGACTTGAAAACCGCTCGATTAGTTTATTTTAGTTACTTCCATAGTATTATGTCATATGGTATTTTACTATGGGGTAGTGGTGCTGACGTAAACAGCATCTTTGTTCTGCAGAAGAGGGCTATTCGTGCTGTTTACAAGATGGGTCATAGAGACTCTCTTAGAGATAAGTTTAAAGAAACCAATATATTAACAGTATACAGTCAATATATTTATGAAAACCTTATGCATGTTCATAAAAACATCGTTAATTTTAAAAAGAACTGTGACATACATAATGTTAATACTAGAAATAAACATAAGCTCGCAGTGCCCTTTACACGGCTTCATAAAATAAAAAACTCTTTCACGGGTAATTGTATAAGGTTCTATAATAAGCTCCCAAGTAGTGTTACTCATCTATCAGTAAATAAATTTAAAAGTTACGTTAAACGTAAACTAATTTCTAAAGCGTATTATAGTATCAAAGATTATGTGAATGATAACAATGCTTGGGACTGAATTGTTTGTATTACAATTATTATTGACCGTGGAGACTATATACATCTCCTTTGTATGCTTATTATTTTAATTTGACATCTGGAGACTCTTTACATCTCCATAATTGACCGTGGAGACTTTCTACATCTCCTATGGATGTTTATTTCTTAAATTTAATTTTAATTTGACATTTGGAGACTCTTTACATCTCCATAATTGTATTATTGACCGTGGAGACTTTCTACATCTCCTTACCTATGTCTATTTTTAATTTTTATCTGAAATTTGGAGACTTTACATTTCCAATTTAAATTGAATATACTTTAAGTCTCATAATTGCTCCTGGGACCTGTACATCCCTGTGACATTTAAATTAGTTAGCTTAAGTTTATCATAGTAATAAGTTACTCATATAAAAAAAAAAGACTTCCTGTTGAGTTTCTCGCGGCGTTTCTTCTCAACAGAGTCCCTTGGAAGCGCTGGTAGACTCAGACATGTAAAAGTGCCTACAGGGCCTACTTACAGAAATAAATGAATTTGAATTTGAATTTGAATTTGAATTACCCTCCTCCTTCGGCAGTCGGGTAATAAAACCTAACAAGAGACTCTATTTCTAACTAACCAGCACGGGTAGTACAAGTTGTATTTTCTCGGTTGTCGCTCAGTGCGTCTCTATCGTTACTGACTAGATAGAAAGGGAGATCCGAGCGACAAACAAGTCGCGGGCAACTTGTGCTAGCCGTGCAGGTCATACAAAAAAATGGGAGCCTGTCGTTTGGCCGAAATATGTTTGCTAAATGTATCGTTTTCCAACCGTTTCATTTGCCAACCTTATTTTTTTCCTGTAACTGTAAATATTTCAGGATTTATTTCTGTACCATCGGGTAGACCCTAACAGGTTATGGTTAGGTTAGTTTTTATTAAATCCTAAAATATTTACGTCTATAGAAAACAAAGCGGGTTGGCAAATGAAACGTTTGGGAAACGATACAACTGGCAAAACTATTTCGCCGAAACAAAGGTATAAGTCGACACACGTAAAAAAAGCCCTGAGCGACCTACCTGCGCAGTGAGCAAATTACGGACCAAATTGATGGGGGCGACCAATGATATTTTATATTAAGATACGTCATCAGCGCGCAAAAGCGTTCCTCGAAAAGGAAGGTAATTGCCTTACTATCGTTCAGTCGCGCCGTGGCCGCTGACACGCACGCGTCAAAAACAGTAAAGTTTTATTTCCGAAATGCAACAAATATAAGCCATAAAAAATGCCGTCTTATGTTTTTCAAGGCTGCCGAAATTATACTGTAACTATAAAAGGAAGAAAGGATGTCTCATTTAATTCGTAAGTAACGTAAAAAAAAAATTGTTTTACATCGCCATACTTTGTTTAATTTGCACCGGTGGCGTCACTGTCACCTGTGAAACATGAGATACACAATTAGATATCGCATCGCGATAAAGACGGGTAGCTATATAGCAGCCATGAGCGGGCACGCCGCGTCATTCGGGTACGCAATTTGAAACAATTATTTATCTCTTTCTAACAATAGCGTTCGCTACGAATTGCCGTCTTTGTCTGTAGAAATATGGCAAAGTAGCAACTGTCAGTAATTGGCGACGGCTTTCGAATGTGTTTAGTATGAGCATAACGTATCCATATTATAAATGGGAAAGTGTGTATGTTTGTCCGTCTTTCACGCTTCAACCACTGAACGGATCGAGATGAAATTTGGCACACATATAGTTTAGGCCCTGGAATAGGACATAGGATAGTTTTTATCCCGGAAAATTGGACCGTTCCCGAGGGAGCGAAAGCTATTCTATTATCCACTAATCCTATTAATGACAGTATCCTACTAATGAGACTTATCTTTATTAGTCATTACGTTTGACGTTAAAGTGACATAAAATGCTACCAGTCGCCGATCAGTAAATATCATAAATGCTAAAGTTTGTGTGTTACTTTGTTACTTTTTCACGCTGCAACGAATGGATGGATTTGGATTAAGTTTGAAATGGAGATAGCTTAGGTGTACCCCGGATTGAGCCCGGATAAAAACATCATCGCAATCTACGCGGAAGAAGTCGCGGGCAGAAGCTATTTTAAATAAAAGTAACTTTTTGCGATTTTGGAAAAACTACCCCTAAGGGGTAAAGGATGGTGTAGAATTTTTTGTATGAGAATTTTGTCATTTTTGAAGTAAGAAACGTGAAAATTGGTAGGTATAGGCTACTGTTTACAAATAAAAAATATTACTTTAAGGGTTAAAAGAGGGTTGTAGAATTTTGTATGAATTTCGTCATGATTGTGATAAAAAATGTGAAAATTGGTATTTAGGCTACAACGCATAAAAAAAAAGTTACTTATGGCGATTCAGAATGAAATCGTAAGGAGGGTTAAATGGGGGGTAGAAGTAGTATATCGAAGTTAAAAAACTCATAGGTATGAGCTATGATAATAGCTATAATGTACTGGGAGTAAGTACAGTTGGTTAGGTTGATTTTTTTTTGGTGACCGAAATTAAATACACTAACTGTTCTTTATTCTTTAAAAACGAATCGTGCACTTACACCTACTATAATACTTTACACACTAACATCTTAATCATATAATTCGTTCCGGGTGAAATTGTGCGACTTTAGTTTATACATAAAAGTACAGCGACAAAGTTCTTCGCAGGGTCGCGAACGCCGGGAGTTAAAATAGGAGCGGCAAAGCCCGCTCGCACTCAATGCGCTCATGCATCGAAGAACTTCGTCCTTATTGCTATGTTTGGGATATTGTCCGTTTGTAGTATTCAAATAAAAAAATGTGATAAAAAATATGCAAACCATTTTTCTTTTTGTTGTATCGTAAAAATGATAAAACACACAAGCTTCAAAATTCGGTATGATTATACTTACATAGTAAAAACCTAAAAAACAACAAATACTGAAAACCGGTCAAGTGCGAGTAGGACTCACATACCGAAGGTATTTTTATCGACTACGATTTCGGCCAGAGCGATTCTGTGCGCTGGATGTACCTACCTATTTACATCCTATACCTACTTCATATACCTATTATAAATGCGAAAGTTTATGCGTGCGCGAGTTTGTTAGTTATTTTTTAAAAAGGATGGACGAATTTGGTTACATACAATTAGGAATAGAGTTTGCTTATACACTGGATTAACACACAGGGCTACCTTGAATCCCGTGGGATAGCAAAATTACTAATTCTACGCAGACGAAGTCGCGGGCAGAAGCTAGTCTAAATATAAAATATCATTGGGGGTGACGGGGGGAGCGTAATCCGCTCCGCTTTGCGGCCACGCTAATGGTCAGTAGACAACATGCGCAATCATATGCCCTCCACTAGCCACTCGGAGCTCTTTTTACGTGTGTCAACCTGTAACCCCAAAGAATTGACGGAGAAATTTTTGATCAAACTCAGAACCTCCTTTTTTTAAGTCAGTTAAATATCAAAACCTTATCTTAAGTGTAACAAATACTTTTCTGAAAACCTGCATCAAAATCGGTTCAGCCAAACACGAGATAATCGCGGACAAACATATCGGTTAAAAAATACACTAGTTACACTTTAAAACACAGTTCTTTTCACCTCGTAGCTTTTAAGGTTGTCTATGGCTTAAAAGACAAGCTGAATAGAGTTCTATATTTAGACCGCTAAGGTTTCTTTCAACCATTCAGGCTTTTCAGTATTTTTTTCAATTGCGACTTGAATTTTTTAATAACGCGCAAACCAAACAGAGAGGTGTTTTTAGTTAAATGTGTGTATATGTGTATGTCTGTGGCGTAGCCGCTAAACAGATAAATCGGGTGTATATTGTCTGTCATAATATTTTTTAGTCATAATGTCTTTAGGTCATAATCATCGCAAGTCATAACGTATTTTTTTAAAGAAACTGTTACTTTTTCAGTATTTTTATAAATCAAACCTAACCTAACCTAGCCTTGTCTACATGTTAGATATTTCAGAACTTCTGAAAAGTTTACAGTTTCAGCGATATAAAAAATTATGACTATCAAAAATTATGTCAACAATTACATTATGACCAGTAAAATTATGGGAAACAAAGGGCTCCCAGATAAATCAATTATGTTAAGTGAATGCTAGGTAAACGAGAATGATAGATTTCATGAAAATTGGTTGGGCCGTTTATGAGATTATCAGCTGTGAAAGAAAGGGACGTTATTGTATTTAGGGGGTTTTTATTTAAGTACCGTTGAAAAAAAAAAGTATGTATGTGTGTATTTGGGTTTGTGTGTGTGTGTGGTAACTAGAGATGGGCCGACTAGTCGACGATTAGTCGGGAAAGCCGACTATTCGGCATCAGTCGGTGATTAGTCGGCGACTAGTCGGCAAAAAATTCCGAATATTCGGCACTTTATTGCCTATAGGAATTAGAATTTAATCCATGAAATTTAATATTGTTATGTAACAATTAACATATAGAAACTCAAATCTCACACAATCTCCCGCCTTCGTTCCCAGAGTGGGGTAGGCAGAGCTACAGAATTACAAACATCTCTAAAAACTTGTTGATAATTCTATAACCACAATTTGCACAATTAGGCTAAGATGTTTACCAGCGTATTAGTGACAGGTTGCAAGCCCATCGCCTAACAGTACTACAAGACTTTATTCCCTTAGTCGTCTCTTACGACATCCACGGGAAGACATGGAGTGGCACTATTCTAACTCGGCAACCACACGAGGCTAATAATAACTCAAATCAAAAATCAGTTATATCCACGTACCCGTTTAGAGGTAGGTGACACATAGCGCGACGGACGAAGCGAAACGAACATGTCCGAGCTCACCCGAACTTAGCAAAATCCTACGATCGGCATTGCCGTCGGCCGTTTAATCGGCAAATTGAAAACTGATTAGTCAAAAGCCGTAGTTGGCCCATCTCTAGGGTTAACCTATCGATGATTCGAAAAAGTTTTGTGAATGTAGTCTTGAGATTTCAAATGTCTATGGGTCTCAGATCCCACTTACCATCAGGTGGCCTCAGTGCTCGCGTGCCTTCGTTTCGTTTGCCCGAAATTTTCATTTGTCCGAAAAGCATTTATCTCCAAGCCCAATTATTTTTTTATTTTTTAAAGACACTTACCTATAGAATCTATAGGTTAGGTTAGGTTAGTTTTATAACGAGTAGAGTTAATCGGTTTCAGAGAAAAATAAGCAATATTGCCTAGTTGGTAGTGACCCTGCCTACGAAGCTAGCGGTGCTGCGGGGCTAGACAATTTGCCATCGAATACGAACGCTAGCGTTAGGTGATCACCTGTCGCTTAAAAAAATTTATGGAATTGACGTAAGATAGTCACGTGATATATCACTCGTTACAACTGACACGCTGTAAAGTGATCACTCGCGCTAATCAAATAATCATAGTCTTGACAACTACGGTCGTTACAGACATAGTGAAATATCCTTTCACATCGTATTTTCTCGGAAATGTTCGTATTTGTCATGCTACTTCAGTCTGACTCAGTACCCATCAAGACAACGTGGGGGAACGTCGCATCGCGAGAGTCATAATCGATATAGAGTGGTTAATACCAGAGTATTTTTTGTTAATTAAGTTTATTTTCAGTACTTTTTATCGTCATGCTGAAAGCATTAAGACCTGGGAAATGTTAAGATCGACAAGCCTGTGAAATTATTTTCAACATATATATTTCTTCTTGTTTACCTACACCTAATTTATATATATTTGATCGTGGTGGTTTTAATATCTCGGTGTGATATACTTCAAACTCGTGGTTTGACATTTGACACTGATAACTAAAGTACTCTATTTATTTAATACAAACATGTCACTTAACAATTCAATAATTCAAAGACACGTTGGCATCATTCGGAAGTAGACGTGAGTTCCGATTTTTCACGATGTGAAAGGATTATTCACTAGATCTGTACCGCGGTACTATCTTGACAGGTCGAATTGAACACGAGCACTATCACATTATAAGCGTCGGTATCCAAGGGCGGTAACTATGCGAAGAAACTGTCAACTGAGTCAGTGTCATCACAGGTGATCACCGCTAGCGTTCGTATTCGATGGCAACTTGTCTAGCCCCGCTGGGTTCAAATCCCGGTAAGGGCAGATATTTGTGTGCTGAGCGCGAATTTGTTCCTGAGTCATGGTTGTTTTCTTTGTATTTAAGTTTTTTTTTAGTGTACATGTCGTGTCAGTATTTCTTTATATGAGACGTTATAATGAAAAAAGTTTAAAAAAACAAAAACCCGCCTTCAAAAAGCAAAAAATAACTTCTTTAAAATGGTAGGTAAATAGGTCAGTCCAACTGAAGTCTGCTTTTGGTTAAAATATTGTTGGACGCCGACTTCAGTTGGACTGACCTATTTACCTACCATTTTAAAGAAGTTATTTTTTGCTTTTTGAAGGCGGGTTTTTGTTATTTTAAACTTTTTTTTATTTTATACTTTTTAGTGATTATAATTATGCTGTTATTCTCCCATTTCTCAAGAAACAATAGAACATTTCAATCTCGCCGCAAGCAACGCCGTGGGAAAGTCATAGTCATATATTTAAACCTAAATATGCTTCTTCATAGTCGCTCAACTATCTTAATCGAAATATCTTGTCGCCACCCTCGAAATATATACCGTTTAGGAGTTCCGGTGGCCATCTGTGGTCTTCATCATCAGTTCCACTTCACCAAATAGTGGTTTCCAAGACCAAATACACGAGTTACAATGAAAAATACCAAAATCGCTATAGGTGTGCCTATAAATTTTGAAGAGTTCCGTCGATTCCTCATGGATTCCACCATCAGATCTTCATTTTGAAAAAAATGGGACCAATCTGAAAGCACCAGCTTTCAAATAAAAAAAGAATCTTCAAAATCGGTTCACCCAGTCGAAAGTTCTGAGGTAGGTAACAAACATTAAAAATAAAAATAAAAAACCCAGACGAATTGAGAACCTCCTCCTTTTTTTGAAGTCGGTTAAAAAGGGACCTTATTGTAGATGGCGCTTCCGCCATTATTAACTATGCGCCGATATAAATACAACGTCGCGTGACGCAGTGCGGCGTAAGCGCCATCGACAATAGGGTTCATTCATTCATAGATAATGACACATATAAGTATTTATATATCGTTGTCTAGTACCCATAATCCAAGCCTAGATTTATTTATGTATTTATTTATTTATTTATTTATTTATTTATTTAATTAGATTTAATTAGACGGTGGTAGCGATCAATACCGACACTGTATAAGGTCCTACCACCACTAATATTAAAAAGGTTGCTAACTGCATAGTAATAGTATAAGCATTTTGAACCTAACGTGGTAGCCAATACAGTATAGAATGCTTTGACTAAATTTCAGCTAGCCGCCTCCTTGGTATTACTTAAGTAGGGTGATGGCACGAATTTTGGACACTTTAAGCTGAAGGCACCAATAATGGACACTTAACTCTAAATTCAAAGATCATAAGGTTACAAATTGATTGTCTCAAAATAAATGAATAACCCTTTTCTTCTGTAACATTTCGTCCTTGTTCATTACTGTTTACATCACCCTGTTGAAATATCAACGTTCCTCCAGTAATCCTAAGGTCTGTTTTCAGAAGAGGAATGCGAGGAGGCTCCGCTACCGGCGCGGCACCGCCCCGAAGGCCTACGAGAACTGGCGAGGGGCTCCCGGTTTACCCCAAGAGAGATACAGCTCATGTATCGTGGTTTTAAACAGGTGAGGAATTTAGTAAGTTATTTTTTGGGGATAGATTACGATCAGATTGCTTTAAAACTTCATCTGAAAAAAGCCTGAGTCGCTAAATGATCTATCTTAGAAATGTTGACGGAGCCCCGCTTGGCGGGGCTCCAATTCCTGGGTAATTTGCCCTTCGGGCAAAGTTACCTAACGAACCTCAAATGAAGTGGTCATTTTGCAACTCGGACTTTTTAGGAGTTGCAAAGCGATTTGGTCGTATTGGGATCTAAGCAGCTGTAGTCAGATCAAGATGTAAGTCGCAAAGTGATTTGGTCTTATCCTAAAGCTTCTTTACCGTAGTTAGGTCTTGATAAGCAGATAATGAGCGTGCAAAAAAAAACAGGGACTATCTCACAAATTGATTGTCCCAAACTAACTACTAGGCTTGTACTATGGGTACTAGACAAAGATAAACATACGTACTAATACAGGGTGACTTCAAATTGATAATACAAAATCAATGTTTCACACACATTTTACCGAAACTAAACCGTTCTACTAAGTCTCATGCTAATTATTTTATTAAGTTTTAATTTATCCCAAATTTTGGCTTAATGCGGTTACCCTACCACTATTTTTAAATTCAATAAAATTTTTATAGGTTGTCTATCGAGACTTAAGTCGAGTGATGCATGACAGTTAGGTACCGTAAAATGGGGTGACTTTGGACACGCGAGGTGACTTTGATAATTTTTTGAATCATCGATTGTGTGCAATGTCTTAGTTTTTATTTAGCTCTTTCGCGACATTACTTTCATATGTTTCATATGCGAGCACAAAATATCAGTAGTTCAAGTATTCTCAGACAAATTGGAGTTAAAACCTTCAAAACAAAGAAACACTATTTTTTGACATGCTTCAAGGAGTGACTTTGATATTTTGATGTAAACACACGGATAATCAAATTAACCCCATTTTAAGAATCGAGATTTTCAGCTGCGTAATTATTTCTTCCTACTAAGCCGTCTACCGTAGTCTGCCTCTAGCTGCTTTAAGTTACTCCAAATGAGTAGTCGCCAATACAATATTTTTAATAATTTATTTTACGATTAAATGCGAGAGTTACCGAAGATTTATTTTTATAATTAATCAAACTAACCCCATTTTAGGTATCAAATTAAGAGTAGCCACACTTTAGGACTTTAATCATTAATTTTATTAGAAAATGAAACTGAGTGAGTGTAATTAATACTACTCTATTCGCCATAGTTGGATATGGTTTTATAATTATTAGAATATCAAAATTCAAAATTCAAAATTCAAAATATTTATTCAGTAAATTGGCCACATGAGGGCTCTTTTACACGTCGGTAACATGGAGTGAATCTACTAGCGCTTCGGACAAGACCATCATTGCGGAGAAGAAGCGCCGCAAGAAACTCCAGCAGAAGGTCATTTTTTCCAATCATAAAATACAATAATACTTAAAAGTAACATTACAAGGTAATACAGTAATAAATAATTATTTTAAAACTAACACAAATAAAATCATTACAAATGTAAGCTAAATTACTTAAATTAAAAATAGTGACTAGGAGAACAACATGACGAGGTCTCTACGTCAGGAACGATAATTAAAATAACTAACTGGAAATAGTACATTATTGCCTAGGCATGGAAGTAGGCAATTGCGGGCCGAGTATTGGTTTAAACGGACGAGCTTGCGAGTCCGTTTAAAAGTACGAAGCCCGCAATTGCTGTTCCTGCCGAGGCAAATATAGTGCTTTTCTCAAAAATCGCAAGAAATAATTTGTGTTGCAGTAAAATCTTCATCGCTTGAACTCATTTTTTGAATTGCATTCAAACAGAAACTTCATGTGAAAAAACCATCACTCTTTACCACCTTTTTGTTTATGACAAGGAGAAAGCAAGCTTTGTTTTTAAAAAAACATAAGCTATTCCAGACACAGATAAAAAAGTTATGTTTCGAATAAAATTTGGATGTATAAGACTTGTGCCCTCATTTTATTATGGCCTTTTTCACTTTTTTAAAAAGTTACAAGCTAGATAGTAATGGAATTTGTATGCAACATTGCGGGCTTGTGTAGCGAGCACGCAATGTTTTTTTTTAAAAAATTTGAGAACTGTCAGTAAACTATGTATTTCGCGTCTCAATATGTAGATAGGAATGTCCACATTTCCGGACATTTTTGAGAAAAATATATTTTTGTATTTGTATAAATTACCAGAGCCATAATAAAGTGTTCTGTATTACCGATTTGAAATCACCCTGTATAGATTAATACATACTTACTTAAATTCATAGAAAACACCCAGGACTATGGCACAAACTCGCGCTTATCACATAAATACCTGCCCTTACTTGGGATCGAACCAGGACCCACGAGCTTCGTAGGCACAACCAATTAGGCTGGATTAAAAAAAGATAAAAAGATAAAAGAAATTTATTCAGTAAGTAGGCCGCACGGGCACTTTTACACGTCAAGAATCTACCAGCGCTTCCCAAGAGAAGACCACTGCCGAGAAGAAACGCCGCAAGAAACTCAGCAGTCAGTCATTTTTTAAACATATTTCTTATTACAATGGTACTACTTAGTCTAGCATTATATAAAGCTATAAATATTAAATTAAATATAGTATTAAATAACATGCGTAGTTCAGCAGGAAAACATGCCAATTAAGAATCTTACGGGAGAGATAGAGAGAAAAAAAAAACACATACTTATGTGTATATAAGATGGTGCGAGACGACCACATAAAAGTTTCGATATGTTTTCCTACATCAACGGTGTCCCCTAGACAAGATAAAGATTTTGCATTTGAATAAATTATTATTGACTAAGTTTCGGATTTAGGCCATGCCATGATTGTCAATAGTAATACAACTTATTGTCTTTGCAGGAGTGCCCCTCAGGAGTAGTGGATGAAGAGGCTTTCAAGCATATTTTTTCACAGTTTTTCCCTCTTGGAGGTAAGTTCACTTCATGTTGTAAGCCATATTTTAAGTCTATGCAATTATTGACAGTGCCATACAATGATATTTTATATTAAGATACGTCATCAGCGCGCAAAAGCGTTCCTCGAAAAGGAAAATTGCCTTACTATCGTCCAGTCGCGCCGTGGCCGCTGACGCGCACGCGTCAAAAACAGTAAAGTTTTATTACCGAAATGCAACAAATGTAAGTCATAAAAAATGCCGTCTTGTGTTTTTAGAGGCTGCAGAAATTATACTGTAACTATAAAAGGAAGAAAGGATGTCTCATTTCGTTCGTAAGTACCGTAAATATTTTTCACATTTTTTGTTTACATCGCCATATTTTGTGGCGGCCATCACGCGGCCATGAGCGGGCACGCCACGTCATTCGGGTACGCATTTGAAACAACTATTTATCTCTTTCTAAAAATAGCGTTCGCTATGGATTGCCATCATTGTCTGTAGAAATCTGGCAACGTAGCCACTGTCAGTAATTGGAGACGGATTTTATGTGCATTTAGTATGAGCATAACGTATCTAAATATAAAATATCATTGCCTGAAAATATAAAAAATGACGACATTGTTAGTTTTAAGGTAAAGCATCGAAATTACTGACTGAAAAATGTTTATTGTGTAACTGAATTTTTAATTTACTTTTACATTTTATGCGATATTCCTGTTACATTTTTTATAGCATTAGTTGTATTTCTTTATAAATTTGTGCGCCTACCGGCAATTTATAGTGATACTATTAGTACATTACTGCAAAGACCAGAAAGTGAGCCATCCTGGTGTGTTATTCTCTCAAAAAACGGCGGCCGGTCGAACAGACGAGCGAATAAAAACGGCGAGTTTAAGTAGTGCCGTCCGACCGAACAAAACACATTTTAGCGCGTGCATTGTCAATTAGGGAGCCTTATACGTTGGTGAAGTCATGCTGCCAAATTGAATACACGCGCTAAAATGTGTTTTGTTCGCTCTGTCGGGACTACTTAAACTCGCCGCTTGGACCTTCACTCGAGCGAACGAACACCTTTGCTTGTTGAGAGAATCACTACCCTGGACGAGTAGGAGTTTTATACATACGAGTCCAGGATGGCTCTTAATGGTCGAAGCATGTATAGTGCTTTTCTCAAAAATAGAACAAGTAGAATGATTTAAAAAAAAAAGTTGTAAATATTGATGACCACATGTACATAACCCTCAGGGCGCTAGTCCGACTCGCGCTTAGCCGGCTTTTAAATTAATTTAAACGATTCACTATGTTAGACCGGTCGCGATGTACTAGGCGCGCATAAAACGGACATGGTGCGTGTGACGTTCTTGTAAATAATAGAAATCGCGCGATATCTGCTCTGAACGAGAACTGCTTTGGGTTTATGATGCCCTGGTACTTTTGTGGGGTAATTGTTTTACGCGCACTTTTTTATTTATTATCTTCTAGTATCAAACTGCCAACTAGAGCTGATTATTCAGCTTTTCATGTAGTTATAATAAAAAGCAATTCAAATTGTTTTTTTTTTAATAATGGTGTTCTTTGCAGAAATCCTAATGGGGTCGAAATAGTTTTCACTTTCATATATTTTTTTGTGCCATGTGACATGTGACCTTTTCTTGCTTACCTCTGTAGTCTTTTTGAAGGCTGTCCACAGGTCTGTACCGATAGTTCCAAATTCAAATAATATGGTATGTTATGGATTTTCCATACTTACTTACTGGACACTTTTTGGTTTCCTAATTCAAAATCACTCTACTTACTGGCACTTTTGAGAGTGCTCCAGGAACTTTAACCTACTGGCTCCTATTTGATGATGTTATGACAAGATTACATAGCATTTTTGAGAAAACATATTTTACCATCTTTTGTAATGACCTGTAAACACAAATAAATGATCGATTGATTGATTGTTATTATAGAGTGAGATCCCGGTCACCCCAGACTTACGTAATTTTAGGAAAGGTGAAATATTTAAGAGCGCTAATATAACATAAACTTAGAAAGGAATGGATACTCGCTAAGCTGAAAGCGGGGCCGTTTTACAGGTAGCAGGTATCAAAGATGGAAAAAAACATGCTAACTTACGTCAAAGTAGGAAGGCTGGTATATTCATATGTCATAAATGATATTGTTATAAACATAAACATATATATTAAGAAAGTTAAGAAACAATATATTTATGATGCGGTTTGGCACATACTGAAAGTATTTGCAAAGTAGTTATCGTTTTAGTACAAAAACATACTACCTGAAGGTTATGATTGACTGGTAGAGAATGTTTAGCATTAAGCTCACCTTTTGTACAATTAACTATTAAAATAAATAACTACATTATAAAGAGGTTTGAGAACTCGCTAGATGTTAAAAAGACAAATTTAGCTCCGGGAGATAACGTTTCTCACCGTATCACGTGTCCGATTTCCATGATTTTTTAATATGTTATAGCTATCATGAATACTGTGGCGGAACCCACATGAAGGGTCCACGGAAAGAACATGTCTAGTCACTTTTTTTTTAAAATGAGTTTTGTTTCTCAAAAGCTAGAGGACGAAATGAACTATTACCTACCTTTCAGTTTAAGATATAAATCTTCATTTGTCTTGTATTTTTTCACTCTTAAAAAAACCTCTACACGAAAATTACGTACAAAATAAGATGTTTCCTAACTTTCAAATCACGATATCTCAAAAAGTTACTAATGTGACTAGACATGTTCTTTCCGTGGACCCTTCACATGCAAAGCGTTGTATGTTTAATTTCTTAACGTCACGCGCATTAATTAGAATAGGTAGGCAGAGCGTGCCGATACGTTATCGGCACACTGATTACCAGATAATAGTGAGCATAGTTTTAAGTATATATATAGCATTATTGTTAATGTCTAATTAGATTTGATAATCACCTGCAAAAGTGATTTCATTTATCTCCCTCCTGTTTACCTTCCGGTAAAGTGGTGACCCCGACAAGCAACGTAACGCTGTTCTGCCGCAAGAAGAAGAAATTGATACAAGGAACAGAAGGGAGATAAATGAAATCACTTTTGCAGTTGGTGAGGTGTTTATAATATAAATATGTGGATGTGTGTGTTCAATTCCGGTAAAAATACCTATTAGGGCCACTTGCCCTTAACCCTTTTTTTTTTTTGTCAGGGTGGAAAATGGTTTATGCATTCCCCCCCACCATGGGAGTGGTGGGGGGATATGTGGGACTCACCCCCTCACCCCCTCTCCGAATGAGAGGGCGCATGGGAGCGCAACCCACTAAAAACCACCCTGGCGTACCCTCCTACCGGTTTGCTAGGACGACGTGGTGCCTGCCGAAGCATTCCCCAAGCCGTCCGCCGGCTGCCCCGGTCGTTACCGGGGCTACCTGCGCCAAGGGAGAGGGGGGCCGAGTACGCTTGGCCCCCCTCCCAGACCGCCCAGTGGCTAGCCTACGGCAGGTGGGGGACTTCCATCCCCCACCCGAATTGCCCTTAACCCTGGGTTAAGACACTAGGTACCAATTTCACCAAACGATGTTAACTTTAATCAACGTTAATCGACTGTTAGTTCTTACATTTTGACAGCTGTTAACGCTCTAATCGTCTGTTAAGTTGGTAACATCGTTTGGTGAAATTGGTACTAACTCGAGTTAAAATGAAAGTTCAAATCAAATCAAATCAAATCAAATCATTTATTTGTGAACAATTAGGTACACACGTAAAGTATGCTATACTCGAAAATGTAATTAAAGTCCAACGTAGGTTGCCACAAAAACAAAAAATGCCTTAGTATATTTCCACTTTTTAAAAGACCGCACTAAGAATATTTATTTGCAGGTAGTTTTAAACCATCGATTTAAATAAACAAGTTAATTCAAGTTACGCAAATACAAGATGGCCTATTAAATATTTAACCATAGAAGATTTTTGGTAGCAAAACTGTTATTGCACTTGTAATACTTCAGGTATTAATAACATTTGGTACGATAAATAAACAATAGTTGTAAACAACGTTAGATGCAATTTAAATATTACATACGTTTAGCTATTCGACAAAATAACAGGCCAAAAGCGTGTAGCTCGCTTTATAACAACCATCGGGCATTTTACCAGCCATGACACCATGGGGTCCATGGGTAACTGTCAAGTTTAAATCAAGCATAAGTGTAAGGCATCCGAATTTAGCTTGTCATTTTGTTTTAGCTGATAAAAAAATCGGAATTGAACACACACATCCGCCATTTAATGACTTAACACACTATATGAGAAAATATTTGTTTTGGGATATTTTAATGTTTTGAATATCGGGTAGATAAAACATTGAATGCATATTCCCTATTGTTAAATATAACTTTTGTTATTGAAAATGTTAGATTTATCTACAAATATTTACAACAATTTGATCATCAATGCAAAAAGGTTGGCTAACTCTGGAATGTTCCATTGACACTGACATAAGTGACTTTGACACTTATGACAGTGACGTAACTGTCGTAGTTTTTTTGGTCTTAAATTAGTTCAGCTATATTCTGCCTTATAGCATACACATTTGAGTCTTATAACTAACGTGCTCATTGTTATGTATTACAGCTATTCTGCCCTCCTTAGAAAAAAGGGCGTATGTCTCATAGAACTGCGCATGTATTAGTGACCTTATTTCTTTACTATTAAGGTTAAATTTACTTTGACAAAAAAATTGCTTAAAGCCTGCTTAAATAGAACAGTTTCTTTTTCTCTAATAACAACAGGTAGATGATTAACCTCGTAAGGCCCAGTGTGCAATAGAATGTTCATAATCAAGGCAATTTAATTTGAACTCTGTTACAATAACAATAAGGTTTATTTTCCTATGTTTATAAACTGAAAATGTCATTATCGAACAAACGTAATTGAACTTTATTGCGTTGATGGTAGATTCAAAGTCCCATTCACAAAAAACTCCCTGTTTGTAGTATGGTGGGCCTTACGAGGTTAAACATTTTCGGGGCCGTTCCTAAAATATTTTCTGCCATAAGTCTTGTTTTAAATGGGGGTGGTCACGACTTGTTTTGTAGTCTTCTACTTGATAAATACTGAAACTCACTTGACCGGTTTGTTATTAATCTGACGTTTACTAACTCGGGTTAGGCTGCGGCTCCACTGAGGCGGAGATGAGCGGAGTGGAGCGGAGCTGTGCTAATATTAACCAATAGAATCTAAACTAACGTGCGCAAAGCGCGCTCGACGTGACCGCATGCGCCTTCTATTGGTTAATATTGGCACAGCTCCGCTCGTCTCCGCCTCAGTGGAGCCGCAGCCTTAGGCCCGTTTGCACGTAATTATTAAAGAATGTCAGATTCATATCAGAACTGTCAATTTTAACAAATTAACCTGTTGACCCGGGGTTAACCTAAGGTAAAAATTCACGTGCAAGCGGGCCTCGTAACCCAGTGTTAAATTTTCTGTGCAAGTGGCCCTTAGATAGACAAAAACCCCAATATAATGCTGACCCCTTCTGTCGGAGTACAAGTTAAATACTTAGGTACATAATATTATTAACCAAGTCACTTGCCTCGTTTGTCGACCTCAGGAGGCTCAGGTCGACAAACGAGGCAAGTGAGGTTTAATAATAGTACATTATTGCCTAGGCATGGAAGTAGGCAATTGCGGGTTGAGTATTGGATTAAACGGACGAGCTTGCGAGAGAACGAAGCCCGCCGAGGTAAATATAGTGCATTTCTCAAAAATTGAAAGAAAAAAATTGTGTTGGAGTCAAATTTTCATCGCTTGACTCATTTTTTGAATTGCATACAAACAGAAACTTCATGTGAAAAAACCATCACTCCTTACCGCCTTTTTGTTTATGACAAGGAGAAACGCAATTCGTTTTAAAAAAAAAGACAACTTATTACAGGCACAAATAAAAAAGTTATGTTTCGAGTAAAATTTGGATGGATAAGACTTGTGCCCTCATTTTATTACGGCCCTTTTCACTTTTTAAAAAGTTACAAGCTAGATAGTAATGGAATTTGTATGTAACATTGCGGGCTTGCGTATCGAGCACGCAATGTTTTTTTTTTTTTAATTTGAGAATTGTCAGTAAACTATGTATTTCGCGTCTCAATATGTAGATAGGAATGTCAACATTTCCGGACATTTTTGAGAAAAATATATTATTAAACCTAACTCTTACTTTATGACTATGTTTCAGATGCCTCTCAGTATGCGCAGTTGGTGTTCAACACTGTTAAACACAAGCAAAGCGGAAAGATTAACTTTGAGGTACGTGCTCAAGACCTACCGCATGGTCATTGCAATTGTGACACTATGTTAAAAGAGAATTCATACAATAGTTAATTCTTTTTAAATGGAACAATGACACTATTTAAATAGTTTTTAATAAAAAAAATATTAGCTTTTATGAAAATTCTAAATTTAGACACGTTTTCCCGCTCAACTATGCATGTTTTTAGGGTTCCGCACCAAAATGGTAAAAAGGAACCCTTATGGTGAGACTTCGTTGTCTGTCTGTCTGTATGTCACTGCAGTTGTTCTTAGAAACTATAGAAGCTATAAATTTGAAATTTGGCATAGTTGTATAACTTGCTTGCCCGCATCTGTTTTTAGTAAAAAAAAGTATGAAATTTTTATAATTTTTCGGGACGTCCTTTATGATTTTTTAAGCAAAAATGTAAAAAAAATTACCGTTTCCCCCCCTTATCTCCGAAGTTTATGGACCAAAAAATCTGAAAAAATCCTGATTTAAAGATAATTACTTATATTTTACAGGAAAAATAAAATGAAGTTGTCAAACTCTACAGTTTTGGAATAATTATCAAAAAACTTTAAAAAACTGTATTAAAATTTAGGATAGTCAAAATGGGCCTTAATGCATAGATAATAAAGTTCATAACAAAGTAAGTATTTTCTTTTGCTTTTTCCAACCATATTATCTTAAATACGGAACCCTCGGTGCGCGAGTCCGACTCGCACTTGACCGGTTTTTTTTTTAATTCATTGTTTTATATAATGTTACGTTAAATATTATAATTGCATAATATCATTAGCAATATTTAAAAAAAAACGGTCAAGTGCGAGTCGGACTCGCGCACCGAGGGTATATGCATGCTCGGTAACCGCAAAAGAAAATACTGATTTTGTTATGATCTTTATTTTCTGTGTAATAAGGTCCATGTTGACTAGCTAAATTTTTATGCAGTTGTTATTTCTCAAAAACTGTTAGTAATGTACACTTCTTTTTATTTTTCCCGTAAAATATAAATAATTATAAGTCAGGATTTTTTGATTAATAAACTTTGTAGAAAAAAAGGGGGGGTAACGGTAATTATTTGTAAATTTTTGGCTATAAATCAATTGTTATGTACTTTACATAACAGAAATTTAAAAAAAGAATAGTTTTGAATTTTGCCCTTTCATATGACACCCCATTTGTTATAATCAAACCACTTTCATTTTTCAACCCCCCATTCTAGACCCCTTTTCAATTATTTATAAAATTAATTTCCTTTTTTTTACTTAAAACAGGTGCAGGCATGCAAGTTGTATAACTATGCCAAATTTCGAGTTGATACCATTTGTAGTTGCTGAGAAAACTGCTGTGACATACAGACAGACAGAGACAACGAAGTCTCACCATAAGGTTTCATTTTTTACCATTTTGGTACGGAACCCTAAAAACGAATGACTGTTAAGTTTCTTGAGGTGTTTCTTTTCAGCAAGAAGCTCTGCCAAGATGCATTACACTAACTAGCGTTTCTATTCGTTTCGTTTTTAAACCAATCGCGTCACTGGTAAATGACGTGATTCGAAAAGTTACGTGGTCTACCAGTGACGCGATTGGTTTGAAAATGAAACGAATAGAAACGATAGTTAGCGTAATGCATCTTGGCAGGGCCTCCAGTGGTCTCTTGCGAAGCGGCTGGTAGCTGTATGACACACACACACACACACACATGCATTACTGGCATGTTTTTGTTGGACCAATGTACTCGTAAAACCATTATTAATTCATTTGATTAAGAGATTCACATCGAATCAATTATTATAAATCGTCGGAACACCATATTGAGTTATCGATAGCAATATATTTGGTCCAAAGCATTTAATAGAATTCGGGACGGTAAATATTTGGTTGGCTATCATTCAATTCGTCCAATATGACTGGGCGGGGGGCAGCGGTATTTGTTGTGAGGCCTCGCTGCTAGCGGGCCGCCATTCAAGCAATGATATTTTATATTAAGATACGTCATCTGCGCGCAAAAGCGTTCCTCGAAAAGGAAGGTAATTGCCTTACTATCGTTCAGTCGCGCCGTCGCCGCTGACACGCACGCGTCAAAAACAGTAAAGTTTTATTACCGAAATGCAACAAACATAAGTCATAAAAAATCCCGTCTTATGTTTATCGAGCCTGCCGAAATTATACTTTAACTATAAAAGGAAGATAGGATGTCTCATTTCATTCGTAAGTAACGTAAATATTTTTTATATTTTGTTTTACATCGCCATACTTTGTTTAATTTGCACCAGTGGCGTCACTGTCACCTGTGAAACATGAGATACACGATTAGATATCGCATGAGTGTGATAAAAACGGGTAGCTATATGGCAGCCATGAGCGGGCATGCCGCGTCATTCGGGTACGCAATTTGAAACAACTATTTATCTCTTTCTAACAATAGCGTTCGCTACGAATTGCCGTCTTTGTCTGTAGAAATATGGCGACGTAGCAACTGTCAGTAATTGGCGACGTTTTTCGAATGCGTTTAGTATGAGCATAACCTATCTAAATATGAAATATCATTGCATTCAAGTCTATTTTTCATTATTTAAAACCAGTTGCATGTTTTGATGCTGTCATACAATACAATACTTACAACAATACAAAACACTTTATTGTACACCAAACAAAAACATTACAGAGAAACAGTACAATTAAAAATAACACAGGTAAACAACAGGCGGTATTATCGCGGAATAACGATCTATTTCAGACAAACTACAGGTACATTCACTAAAGTTGGCACGAATGCAATGAACAAAAGTAATGTCACCTATCACTGTGTGAGTGCCGTCCTTTGAACCGATGTTCGAATTTCAAACCGAAGACCTGTTATTATTTTACACACTTGTATACTTTCGTTCACTCATTCAATCCATTCGTGCCAACTCTCGTGAATCGACCTGTATCTCTCTTCAAGATCATGTGTCTTTTTTTAATTTTACTCTAGGAGGGAACGTAGGATCAATATATACAAACACATACATAACACTTTTTTTTTTTATAAATCACAGAATAGCTGGAAGAGTTCCTTTAAAGAGATAAATTCGCCTATTTTGTT
Organism: Acleris literana; assembly: GCA_946894065.1. Taxonomy (NCBI): domain Eukaryota; kingdom Metazoa; phylum Arthropoda; class Insecta; order Lepidoptera; family Tortricidae; genus Acleris; species Acleris literana. Next base: position 3,956,745 of record OX335695.1, read on the forward strand.
AAAATTGAATAAAATAAATAAAATTCACACAAATTGACCTAATATCTATATAACTGGCTTCTACAAGACACCTATACTCCAAATTTCATCAATGTACCTCTTGCAGTTTTCGAGTAAAATGTCTGTGATATACGGACGGACGGACATGACGAAACTATTAGGGTGCGGCTCCACTGAGGCGGAGACGAGCGGAGCGGGGCGGAGCTGTGCCAATATTAACCAATAGAATATAAACTAACGTGCGCAAGGCGCGCTCGACGTGACCGCATACGCCTTCTATTGGTTAATATTAGCACAAATCCGCTCCGCTCCTCTCGTTTCCGCCTCAGTGGAGCCGCACCCTAAGGGTTCTGTTTTTGCCATTTTGGCTACGGAACCCCAAAAATCGCTTACAATCGGCAGTACCCTACCAATTTACTGCCTATTTTTTCCCACACTGGGCGAACCGCCAGCTCTCCGTACAGTGCAGGATTCGAATCCGTATTCAGCAGTAACTCATGCCCTAACAATGGAATTTAGTGAACCTAGGCGTTTTACTATCTTCGGTTTTACGGGTGTTCCAATGTGTCACCACATATTTTAGACTTCCAATCCGTGCCAAATACTGGTAGGTATTACGGAACAGGGACCGTGTTCATTACGGTATTTACGGTATGGTACCGGTATTGGATATCGATACCGCTATAAAAGGTAGAAACTAGACCGGTTGAAATATAAAGGTAACTATATGAAAAGCAAGCTTTAAAAACCCGACTGCATTTTTTATACTGTCGTCGATATACCCACATATGTTAATAATTGTCATTTTGCCATTGTTGATATTTCAATTTAAAAAAATTAGGTATCCTATGTCACCCGGGATGACGTAAGAATTCTAACGATACCTCACACATCTAAATCGGTCAAGGGATTTAGAAGTTATAGTGGAATAAAGAAACTCACATACATACATACATACATACACACGAACATGAACCCTAAAAACATTACACTCCTTTTTTGGGGCAGTCATGTAAAAACGGTACCGCTATTTTTCATAGGTGTACTTAAACCTTTAAAACGGTAGTCAACCGGTATTATTTCGGGATCGATATTTAATAACCAATCCGCCGAACGAAATCTAACAATAATAGGTAGGTTTTAGGCACACACGCAATACCTAGCGCTGATTGGTTGGCGCTGGTGATAAAGCCTAAACGATACCTTTATGAAAACGGTTTAGGTATCGAAAAATAATAACGGTACCGTGACATTCCGGTACCGATAAATTATTTTATCTACATTCATATCATAAGTCCTCTATTATGCGTTGGAACCCCGTAGGCAATGACCAGCATTACCTGTGGTAGTAGGTGACAGCGATGACAGCTGTTAATTTTGGAAGATGTTCCAAATTTGGATCTCATTACCTTACAATATTCGATAACGTAATTTCAAAATTACGTTACAGTTGTCGTCGTTGTCACCTACTACCACAGGTAAGGTAATGCTGGTCATTTGCCTTTCGGCTTCTGAACCCATCTTAGAGTACTTATAATATGTGTGTAGATAAAGTATTGTACGAGACTCTGCGTACAGATCTAGTGAATAATCCTTTCACATCGTGAAAACTCGGAACTCACGTCGACTTCCGAATGATGCCGACGTGTCTATGAATTATTGAATTATTAAGTGACATGTTTGTATTAAATAAATAGAGTACTTTAGTTATCAGTGTCAAATGTCAAACCACGAGTTTGAAGTATATCACACCGAGATGTTAAAACCACCACGATCAAATATATAGAAATTAGGTGTAGGTAAACAAGAAGAAATATAAATGAATGTTGAAAATAATTTCACAGGCTTGTCGATCTAAACGTTTCCCAGGTCTTAATGCTTTCGGCATGACTATAAAAAGAACTGAAAATAAACTTAATCTTAATTAACTTAAAAATACTCTGGTATTAACCGCTCTATATCGAGTATCACTCTCGCGATGCGACGTTCCCCCACGTTGTCTTGATGGGTACTGAGTCAGACTGAAGTAGCATGACAAATACGAACATTTCCGAGAAAATACGATGTGAAAGGATATTTCACTACATCTGTAATTAGCATTACGCAACCGTCACGTCAACTACTATATCGCTACCGAACCCAACCGAAACGAAACGATATTAGGTCACCCCGTACACAACCCTTAAAAATGGGAATAAACTATTTTATGCTGAAGCTATTTTACGAATAGATCGCTTAATCAATTGCTATACGTAGATTAGGTTAGGTTTGACTTATAAGCGATATCAAAAATAAATTCTTCTATCAAAACATTGCATTCGTAATGAAAATTCGGGGTTTGATTGATTTGAACTTATGACTTTTCGGAATTATGTAGGATACTTAAAAATGGCGCCCTAGATGCAGATACAGTACTGCAGTGATCAGATTCACGATGTACAGTCAACAGCATAAATAAGTGATCATTTATGTACCTTGTCACTTTAACGTGGTGTTTGAAATGTCATACAAAATTGTGAAACGATTGAAAGCGACAAGGTACATAAATAATCACTTATTTAAGCTGTTGACTGTACTCAATAAGGTCCAAATCTTCTTCCCCGCAATGATGGTCTTGTCCGAAGCGCTAGCAGATTCACTCCATATTAATACCGACGTGTAAAAGAGCCCTCATGTGGCCAATTTACTTAATAAATATTTTGAATTTTGAATTTGAATTTTGAATCAAAAGCACCGAAACCGACGTACGAGCATGAGAGGGTGATGAATGTAGAAGAAGCAAAAGTTGTATGTTTAGACGTACACCTGGTGTTCCATAGTCACTGCCTACCCCATTGGGAGACAGGCGAGAAAGTACGTATGTGTACGTATGTTTTAAGTATAGTACATTACTGCACAGACCGGGAAATAGGCCGTTGCGGGACGAGTAGAGTTAGCGTGGCCGAGACGCAGTCGAGGCCGCGATATATATGAGTCCAGCTACTGCTCTTCCCGGTCGAGGCTTGTATAGTGCTTTTCTCCAACAATGTGAGGAAATTTAACACAATTGTTAATAATATTAAACACAGTCCCAACATTTCCTCGAAAAAAAGAACAGAAACGTACGATTTAGTATAACACTGAAATAGAGCAATCACAAATTTAAACGTAATAAATTCAATTTGAATAAAATATAGTTTAAGCTATAACATTTATTACGCGTTTATGTTATTTCGGCAATTTATTTTGTTTATGAACGTTATTTCTATTTAAAAAAGTCAAACTATTTGACACGCTTTTAAATACGTTGTAAACGCTGTTTGAAAAGGCTTAACTTTTTAGTCTATGACATTTAAAAAGTAAAATATACAAGGAAGAATTTTAATTGCACGAGTGTTTGGCTGTTTGGAGATAGTTATCCTAGTCCAAACATGGTTTTTAAAAGTAAAACACCAGGTACGTAATGAAATTTCATACATTTTCGCGGCCGCTGCCGTTGGTAAATATTAAATTTGTTTTTTTAATTTTGCCTGTATCTGGAACTCAGAACTTCGCAGACTGATTTTACAACAGTAAGGTTAACATTTCCGAGCATGTGGGAGAAAAATTCTTTATTAATAAACTAGTAACCCGCCCTCGTTTATATAAGTTTTGAATAACACCCGTACATAAGCCAGAATTTATTATATACAAAAACCTTCCTCTTGAATCACTCTATCTATTGGTGAAAACTGTATTAAAATCTGTTGAGTAGTTTGAAAGATCTAAGCGTTTATACAAAGTGGCAGACGGCGGGAAGCGACTTTGTTTTATACTATAGATAAGAGAAGTTTGAAGGAATAGTACATTGTTGCAGAGGATAGAAAGTACGCGATTTTTGGACGAGTCATATAGAGGGCCGAAACGTAGTTGAGGCCCTCTAGTGTACGAGTCCATAAATTGCACTTTCTACCGAGGCAGACATAGTGCTTTTCACAACTACTGAGAGGAAATAAAATAAAAATTCATATTCAAAACTCAAATTTTAATTCATATTAATGTGACATCACCGCCAATTTTACCATAGATAACTTTTATTTTAATCTGGACCCCTTATCTCGTGGCACTCGAGATTAATAAGCTAACATGCAGCATGAAGATGTCAACTGCATATAAAATTGTATTTGTTTCGCCATATCTCCCATGTAATTTCATCTCTAGTGGTTCGAGATTAGGGGCCAAGTTTGAATTACATTTAAAAAAAAAGCAGTGACATAGTTTTAAGTCTATGTATCTTTTAGCAAAAATACACCTAATATTTTACGACACAAAAAGGAGCTATGACACAAAAATTGATTGATTGATTGTCATTGGTTCTTAAAGTTGGACAACAATGTTCTCGACCAATCAGCAAACACGCCGACAAAAACATTCTTGGTCTGTCCTTATAAGTGACGTTTTGTGACCCCAAACAAGACCATCTATGGCCATAATTCGCACCTTTAGAACAATAGAGACCTAATTCAAAATTTGTGCTTTCAAACTTCGAGTCATAAATTGATTATTATAGAGACCTAACTCAAAATTTAAAATTTCTGACTTAAGTCACTATGGTTCTGAAGGTGCGATATGTCCGAGCAGTGTTGTGAAAAGTGTTTATTCTATATTCATTTATGTTCCAGGAATTCCTGGAGATCTTATCCCGCGTGGCTCGAGGCTCCGAGCAGGAGAAGCTGGCGTGGGTGTTCCGCCTGTACGACGCTGATGGGGATGGGAGAGTCACCAGGCAGGAGATGACACGGGTCGTCCAGGTACAATCAGACCAGCCCAACTCTGACCCACCATAGAACTGGGTGACGTTATGATTCAAGTTGTAAGCATACGTCGTTATCGCGGGAGCAAAAACGATTTGACAGTACTGAAAGATTACGTTATGACAAATAGACAATAACAGAAGCAAAGAACAAAGACTAAAGGCATAGAAACCGTACTAAATAAGCAGAAAATACATAATGGCTCACTTCTTTTTATTTATGGTTTTCATAGTGAGTTGGAAAGAGATGAATCTATAGCTGTTCTTTCGTTATTTGGTACATCGTCACAAGTAAGGCCTGATTTGGACCTATAAGCACCTATATATTTGGACCTATAGACAAGGAAAGACAAATCCTTCCAAAAAAGGAAGGATAAAGAAGTCCCTGTGTAAAACCTTGTGACAATGACAGTTAAAGAACAAAAAACAGCCAACTTTATGTTTTATTTTTTCTCACGTAATACGTAAGGTCTGTTCATCCTTACTAGTCTTATATAGTAAACATGTTTCTAACCTCAAAATGAACCTTTTTTGGCTAAAACAGCTATTTTAAAGAAAATAAAGCAATCACAGACAATACATTGGCCAGGTGATGTGCAAAATGTTAACTCGGTTTACTTTATTTACGATAAAAGAGCTGTTTTAGCCAAAAAAGGTTCATTTTGAGGTTAGAAAGTTGTTTACTATATAAGACAAGTAAGGATGAACAGACCTTAATCTAAAAAGTAGAGAAAGATAGCTGACGGAAAGTACGTCTTATAGTCCGGTTTCTATGCTATATGTTTTATTCTGTGAACAGAAGCGACACTCGTATCGAGCAACGTTTATACCTACGAGTTCATAATGTATCAATTATCTTTCTAATATCTTACCTCCGTACTTAAATTGATTAGTAGTACATATTTAAAAAGATTAGCTACGCAATCCTAATGTCAACTTCTTCAGTCACTTTTCCTGCTACTTTAGACATTTGTCATTTTTGATTGATTTGATATGTACAGAAAACATACAAAATAATATCTAAATTAAATTTGAGTGCAAATGGAAAACATATATTTAAAAAGATAAAACTATTTTTGGAGAATAATACCGGATTTGACTTAATATTTTTTTAGGCAGGCGTTTACTCAGTGTAAGATAAGTTAAGAAACTTCGTGCTAGATATGAAGAACTTCTTAGAGGCTTATAATGTATAGGCAGAATATTCCGTTTATACTAAACAGACATTCTGTTTGATAGAAGTGTTCTTTAATAGATTTGTTTGTGCTCCCGCGATAGCGACGTTTGGTTGTAATGTTTATGGGTCGTAATGATCACTTACCATCAGGGACCTGTTTTATAAAGCTACAAATTACAATTTACAGGTTACAAGTTTCCATTTGACACAACCTCGACCAATAACGACCAGGGGCCTGTTTTATAAAGCTACAAATTACAATTTACAGGTTACAAGTTTCCATTTGTCACAACCTCGACCAATGACGACCAGGGGCCTGTTTTATAAAGCTACAAATTACAATTTACAGGTTACCAGTTTCCATTTGACACAACCACGACCAATGACGACCAGCCATTTGAGCAGTGTTGCCAGTTTAGACCTGTAAAAGTGTAACTTATAGCTTCATAAAACGCACCCCAGCCATTTGAGCAGTGTTGCCAATTTAGACCTGTAAAATTGTAACTTGTAGCTTTATAAAACGTGGCCCAGGTGGCTCGCTTGCTCTTCTGCCTGCTTACTCAGATAAAAAAAAAGTTTCAACAAAATGGTTTTATAATGTCATTATGACACCGTTCTATGGTGGGTCAGGGTTCCACTGGGCTCATAGTACTGTAGCAAACGCTACTGTTTGTCTATAAAAAAACATAGCCTTTCATACGTCACATATTACGACGCCTATATTTTCAAAAATAACATGTTTTGCTAGGAATTGCCTATATTGAGCTAGCTTACTAGCTAGCTTTATAAAACGTGCCCCAGGTGGCTCGCTTGCTCTTCTGCCTGCTTACTCAGATAAAAAAAAAGTTTCAACAAAATGGTTGTATAATGTCATTATGACACCGTTCTATGGTGGGTCAGGGTTCCACTGGGCTCATAGTACTGTAGCAAACGCTACTGTTTGTCTATAAAAAAACATAGCCTTTCATACGTCACATATTACGACGCTTATATTTTCAAAAATAACATGTTTTGCTAGGAATTGCCTATATTGAGCTAGCTTACCTCTTGAACTTTACAATTAAAGGCATTCCTGAAGCTTGCGAACACTGTAAGTAATAGTTTCCAGTGAAGGTAAACACGTGTTAACCCTAACTTTTGAGGCACTTTATAACTTTTTCACGCCACTGCTCGGAAATGTGGCGAAAGATGGTCTGTTCTTGGTCCCCAAAACAATCAATAGTTGTAAATTGAATGAGCAGGCCTTCTATGAATTTAAACTGGACAACAATAACATTGTTGGTCTGTCTGTTCCATTGAGCAAGTCGACCAATCACATCGATCCGCTGATCACTGATTCGACCAATCACAACACGACTTGTGCTGCATATGAAATTAAATTGGCCAATGAGAAGTCGTTTTATTTTTTAATAATATTCATCCCTTCACGGATAGGCAAAGGAATCAGATTCCATACAGCCATATATGTCTGTTTTTAATTATCTGAAATATAGTTCTGTCACGGTCAGAGTCGTTAGTTTAAAAAACGCCTTTGAATGCCTGGCCACTAAGAACGGTATCGTTAAAAAACAAGTAAAAATTGGCGGGAGAGCGTAAAATTTTTAGTGTGTTGTAAATTTATTATAAGAATTGATTTTTATTTCCTCGCAGTAATCGTGAAAAGCAATGTGTTAAGCCTCTGCCGAAAGTGCAATAGATGGACTCGAACTAACTCGTCCATCTATTGCTTACTTTCTAACCTCTACAACAATGTACTATTCTACAAGCCCGGAACATACGTTATGTATATCACCAGTATAGGATTCTACAGCAAGAGGACTCTTGAAAACAAAGGTTTGATACAATACCACTGAATCCGGTCCGTACATTCATCATAGTATTCTCTCATTAGCCAATTTCAGATATTATTCACGACAATAATACAGGTTATGATTCAAGACGTAAGAAGTGTCAAACAAATTGTTTTATAATGTAACTGTGACACTGTTCTTTGTTTTATTTTTTGGTAATCGTCTGAAGGGCCAAATACTATCCTTGGTTTTGTTTGCTATTTGCTTTAATTACTTTAAGAAAAAGGGGCGGAGGTGAAAATCCCTTCCGGAGACCTGGGAATGGAGGGCCCAGGTACTGCCGGGTTCGCACCGGCAAAAACACCAATGCCCCTATTACCAACTAGAATTTAGACTCCCGCGGATACTACCCCAGCCAGTGCTGAAAGGCCGGAGGAGAAAGTCCTTCCTCCGTTTACATATCCGCGGGGTTTTTCCAAAAAGGGGGGATAGGAATGGAGGGGCGACTCCCGTTCTATGGTTAGGTTAGGTTAGGTTAAGTTAGGTTAGGTTAGGTTCGTTAGTTCCCCCAGGGGCTTGGGCATGGCCGTAATCTCGTGCCCAGTCCCAGTGGCTAAGGTTCTGGCCGATGCTGGGACGCTCCAGGTTGGCTGGAGTTCAGCTAAGGTTGAGCCTTTACCCCAGAAGCGCCTTCGGTGCTACAGGTGCCTCGCACTGGGGCACACCAAGTCCAAGTGCCCTTCGTCGGTTGACCGCAGCAATGCGTGTTACCGCTGTGGCCATGAGGGGCACATGGCGAGGGGCTGTGATCAGCCAGTGCGCTGCGCCATATGTGCAGCTGCAGGAAAACCCTCACAGCATCATATGGGGGGGAGGGATTGCAACCCCCCCATTAAGAGGGCTACAGCGGCCGTTGACTGGGCGACCTTCAGAGCAACAAGCCCTGTTATTGTACCCCGCCGTGCTGGCTCACGAGCCACTAGCCCGCGTCTTGCCGCTCATCGCGGCCGGGAGGAGGATAACATGTCTGAATAATAATGTCCAGACATGTTAGCTTCCTCCAAGGGAACCTTAACCACTGCGCTGGAGCCCAGGACCTGCTGATGCAGTCCCTGGCGCAGTGGAAAATAGACGTGGCCGTGGCCTGCGAACCGTACTTTGTCCCTCCTCAGTCAAACTGGGTAGGGGACTTAGAGGGTACGGTCGCAGTCCTGACACGAGCCGGCACGGGTCCCCCTCTCACGGTTATCGAGAGGGGATCGGGGTTTGTGGTGGTCGGATGGGGAGAATACACGATTGTGGGCGTGTATTTCTCTCCCAACCGTACCCTGGCGGAATTCGAGTTATTTCTCGATTCCTTCAGGACGGCTGTGGCGAAGAGGTCGCCGGGAGCCATTCTTGTTCTCGGCGACTTCAATGCCAAGTCGCAAGTATGGGGGTGTCCCGCTACGGATCCCAAGGGGAGGGCAGTCCAGACGTGGGCCCTGATCTCGGACCTGGACCTCCTGAATAGAGGGGAGATACACACGTGCGTGCGGTGGCAAGGCGGGTCTGTGGTGGACCTATCGTTCGCCACGCCTACTGTCGCTCGCCGGGTTGTTAGATGGAGGGTAGAGGAGGGGGTGGAGACCTTGTCTGACCACAGATACGTCAGATTTGAGGTCTCCTCCCTACTCACGGGTCCAACGCTGCCCCCCAGGGGCCCAAGCCGCTTCCCCCGCTGGGCAATTGGCCGGTTCAACCGGGAGCTGGCCGAAGAGGCGGCCATAGTTGAGAAATGGTCAGCCTCCGGCGTCCAGGGAGCGGAAGTAGGCGCAGAAGAGCTCGCCGGCCGCATGCGCAGCTCCCTTACCCGAATTTGCGATGCGGCTATGCCGCGAGCACGTCGAAGGCCGGGGCGGCCCCAAGTATATTGGTGGTCGCCCGCAATCGCTGGTCTTCGAACGGAGTGTGTCCGGGCGCGGCGAGCCTACACCCGGTCTCGCAGGCGCAACGGGCTGAACCCAGACCTGGAGAACCGTCTGCGGGTCGCCTACCGTCAGGCAAAAAAGAACCTGCAGCTAGCTATTAGCCAGGCCAAGGCCCAGGCGCGGGAGGAGATGCTGGCTGGTCTAGACAGGGATCCGTGGGGGCGCCCTTATCGCGCGGCTTGGAGTAAGCTCCGCGCCCAATGCGCCCCGATTACGGAGACCATGTCGCCACTACTCCTCGGCCGGGTAATGGGTGAGTTGTTCCCTGACCATCCGGAACACACTCCCCCTAGGATGGCTTTTCCCTCAGCAGGTAGTGAACCTGAGGAGTTAGACGTCCCCTCGATAAGGGGGGGTGAACTGGGGATGGCGCTCGATAAGCTTCGTGGCAAGAAGACCGCGCCCGGACCCGACGGAGTTCCCGGCCGAATCCTGGTCCTAGCCGCGGAGTACCTGGAGGAGCAGCTTCGGGCACTCTTTGACGCGTGCCTACGTGTCGGACAGTTCCCAAAGCTGTGGAAGAGTGGCAGGGTGTGCCTTCTTCGAAGGCAGGCCGCCCCCTTGACGAGCCGTCAGGGTACAGGCCCATCGTGCTGCTGGATGAGACAGCCAAGCTCTTTGAGCGTATCATCGCTGCCCGTCTCATCCGACACCTTGAAGAAGTGAGCCCAGGCCTCTCGGAGGCCCAGTATGGCTTCAGGGCGCGTCGATCTACAATCGATGCCCTGAACGAGCTAAAGGGCCTTACGACGGAGGCGGTCAGGGCAGGCGATTGTGTCCTGGCTGTCTCCCTGGATGTGAGGAACGCCTTCAACACCATCCCGTTTGAGACGTTGGAGGAGGCTCTGCGTTATCACAGAGTGCCTCTCTACCTCAGGCTGGTGTTGGGGGCATATCTCCAGGACCGAGAGGTCCTGTGGGACGGTGCCGACGGCGGAGTCTACCGGCGACGTGTCAGCTGCGGTGTTCCACAGGGATCGGTTCTCGGTCCCGTCCTGTGGAACATCGGCTTCGACTGGCTGCTGCGGCAGCCGCTTCTCCCCGGGATGAGTATCATCTGCTACGCAAATGACACGCTCGTGACTTCCCGGGGACGAACGTTCGAGGCGGCCTCACGACTGGCCTCGGTTGGCACGTCATTGGTAGTGTAGAGGGTGGAACAGTTGGGCCTCACAGTTGCACTCCCCAAAACGGAGGCCCTTCTGTTTCACGGACCGCGGAAGGGGCCCCCTAGGGGAGCTGCTATCACCATCCGAGGGACGGTGATTGCGGTAGGGGCCCAGATGCGGTATCTCGGCTTGGTACTCGATGGGAGATGGAGCTATGGGGCCAACTTCAAACATCTTGCCCCGAAGCTGGTGAGCGCCGCTGCCGCCTTGGGCAGGCTACTGCCCAATCTTGGGGGCCCCGCTAACACCTGCAGACGCCTATACTCTGGAATAATCCGAAGTATGGCCCTGTACGGGGCACCTGTCTGGTCGGATGCTCTCACTGCCCAGAACAAGACCCTCTTGCGTCGCCCGCAGAGGGTTATATCAGTGAGAGTGGCCAGGGGCTACCGGACGGTGTCCTTTACAGCGGCGACGCTGTTGGCGGCTGACCCCCCTTGGGAGCTTGCGGCGGTGGTGCTCACCAGGGTGCACGAATGCCGGGCCGAGAGGAGGAGGCGGGGTGACTTCCCTGACGCCCTGGAGGTTCAGAGCGTCAGGGAATTAGCCCAGGAGGAGGAAGTGAGAAGGTGGGCGGAGGCGTTAGAGGCCCCAGTAGCCGGCTATCTCACAGTTGGGGCGATTCGGCCACACCTTGAGAGATGGGTGGCAAGGAGGTATGGCGTGCTTTCCTTCAGGCTGGTGCAGGTGTTAACCGGGCATGGCTGCTTCGGAAAGTACCTGCACCAGGTTGCCATTAGAGAGAGCACGCCTAGGTGCCATGAGTGTGGCGCACTGGTTGACGATGTGCGCCACACCGTGGAGGAGTGCACCGCATGGGGGCCTCAGAGAGTCCTGCTCACCAACATCGTGGGCGGGGACCTCTCGCTGCCAAGCCTCATAAATGCCATGCTCAGCAGCAGAGAGGGGTGGAGTGCGGTAGCCTCCTTCTGTGAAACAGTCATCTCGCAGAAGGAGGAAGCGGAGCGGGCTAGAGAGACCAATGCCCTCGCTGACCCGCTCCGCAGACGACGGAGGGGAAGGGCAAGGCGGCGCTACGCGCACCTCCTTCCCCCACCGTAACAATGCGCTGGCTGAAGGGGTCAGGGGACCCCTCCGCCTACCGTGACGCACCGGAGGTTTGAGGGTATCTTAGCAAATCAAGGCACCCTCCGAAAGTCGTTAGCGTCGAGGTGCCACAGCCGAATGCGCCAGCTCGTGATCGCGTGGCCCTCTTTTAAAGACGCAGATGGTTTGCCGCTGGGGTTTTAGTGGGTATTCCGGCCACTCGTGGTTGGGGAGTCCCACATAACCACCCCGGGCCCCCCTGGACTTGGGTGGTATGCGTAAACGCATTTCCCCAGCGAAAAAAAAAAAAAAAAAATGTTCGTTAGTTCCGGGACCTCAGAGGTTCCTGCTCACTAACACCGTGGGCGGGGACCTCTCGCTGCCGAGCCTAATCAACACCATGCTTGGCAGCCGAAGAGGGTGGAGGGCGGTAACCTCCTTCTGCGAAGCAGTCATCTCGCAGAAGGAGGAAGCGGAGCGAGCCAGAGAGACCAGCGCCCTCGCTGACCCGCTCCGCAGACGACGGAGGGGAAGGGCAAGGCGGCGCTACGCGCACCTTCTTCCCCCACCGTAACAGTGCGCTGGCCGAAGGGGTCAGGGGACCCCTTCGTCCACCGGGGCGCACTGGAAGTCTGAGGGCGCCTTGGTGAACCAAGGCACAGCCGAGTGCGCTTGTTCGTGGTCGCGTGGCACCTCCCTGAAGGACGCAGATGGTTCACCGCTGGGTTTTTAGTGGGTATTCCGGCCGTTCTCGGTTGGCGAGTCCCACATAACCATCCCGGGGACGTGGGAGGTATCCGAAAATTCATTTCCCCAGCGAAAAAAAAAAAAGGTTCGTTAGTTCCATTGGGCTGGGCTTGACTTTGAGTTTGATATGTGTATAAATCTGTAGTCTACGAACTTGTTTGCGTTTACATAAAACACCTCCGTAAATATTTCGCAAGACCCGCTAACATCACAATGTTTCAACATTATGTATACTTCCAGGCCATCTATGAGTTAGTGGGGGGAGGAGCATTGCCGCCCCCTAATCCCGCTGCAGCCCAAGACCACGTCGACCGCATCTTCCATGTAAGTGATTCATCATCATCATCAGGTGCCGCAAGTCTGGAGTTTTGTTTCCCAACTGTTTCAAGACAAGGATTCACTAACACGTGTCGCCAGCAATGTCGGGCGAAGTAGCGCAACGTTGCCGGACTAGGCACGATTTCACTTGACATGTCTGGCGACATCGCGCGATAGGTGTCAGCAGCGACGTCGGGCAAAGTCGGTTGACTTCGTGAAACTTCACTTGACATGTCTCGCAACATCGCGCGATAGTTGTCAGCAGCGCCGTCGGGCGAAGTCGTTCGACTTTTGCGAAACTTCACCTGACATAAATCTGGCGACATCGCGTGATAGGTGACGGGCGCAACATCATGGCGACACGTGCTGACACCTGTCGTGCGATGTCACTAGATATGTCAAGTGAAGTCGCTCAACTTAGCGTGACATGTCGCTGACACGTGTCGCGGACCGCTAAACGTTTGTCCCAAGTGAATTCCAGGCTTCTTTTGTCTGAAAATCTGTAAGCTCGTTTTTTTTTTGAACCAATTAGGTAACTTTTCTAAATGTTCAAAGAGAACCTACAGACCATGGTGAGGTTATATTTGTTCTATATAGTTCAACGGTAAAAAAAAGATTTACTAACTGGACAAACGAAACGAGTTGGTAACTGATATTCGAACTTGTAATAACCCCATCATTATGCGTAGGCTTTCTCCTAACCATAACAGGAAAAAACCCTTTTATAAGGTGCTTGTATCAGGTTAATTTTAGTTGCGATTGAAAATGTTCCTATTTTCCAGCTAATCGATACCAACGCTGACGGCGTGGTGACTCCCGACGAGCTGGCTCGCTGGATGGTGCGTGACCCCGCGCTGCGACGCTCGCTGAACACGCTCGACACGGTGCTGTGACACGCGCCCGAGCGGGAACACCGCCCAGACAGGTGAACACTCGACGTTTACATGAAGACTCAATGATAGGAAGTGGCTCATGGCTCGCTGGATGGTGCGCCGCTCTCTTAACACGCTCTACACGGTGCTGTGACACGCACCCGAGCGGGACCACCGCCCAGACAGGTGAACACTCGACGTCTAGATGAAGACTCTCAATGATAGGGAGCGGCTCATAGCTCGCTGGATAGTGCGTGACCCCGCACTGCACCACTCGCTCAACACTCATACCGCCTATATAGATAAATACTCAACTTATGACGTCCAAGTTAGATGGATACTCAATGATAGCGGCAGAGATCCACGCATCAAGTTTCTCCCTATCATTGATCGTTTTCTCAATGATGGAGGCTCGTTGCGTATATTGAGTTCGCGTTAGGGACAAGTAGACTAGGTAAGCTTTGTAACTCTTTCAAAAGGTCTTTTGAAGAATTCATGATAAAGTGAAAGGAGATTGACCATTATTTGTATGGGAGTTAGACCAAGTGCTGCTCAGAATTAACACATAGTGCATTATGTTCCTTACGCTATCATGAGACGGTACACTAAATCGCTTCAAGATCTACCCCAGGAGTCACGAAAAAAAAGACTTTATGTAGAGAAGTAAATCATCAATATAAATTACTAACTAATGGTCGTCATCTTCGTTGATAATAATTCTATCGAAGAGTGGAGCAGGGCGTCTAACAATGACTTGGTACCTAGCCCATCCTAAAAACCAAACTAGGCACACAATATGCGCTCATCAGCCAGTTGTTCCTAGCATGAAGATTGCTTTATGTTGATGACTGCATCAACGATAACATCTATAGTCGTCAACAAAACGAACACGGCAATACAAAACCTTTTTTTTTCTCTCTAATTAATTTTTAAAATACTTATGTGTTTTTTATAATAGATAGTAACGTAAGAAACTCGTTAGAGGTATTTTCACGTCTGGGCAGCGTTTGGTCCAAACCTTGTCAATCTCCTTTTTGACTTCAGAACTAGATGGTAACTCAATGATAGGAAGAGGCTCTGTGCTTAAGAAACTGACTCAATATTAGTTTTTTTCAAAGAAACCAAGATGATGACTCAACTTTGTTTTCCAGTCCGCAGCAAGCGAGCTGCTCTTCCGCGGCCCCGCCCCCCGCGCCCCCGGCCTCTCCCCCGCCGGCGCCTTCAGTGCCGCCGGTCAAGCGAGCACCTCCCCCCGTTCCTGCCAGGATTTTTGCTACTGCTACTGTAAGTTTTTTTGTGTCGAATATGCATTTGATTCTTATCTGTTAAAAAACCTTTTAATTTGTGTCTAAGTTATTCAAAAGAGTGAACTGGGATATGGGACTAGGTTATGGGCCCTATTTTTACCCGACTGCGGCGGAGGGTTATGTTTTTCACCGTCATGTATGTCCAGTTCTATGTTCCCCGCTACAGCAAAAACGGCTAGGACGATTTTGACAAATGAGGTATCATTGGATTCGTCTTCGCAGCGAGAGTGTCATAGGATACCTAAACTGTTAAAATTGAAATAACAACAATGGCCAAATGACAATTATTAACATATGTAGGTATATCGACGACAGTATAAAAAATGCAGTCGGGTTTTTAAGGCTTGCTTTTCATAGAGTTATTACAGACAGAAGGTGGAAGGCTTTACTTTATACTATGTAGAGATTTTATTGATTGATTATCAATTATTATTAATGATTTAAATAACTTTCAGGTAACCGAAGAAGCGCCTCGCAAACCAAAAAGCTGCTTGCGGAGAAAATCTTCGCCTCAAACTCGGTGAACGAATCCCTACTCTGACTTGTACCGCATAAGGTTCAAAACGCTCTTGTCTATCAGTGATAAATTGTGCGAATGGGGGCTTAACTAAGTTTTCTGTCTCTTTTGACTTGAAGAAAAGTTTCATTTAGATTTATGAACTTCTGGAGTAGTCTATTTTCTGTGGGAATTCTGCCGTAATACCTAAAAAGGTGGCTAGCTATCTGCAATATAGTAGTCAAGGCATACTATACTCTATTGGTAACTACTTTAAATTTAAAATGCTTAGAATACAGTAGGGGAGCCCAAGACACTATAAACCAAGTTCGATAAGACTACGAGATAACATTATATATACATTATATATATATATATATATATATATATATATAAATACATTAATTATATTATTACTTAATTATATTTTTAGTTACACTTATCGTTAACTAATAAAGTAAAGTTTAAATGTATGTACAATTTAGCTCTGTTGAGATCGGATCTTACATTTTATAAAGATTTGAAAAAATAAATATTTGGCGCTCATACGAAGTTGTAGAATTTTGTATGGACGCGTCAGCACTTAATTTTTAAATCCATGTAAAATATAAGGTCCGTTTGAAGAATATTGTCTTTTTTTTTTCAGCGGCCACGGATGATTTTTACGTAGTTATTTAGAGGACCTCTAAATACACATAGATATATATAATTTATGGCGTTAAATAATATCGGAGCGGAGATTTTAAAGATTTAAGTAGTCAGTTTTTAGTACAAAAGTACGCCCAAGTATGAATATTTAAATATCTCGGCTCCGATGCACTTAAGAGTATTACATTACGTAACAAAATATGTTTATTTTTAATTATTCTATTATAATTTACCACTTTTACGAATGGCCGCTCACCTTGAAATTGTATGCATTTTACAAATGACAACACTTTTACCCAAACCCCTTTAAACCTTAGTTAATGATCTAAAGTAAATTGTATTTAGCAATAAAATTGGTCAAGAACTTTTTGAATGGTGGTCAAAATTTAAAAGTCATATTTGTAGGCAATTCAGTGGGAAAAAACAAGTGTCCCTAATTATGTGACCACCACTGTATATAGTATATATATACCTACATATACATATATATATATATATAATTAGTCACGTCATTAGTGGGGGAACATGAAGTGTCAATGCTGCAATGCAATAAATGTGGCAAAGCTTTTTTTTAATTAAGTGTCGTTTGTTCTTCGGAACAGGGAATGGGTAGTGCTATACGACAATGCAGTGCGGCAAGCCCCTCTAATTGGCCTAATCACTGGCAGCAGACGACGCTATAAGCGACGCATCGTACTTAAGTATCTAGTATGATCGATCTCCTCAAAAACCCAACGCTCATGTGAATGATCTTCAATTTCTGTACAAGAAAAACCACTGTCGCATTTTCCAAACAGAGGAGAAAGTGGTTGTTAGAGCGATTGAAGTTCGCCCTCTGCGCAGCCCGGTTTTTGGCATTGCAGCATCGCCATTTCGTGTTCCCCCATTAATGACGTGACTAATTTTTGTACTCGTCGATTAAAATCTGTGTACAGATGTAGTGAAATATCCTTTCACATCGTATTTTCTCGGAAATGTTCGTATTTGTCGTGCAACTTCAGTCTGACTCAGTACCCATCAAGACAACGTGGGGGAACGTCGCATCGCGAGAGTGATAATCGATATCGAGTAATACCAGAGATTAAGTTTGTTTTCAGTTCTTTTTAATAGTTATACCGAAAGCTTTAAGACCTGGGAAACGTTTAATTTTAATGAACTCGTACAAAAAGTATTGATCACAATAGTGTTATAATCAAGCTTTTTAATCTCGTACCTTACTTAGGCCACTCAGCAAGCTTCGTGGCCTAAACACGGTACTCGACTAAAAAGCTCACTATTATAACACGATTGTGAAAACTACTATTATTATACATCTAACATCTGGCAGTTTTATCGAACTACGTTTAGTGTCGTGGGCTCTTAGACTATTACATTTCAGTTAGGGCCCTTCTTCGGTAAGACATTCGTTTTTTTTTCAACGCTATGGTTTGTCCTACTCTTACTTTGCCAAGAAACAGAAATAAAGACAAAACATCAATATCGAAAATATTCGAAAACAGTTTTTACAATGTTGTCCATACCTACATTTAAATTAAACACACTTTTTAAATATTCAATTCTTTTGTCGATTAAACGCTAGATTTTCTTTAAAACTGAAAATATAAATGTGTGTACAAATATTTTCAATGAGTTTAACTATACTCCATTTATTTATATAAATGTCAACAAACCGAACCACGTGGCCTTGTTAAACAGCCAATCAGAACTGTTTACGCGCTTTGACGTGTCAGTGTCCGCTTCTAACGGCTGACAAACTACACTCACCGGCAAAATTAGCGGAACGAAAAAAAATTTGCAACAAAACACTTAAAGCTAGGTACATTAAAGGAAATGATTTCTATACCACCTTGGACCATGTCAAAGTGACGTAATCAATGAAAAAGAGAATTTTTATGATTTTATTTACAGTGTCGCTTTGACATGGTCCAAAGTGGTCTAGGAATCAATTTCCTTGACTGTACATCGAAATTCGTTCCGTATTTTTGAAATTACTCTGTGATTTACTTAGTTTATTTATTTAATATTTATTGCACAAAAATAATAATTAGAGAACAAAAGGTGAACTTAATGCGTAATGGAATTCTCGGCCAGTTGACCTTTTCCTTTATTGAGTTTTTAAATCGCATTTCTCAACAAAATATGAAAAAACTGTAAAAAAGATCGCCAAAAGTGAAATTAAAATTAAAATCGGCCAAGAAATACGGATGATACAAACATTTTAAACTGCTAATTAGACAGAGAGATCCGATATACACTGTGACGTCATATCGTCGGCCATAATATATAAACTCCATGTTAAATTCTGTTTTGCCAGAAAGAGATAAGAACAATTTTTTGTTGGCTTATATCTTGGTTATTTATAGACAAGGAAAGACAAATCCTTCCTATAGAAAGAACAAAGAAGTCCCTGTGTAAAACCTTGTGACAATGACAGTTAAAGAAGAAAAAACAGCCTACTTTTGTTTCATTTTTTCTCATGTAATACGTAATCTAAAAGTAGAGAAAGATAGCTGACGCAAAGTACGTCTTATAGTCCTGTTTCTATGCTATATGTTCTTATTCTGTGTATAAAACTAATATGGAATTTACGTCAAATTTCAAATATAGAACGTCGAACGGTCTATAAAGATTGGGTGCCCGCTCCAAACGCTTGGCAAACAATGGCAAACAGCGAACACCAAACAACGAACACGAACATGTAGATGGATGTTTGCCTTTTTGTGTTTGTGTTCGCCAGTGATCGGCGTTGGTGCCGGTTTTTTGCACAAAGGATGTTTCGCAAACGTGTTTGCGATGTATCCACATGCTTGTTAAGTAGTCGTCGCTTGTCGCTGCCACAACCAGCTCGTCGTCCGCCATTTGTGCCAATCGGGAATATACTAGCACTTTCGGCAAGCCTGGGAATGCGTGTTTGAGTTGGCTGTTTGTGGTCAGTGTTCGGCACGTGTTTGGTGTTTGTGGCAAACATCAAGCATGTGGAACCCGCACAACTACATGCAAGAGGTAATTTACTTACGTTGTTCACCTATACCTACCACGTGGAGTTTTTGTTGACATTTACTAACTAAATAAATGAAGTAGTTATAGCTGAGGACATGTTATAATAATATCTATAAAATAACATATTATAAATATTAAGTAAAAACGCTGTTTTAAGCAAAAAGCAATACTTCAATATTAAATACCTCTTATATTTGTAAGTAACCTTGTCACGATCAAATGTGTATGTTTTTAACCTCTTACGTAAACAGACAGGTTGAAAGTTAAACGTGTGTATTTTTGCCTGTGACACCGTAGCTCCCAAACTGACGCATAGATTTGCACGTGTTTTAAATAGCTGGTTTAACGAGGTTTGTTTAAGAACAAAGCTGAAATCTCTTAAACGGCAGAACCGACTCTGATAAACCGTTTCTAGAACCCCGATATGTCACCAAAAGTAAACCCTATAGCCTTAGTCAATTGGAAATGCCAAAGATGTAAACAAATACTGTTTGACACGTAACCTCAAATAAAATAATGTATTCATAGTACGTATGTATGTATGTAAATACTTTATTGTACAAACGGGAAAATAACAAACAACAAAATAGACAGAAACACAAAAGGTATGTACAAAGGCGAACTTATCCCTTTAAGGGATCTCTTCCAGTTAACCTTTGAGCGATTGGGAAAAGTTTGAAAAAATAAATAGCCAAACGTACAACAATGAAAGGGACTAGATGTTTCATAATTACGTTAATATTAAATAACCAATTTAAAGTTCTAAGAATAAATAAATAAATATGAGCTAGATCTTAGTTAAATAATTCAATACAATGCCAAATAGACAGATGGATATATACTTCTATAAATATATCATTATATATAAATTTATATATATATATATATATATATATATATATATATATATATATATAATTTATATATACATATATAAACTCACACATATATAATTCATATATATATGAATAGACAAAGATGAAAGGACATAAAAATGATAGTCTTCGTTCAAGGACAAGAGTCAGACCAGTGGTTTTTTAATCTTGATTTAAGCGATGCAACAGATTGAGACCGCCTTATATCAACTGGGAGTAGAATCCACAATCGCACAGAGTGCACCGAAAATGATTTAGAATAAATCTTAGATTATTTGATTATTTAATTTTAAATTCAATGTAATAAAGATCATCTGTACTATAAATCATTGCTATGATTTCAATTGATCTTTAAAAGCACGTGATTATCGCGCGGTGTAAAAACCAGATGAACGTAACTACAAAAAATTCAAAAAAAGTTTTTTTGCATAAAACGGTTCAGAATGTGCTCCTGCATGAAATGCCAAAACGACGTTACGGTACGGTCAATATTACACTAATTCCAAAAAAACGATTTATCATAAGAACCACTTTTAATCGAACCAGAGGAGCGTATTACTAATTTCGTTAAATTACTTTTAACCACTTTCGTATCAATTAGAGACACATGGACGTATATTTTACAGTAACATTAATCTTACCATTAAAATATCATTTAAGTCACCTAACACGTAGAACCACAACAACTTAAAAGCTTATGCACAGGTCTGGCTGCCAAATAATACTTCATTTTAAGTCAAATTTAAAGAGCCAAAACAACGCATGTCAACCAATTCGATTAAAAAAACATTCCGCCTATATATATATGTATATGTACGTGAACATTCGCAAGTGTTGAACTTTTTCAAATCTTTAGCAATGTAAGAATGCATCAATAAATATATTGGTCTCGAAAATCATAGTATTAGCGCTAAAACTAATATTGGAAAGTTGAAGACGTGAATTCGCATCGTTTTTTTGCTCTCCTGTAAAATAATAAAAATGTAGATACGTTCATCTGGTTTTTACACCGCGATCGAGTAATAACAATGATATAATATAGTAAAAAATAAATGTTTTAAAAAACAAAAAACCGCCTTCAAAAACGCAAAAAATAACTTCTTTAAAATTGTAGGCACCTAATAGGTTAGTCCAACTGATGTCGGCTTTTTGTTGAAAATGTTGTGGTCGCCGACTTCAGTTGGACTAACCTATTAGGTGCCTACAATTTTAAAGAAGTTATTTTTTGCGTTTTTGAAGGCGGTTTTTTGTTTTTTACAACATTTATTTTATTTTATACTTTTTAGTGATCATAATACGCTGTTACGTAGTCCCACTTCTTAGTTGAAATGAAACTTTAACTTATATCAAGCGCGCCGCAAGCAACGCCGCGGGAAAGTCATAGTCATATTTCAACAAGTAAATATTATTCGTTGTAGGTAGTCGCTGAACTATCTTAATCGAGATATCTTATCGCCACCCTTGAAATCGGTACCATTGAGGAGTTCCGGTGGCCATCTGTGGTCTTCATCATCAGGTCCACTACACCAAATGATACTTTCTGAATGCAAATGCTGGACTTGTTACTAAAAATACTAAAATCGCTATATGTTTGCCTACAATATTTGAGGAGTTCCCTCAATTCCTCACTGATCCCCTCATCAGATACAGATTTGGTGACAATGGGACCACCTCGGAAGTATACTCTATCAAACTAAAAAAAAATTTTTGAAATCGGTCTACAATTGACGGAGTAATCGGTGAACATACATAAAAAAAAAAAAAATACATACAGTGGAACGTATAACCTCCTCCTTTTTTGAAGTCGGTTAAAAAGAGGTAGATATCTTATACGCACTTCGATAGTGGCACCCTAAAACCAAGCCAATTGGTACACCTTTACTTAGTCTTGCGCCGTCAACGGAACCGTGAACTAGTCTGCAGAGCAATACACTCGTCACTGTTTCGCTCCCGGAAATTAGCATACCATCCTGCTTTCACTTGTCATTTATGAATTAGTGTGTAATTGCAATATTTACTGATTATGTGTGCGTAAGCCGGGCCATTTTCACACGCGGAATACCGTATAGGTAACATATCTACCTCTTTTTTAACCGACTTCAAAAAAGGAGGAGGTTATACGTTCCACTGTATGTTTTTTTTTTTATGTATGTTCACCGATTACTCCGTCAATTGTAGACCGATTTCAAAATTTTTTTTTTGGTTTGATAGAGTATACTTCCGAGGTGGTCCCATTGTCACCAAATCTGTATCTGATGAGGGGATCAGTGAGGAACTGAGGGAACTCCTCAAATATTGTAGGCAAACATATAGCGATTTTAGTATTTTTAGTAACAAGTCCAGCATTTGCATTCAGAAAGTATCATTTGGTGTAGTGGAACTGATGATGAAGACCACAGATGGCCACCGGAACTCCTCAATGGTACCGATTTCAAGGGTGGCGATAAGATATCTCGATTAAGATAGTTGAGCGAATACCTACAACGAATAATATTTACTTGTTCAAATATGACTATGACATTCCCGCGGCGTTGTCTGCGGCGAGCTTGAAATGTTCTATGGTTTCTTATTAATATTTAGAAATGGAGCTACGTAACAGCATAAATAGGATCACTAAAAAGTATAAAATAAAAAAAAGTTTAAAAAAACAAAAACCCGCCTTCAAAAAGCAAAAAATAACTTCTTTAAAATGGTAAGTAAATAGGTCAGTCCAACTGAAGTCGGCGTCCAACAATATTTTAACCAAAAGCAGACTTCAGTTGGACTGACCTATTTACCTACCATTTTAAAGAAGTTATTTTTTGCTTTTTGAAGGCGGGTTTTTGTTTTTTATATTATATCATTGAGTAATCATGGTAAATTGGTTAGTTTGGTTGTGTTTACATCTTTGCCGATTTCAACTGGCACAGACTAGTTATGTTTGAACTGGTACACTTATCAGTCAAGGGTGTTAATGCAACAAAGTACACAAGCGTACAGTGTGTGTGTGTGTAATAGTAGTTTACGTGACGATTGCGTAATGCTAATTACGCAGAGTCTCGTACAATACTTTATCTACACACATATTATAAGTTCTCTAAGATAGGTTCAGAAGCCGAAAGGCAAATGACCAGCATTACCTTACCTGTGGTAGTAGGTGACAGCGATGACAGCTGTAACGTAATTTCATTACGTTATCGAATATTGTAAGGTAATGTGATCCAAATTTGGAACATCTTCCAAAATTAACAGCTGTCATCGCTGTCACCTACTACCACAGGTAATGCTGGTCATTGCCTACGGGTTTTGAACGCATAATAGAGGACTTATGAGTGTAGATAAAGTGTTATTCACTGGTACAACAGCTCTATAAGACTTACTCTCTGACGTGAGTGTGATTTCATTAAAAACATTTGATCGAGACAAAGTGATTAAAATGTATGCATAATTTAATTAAGTATAATAACGACCATTTCTTGCCAAAATCCTTATGACTATTAATAATAAGGTTTAGATTAGTACATAAATAGCTTAATTACTTAAGGGTTGCGTTTTGAGTTTTAAGTGGTACCATCAATGACTCAAAGCATTTGTTTTTCACCAAAAAAATAAGACAAGTTTGCTGCCGACTGCACTTTTTTGCGCTTTTTTTTCGAGACCAAATCAACGAATCCTAACTCGGTGGGTCTACGTTAAGTATAGCGGAAATTCTGTTGAATACAATAGAATATAATAGAATAGAATATAAATAGTAGTTTACGTGACGGTTGCGTAATGCTAATTACGCAGAGTCGCGTACAATACTTTATCTACACACATATTATGAGTACTCTAAGATGGGTTCAGAAGCCGAAAGGTTAATGGCCAGCATTACCTTACCTGTGGTAGTAGGTAACAGCGATGACAGCTGTAATGTAATTTTGAAATTACGTTATCGAATATTGTAAGTTAATGATATCCAAATGTGGAACATCTTCCAAAATTAACAGCTGTCATCGCTGTCGCTTACTACCACAGGCAATGCTGGTCATTGCCTACGGGTTTTGAACGCATAATAGAGGACTTATGATATGAGTGTAGATAAAAATCTTTAATAACTTCTTAACTAATTAACATATACGAAAGTTAAAACTTTCCTTTCAGAACAAATTTAAAAAAAGTTTCCTGGTCAATTGACTTGCAAGTTTTAAGCTGTACTTCTTAAAGAAGACTTACTGAGTCTCGGTAGTTTAGTCACGATAAAATGACTCAATATAAAGTATTTTTTACTGTGGAATTATTTGAGCAACTACTAAAAGACGCAAGCCTTAAGGAATCTAGCTGTAGTTATATTAATTAATAATTACATTAATTAACACTGAATGCAAAGTATGATACATATTAACCACAGAACTACAGTACATATCCTAAGAAATATTAAATCAACTCGTCAAATTTACATCGAAAAATCCATTTGAGATCAGACCCTTTACCATAAAGCCGGAGCCCCACTACTGTGCACGCTATACACGTGACCACGGAATAGAAAAAAAAGTGAAGTGGAAGCTTCGCTTAGTATCAGACCTGTATACTCGAAAACGTAATTAAAGACCAACGTGGGTTGCCACTAAAAACGAAATATTTTCGTTAGTATATTTCCACTTTTTAAAAGAGCCCACTAAGAATATTTATTTGTTGGTAGTTTTAAACCTTCGATTTAAATAAACAAGTTAATTCAAGTTATTTACACAAATACAAGATGGCCTATTAAATATTTAACCATAGAAGATTTTTGGTAGCAAAACTGTTATTGCACTTGTAATACTTCAGGTATTAATAACATTTGGTACGATAAATAAACAATAGTTGTAAACAACGTTAGATGCAATTTAAATATTACATACGTTTACTCGTAGCTATTCGACAAAATAACAGGCCAAAAGTGTGTACCTAGCTCACTTTATAATGACAATCATCGGGCATTTTACCAGCCGTGACACCATGGGGTCCATGGGTAACTGTCAAGTTTAAATCAAGCATAAGTGTAAGGGATCCGAATTTAGCTTGTCATTTTGTTGTAGCTGATAAAAAAATCGCCATTGAACACACACACCCGCCATTTAATGACTTAACACACTATATGAGAAAATATTTGTTTTGGGATATTTTTATGTTTTGAATATCGGGTAGAAATGCATATTCCCTATTGTGAAATATAACTTTTGATATTGAAAATGTTAGAATTATCTACAAATATTTACAACAATTTGATTATCAATGCAAAAAGGTTGGCTAACTCTGAAATGTTCCATTGACACTGACATAAGTGACTTTGGCACTTATGACAGTGTCGTATCTGTCGTAGTTTTTTTGGTCTTAAATTACAGTTTCGAGTATAGTCGCCAATACTCACACTATCATTAAAACAACACGCCACCATGGACTATATTTTTGGTGCGGCTATCGTTTTTACATTCCAAAACAGCACAATGGCAAGCTTCTGGATTTATTTCCTTTTTTAGAAATATCGCGGCGAAAGTATGGGTGGGTTGCGCGGAACTCCGCATAACCATGCCACACGTTACACGCCCGCTTGACACTGTTTTTCTGTTCTGTTCACGTCACCCACGCTGCCCTCCTTAAAAAAGGGCGTATGTCTCATAGAACCGTGAAAGTATTAGTGACCATATTTCTTAAGATGGTAGGTTAAATTTATATTGACTATCAAAGTGCGCTTGCGACCTTTTTATTTACGAGGGCATCACGTAGGCCAATTGGTCTAAAGTAAGGCCAACGAGACGGGATAAAGAATGTAAATAAGCTCTCAGGAGTTCAAAACATTTTTGTTTGAAATCGTGTCACTAAGAACGAAATCCAAACGGGAATGAACTTCACAAAATGGCGGCCCTAATATTGACAACTTCTGTACTGACAGCCGTCATCGACCAATTGAAGATAAGAGAAATAATCACAGATAATTAATATAATAATCGCTCGCTATCGCAACATAACTCAGTAACGGTCAGTTTGTTTACATTCTTTATCTCGTGTCATTGGCCATGTTTAGCAGTTTGCTGCGTCATTCCTTATTCGCATTGCCAAAGAGTGGAATACTCTCCCTGCGTCTGTATTCCCGGAATCAGATCACCTTGGTGTTTTCAAAGCAAAAAGCTTGGTTTTTTCTCTCGGTAAGCGTGTACCGCCCTCGATTTTATCCCCACTTTCAACTTGGATCCAACGCAAACCAATTCTGGAAAAAAAAAACGCGGCACAGTCTACGCACGAACGGGGCCGAGTGAGATGCCACACCCACACTTGTGTGGAATGAAAAGAGATGGTTTTATATGCTTCAAGGCAAAAAACGTGACTTTGCACGCGCCTTGATTGCAGGTTCAAATTTAAATTGCTGTTTTTTGTTAAAACTGCAACATACACTAAAAAAATTGTGTACCAGGATTGAAAACTTTCGAAGATTCAACCAACATAATGTGAAAAAGGTGTCATGTTTGAAAAATTAAACTGAAGGATATTGTTTCTAATCGTGTTTTCACGTTTACCAGTCGAGGAAATATGACCAAGTTTAATATATCCAAACAGACACATAGGCCTTATGGTTATTGAGATCCTGGGAACACTATCGACTTTATCATATGTAGCCTACTAGGGTCAATTCACGCAGAGACGCGACGCGACACGACTAAAAATATACTTTATTTCCTACACGAAAAGGTACACATTTCATTGTGAGAATTCATGCTGCGTGGTGCAACGTATTCTGAATTCTCACAATGAAATGTGTACCTTTTCATTTAGGAAATAAAGTACATTATGAGTCGCATGTGTGCGCAGCGTCGCGTCGCGTCACGTGACGTGGACGCTGGACAGCGTGTACAGCAGGAGGGTTTCGACTTAAGCCCTCTACGCATTATCCTTCCGTGCTGTCCCTCCGGGCACAATGCACGACGCAAAACGATAGTGCGTAGGCTTGCTGGACGTCAATAATAATTATTATTACCATGAAGGTCTTGCACGACCGAATTTGTATCCAACAAGCCCCCCACTACTTCTCGCACGACGTGCGGCTGGATGGTGCGTAGCCCTGAAGTACGTCAGTTCAATCATGCATCGTGCTTGCATGGTAATGCGTAGACTTGATTTCCGTCAATTATTATTTTTTAATAAAAAAAATTGACCGTGGATGCTAGGTTCTTCAGTCGACGTCCATCAAATCTTCGCAGTGTTGCCAGATCTCCTGTTTTAACAGGGGAGCTACTGGTTTTGGGGTGTATCTACTGCTCAACTGGTTTTCCCAAAAAATCTACTGGATTTTAGAATTCCCCAACATATTATACACATAAGGTTCTTGAAGCGCGAAATCGCGAAGTAAGAATTTGTGGTCTGTGACAGCATGATGGATACTTTGCACGATAGTGCGTACAGCACCATCGGGCCTGACGGTCGTGCACGGCTGTACGTCAAGAAGGATAATGCGTAGAGGGCTTTAGACGGATAATACCATTTTTAGGATAGAAGCTTTCCATCCACATCTTGATATGGCTAGGTAGCTAATACCAGATCGCTTTACGACTACATTTTAAAAAAAAGTCACCAAATGACCACATTGTTTTTTTTCATCATATGTCTGCCTTAACGATGACGACGGAGCCCCGCATGGCGGGGCTCCTATTCCTGGTCAATTTTCCCTTCGGGCATTTCAAGTTACCTAACGAACCTCATCTACCTAGTAACGCAAACGAAGTGGTCATTTTTGTCGGACTTTTTGAGATGCAGTCGTAAAGCGATCTGCCCCATATTTCACCATCCTGACAATGACAGGTGACATTTCAGTGTAGATGGCACAGCTTATATATCAAACCCAGTGATGTATCAGCGTCTTCACTTTACAATGTATACGGAATTGTCACCTGTCACATGTCATTGTCAAGAGGGTGAAATAGGATGGTCGTATTTGCTACGTTTTCCTAACGAGATGTGGATCTATAACTTCTTTACCCATTTTTTAAACTAATATCAAAATCTTATTCCTCCCTTCAATTTTGATATTTAAGAGATAACATTTTAAACTTACTATATTATACTTCTACTGTACATTGTTATGTAGTATTAAGGCAATCTCACTATGCGAAGTGACTTACGTACAATTCTATTATATGACTACTTATAGCTTACTTAAATGACCAAAATGAAAAATGGATTTTAAAAATGGCCGATTCTGTAGCGTATTTTTGTCAAATTGTGTAGTAATTCTATTTATTTAGATAGGGATGAAAGTGTTTTGGTGAAGATAAAAGTTTATTTTCAAACCGCCTTAATATTAATTGTCACGACGCAGTCAAATTATTTAGGACTGTTAAAAATATATACAATAAAATTAACTTAAAACTACACTAATCTAATAAACCGCTGCCAGTGGGCATCGTTCCCAAAATGCTGGCAGCATTGCCACGTTGAATGGCAATGCTTAATCTTTGTGCCAAATAAAGGCCAGCATTTTGGTCACAAGATGTGTCGACCAGGCGCTTGGAAAGATCTTTAAAAAATTTATGAGCTCCTGGTCCCCACGGTCCTAAAGTTTCGACCCCAAAAGGCTCAAATACGTAGCTTCTATCGAGCTGACTGTACTTGCGCCTTTTCAGGGTCTCCGCTCATTCTGCCGCGGATCCTTAATTCTCGATCCGGGAAGGTGTGACGGCGCAAGTAGCATCCCACACCAATGGCCGTCCCAACTTCCACGGAATAAGGGTCATCCCATCTTTCATCAAAATATTGTCATTATAAAGGTTTTTTTTTAATTTGCGAGAGTAACAAGCACTAGGCAATAAATAGTAAGAATAAAATATGATTTGGTAAACGTTATACTTATGAATAATGTCCAAGTATTTTTTTTTAATTGAAAGAGTCAAAACAAGCAATGGCAGAGAACCTACAATGTATGGTTGAATCCAAAATTTGACGACAAAGTTAAAATTCAAAATTCGTGAAATATGGATAAATAGGTAGCTAAAGGATTGACTTTTTTGACGACGTGCTAGCCTAGTTGGTAGTGACCCTGCCTATGAAGCTAGCGGTCCTGGGTTCAAATCCCGGTAAGGGCAGATATTCGTGTGATGAGCACGAGTATTTGTTCCCGAGTCGTGGATGTTTTCTATGTATTTAAGTATATATTTCTCTATTTAAGTATTTATATCGTTGTCTAGTACCCATAGTACAAGCCTAGAGTACCCATAGTAGAAGCTTTTATTACCAGTATCTTTTTTTTTTAAGTCCATGAATATTACTATAATTATTTGATTAAATTACCAATTAAATTATGTCTTAATAGTCTTAATTAGTATAAAATACCTTGCGCGGAACATTATAAGGCAATACTAAATAAGGAAACTATTTACTTATATAAATCGTTAAATATTTACCTCCTTGTTAAATTATGACTTTCTCTTCTATTTAGAGTCTTTTTAGAGTATATTCTTCGAAAATCTTCAAATTATTCCTATATTAGACTAGAAACTTAACTGACAAATAATAGTAGTTTACGTGACGGTTGCGTAATGCTAATTACGCAGAGTCGCGTACAATACTTTATCTACACACATATTATAAGTACTCTAAGATGGGTTCAGAAGCCAACAGGCGAATGACCAGCATTACCTTACCTGTGGTAGTAGGTGACAGCGATGACAGCTGTAAAGTAATTTTGAAATTACGTTATCGAATATTTGGAATTTGGAACATCTTCTACCACAGGTAATGCAGGTCATTGCCTACGGGCTTTGAACGCATAATAGAGGACTTATGATATGTGTGTAGATAAAAAGTATTTTAATTCCATTTATGCGACTATGAATGCCATTTAAAATCTCTGTTTATTTTTATCATAAATAAAAAGGACTAATTTTATTTCACCTAAATTACACAAATATACAGTGAATTTGACGTGTCTAAAAAAATAAGACATAAATAAATTGACATGAGGGTTTTATTAAAAAAGGGTTCTGATAAAAATCACGTTAGAGTTTTGTCTTAAAAGCAACCACTTTTTTTATATTGTCATTGTTTGCTAAGCCCGCTTTGTATAAGTGGTCGGAATGACGTCATTTTGTCTGTAACCGCGTTTTTTTAACTCTAGCACTGTGACGTAGAAAAGACCATGTGGCGTTTAAGCTCTTTAGGTATTGGCAGAAATTTGTTTATTTATTCGCTTCGTAAATATGAAGAAAAGAAAAATGTATGGTTTTGAGACAAACCTCTATGAATGTTTTTTTTTCAGAACATCTTTAAAAAAAGTTTATGTTGTTAATTTGGGCTATTGGACCCAATTTTTTCCATTTCGAATAGTTACTAGTAAGTAATCTTCGCATTAATGTTATTTTATCTTTAGCATTAAATAAAAAATGACAGTAACTCTATTATATAATTGTTGTGTCAAGTCGCTCTGGTACATGAGCGTAATAAAATAAAAAAAAACAACACAAAATGAAATTACTAATTCGAGCCTGTACCGGAACAAGCCTTTACCTCCTATAACGTTTTAGCGTTTGACCAATCGCCTTTCTACTGCATCTGTGTGAGTGAGCGTACTTGTAACACACACGCGCAATAAGTTATTCCGTTGTAGAACTGCAAGTTGTCTGACTGTTGTTGTCTTGTTTGTTGTCTGTTGACTCAACTTATGATTTATGTAGTTGTGTATAAAATTGTTTTGAATACATAAAATTCTATACGCTTTTAAAGTAGTGTGTGTTACATTATGTCTACTATGTGTGAATGAAATGGTAGTGTTTCCTGTTAAATAATTTTATTTAGTAATAAACACTGCGCACATTAAATCTAACAGTGACACTATATAAAATAATAAAAAACCGGCCCATCTATAAAAAAAACAGGTTTGTTGTATGGGAGCCCCCCTTAAATAATTATTTTTAAAGTGAATATAGAACTAAATATTCTGTAAATATTTCAAGCGTCAAACAATGTCGCAATTCAAAAAGTGTTTTTCGTAATTTAGTGTCACTATTGCATTTAACGCGTGAATATATTACCAGTTTTATAAGTTCAGACATAGTGATGAAGCAGGTATGGATAGTCGTTTAAATTTGAACCGTCTCAATATCATATTTTACAACAAATGTATTGATAATTTTGCGTTGTTTTATATATGAAATTAAGTATGATTTTAACTCTACCAGATTAAATGATGTCTTCGATGACAATAGCTTTTGTTTTATTAACCCCCGACGCAAAAAGAAGGGTAGCACCGTAGCTTGTAAATGGGTGAACCGATTTCGATGCAGTTTTTGTGTTGACCATAATTTCCGAAAATTAAATTTTATTGGTTGATTACTTTCTATTCCCATTTTTTTCCGATCGCATATTTTCCTATCCAAATTTCTCCCAATTACTATTATTTCCACTAATTAGGTCGAAAAAGCAAGGTAGGTTTAGGTTATGTTAGTTTTGCAGTAGTCCGAAGGGCCAAACCGCGTAGAAATAGGAGCTCCGTCGTCGACTCTATTAAATTTATTTCTGGAATGGTAAAAATGCGTCAGGGAAAACGAGCCAATGAAAAAACACGACAATGAAAAATTAAGATCCAATCCAAAATTAACCAACCAATAAAATTTGAATTTCGGAAATTATGGGCACACTCATGAAAGTGACAAGTGTCAACCTCAGCGATAATTAGTTGTCACAGAAACTTTTGTCAAAACTGGTAGACAATTTTCTTGGCCGACCATACCACAAAGCTGTAACTTAACATAGTTCAGTAGGTATACAATTGACTTAAGCCAGCGAGTAAAAATAGTACATTGTTGCAGAGGATAGAAAGTACGCGATTTTTGGACGAGTCATATAGAGGCCCTCTAGTGTACGAGTCCATAAATTGCACTTTCTACCGAGGCAGACATAGTGCTTTTCACAACTACTGAGAGGAAATAAAATAAAAAATCATATTCAAAACTCAAATTTTAATTCATGTAAATGTGACATCACCGCCAATTTTATTTACCATAGATAACTTTTTTTTAAATCTGGACTCCTATTCTCGTGGCACTCGAGATTAATAAGCTAACATGCAGCATGAAGATGTCAACTTCATATAAAATTGTATTTGTTTCGCCATATCTCCCATGTAATTTCATCTCTAGTGGTTCGAGACTAGGGGCCAAGTATGAATTACATTAAAAAAAAAAGCAGTGACATAGTTTTTAGTCTGTATATCTTTTAGCGAAAATACACCTAATATTT
Organism: Acleris literana; assembly: GCA_946894065.1. Taxonomy (NCBI): domain Eukaryota; kingdom Metazoa; phylum Arthropoda; class Insecta; order Lepidoptera; family Tortricidae; genus Acleris; species Acleris literana. The sequence continues at coordinate 3,989,157 of OX335695.1, forward strand.
TAAACACAAAATGGTGTGTTCTGATTGGTCGATTTCAATGTTTCATTTTAAGGAGTTATGACACAAAAATTGATTGATTGATTTTCATTGGTTCTTAAAGTTGGACAACAATGTTCTCGACCAATCAGCAAATACGCTGACAAAAACATTCTTGGTCTGTCCTTATAAGTGACGTTTTGTGACCCCTAACATGACCATCTATGGCCATATTTCCGAGCAGTTTTGTGAAAAAAACATTTTCATTTTTCGGGTTACCTCCCATACCTGTAAAGCAGAGGTATTTAAATATTTATATTAAAACATCAAATGTCATTGGATTGCACTTAAAAAACATTAAAACCATATTAAAATAAATTTTTAGGTGAGGGGGTCGGTGTGGGTTTAGTATAGGAGATAAGGATCTTGAAAAGTCACTAAAATCTACAAGAAATAAAAACAAATAAAGAGAAATAAATCCTGCAAAATCTCTTAAATGAAAGCAAATATAACGAATTTTAAAGGAAAATTATCATGACTAAGTAGACTTGATTGGTACCTAAGATACTACAGGTGACTAAAGTGTTTAAACTAAAAACTATCTAAGCCGCCAAATAACTAAAAAAAAAAAAATGTTTTCAGACTTTTTGTTTTTGGAGATAGTTTATTGGTGTTTGTAGGAATGGCCCCGAAAACCTACACGTCCATGTCTCCAACATCACGGAATAGAAAAAACAGTGGAAGTGCCATGAGCTTCGCTTAGTACCTATCAGACCTGTTCTCGCCAATACTCACACTATCATAAAAATAATAAAAACACGCCACCATGGAATAGTTATTTGTTATACAAGGGGGGAAAGTTGTATTTTACCTGCGAGTGTTCATTTGAAACACGAGCTAGCGAAAGGACTCTATGATTGACCACGAGCGAAGCGAGTGGTTCAAAAATAGAATCCTGAGCGTAGCGAGTGTTTCAACACACGAGACGTTAAATAACTTTTCATCTCACTAGCTCGGAAACCCCTTTTTGTTTGTTTGATATCTATTGAGAAAATCGCTTTTTATCCACATGTGAAGAAAGAGTTTTGTCATTTGAAGGCAGTTTTAGTGATATTTGACAGCAGTTAAAAATTCAGCGGTTTTAACGTTTTACGTTTTGTTAGCTGTCAAATATCACTAAAGCTGCCTTCAAATGTCAAAACTCTTTCTTCACATGTGGATAAAAAGCGATTTTCTCAATAGATATCAAACAAACAAAAAGGGCTTTCCGAGCTAGTGAGATGAAGGCTGTTTTTGGTGCGGCTATCGTTTTTACATTCCAAAATAGCACAATAAGGCATGCTTCTGGATTTATTTCATATTTTAGAAATATTATTCGCACAACTTTCACGCACAAAGCGATCGCGGCAAACTATGGTAGGCTGCGCGTTACTCCGCATAACCTTGCCACACGTAAACGCCCACATCGCACTTCTACTGTTTTTACCCGACTGCCGAAGGAGGAGGTAATGTATTTCACAGCCTATGTATGTATGTATGTACGTATGTTTGTTACTTTGTGGCACTATAAAAACTAAACCCGTTGTCCGATTTTGATGATTCTTATGTCAATCAATTTGTCTTAATCTGGTGAGTGTCACTGAAGATATGACAGTCAAAATTCAATATGGCGGCAAACAGACGCCGTATTGCGAAAATTAAAAAAAAAACAACCAAGTATGACAAGTGCGGTATCATTGAATAGGGATTTAAAAAACATCTTTAGGTTTCTTTCATCATTTTTCATTTTGAATGATCATTTAGGATTTATAACGATTTAAAGTTGGTTAGCAACAGTCGGGTTTTGAAAGCTTGCTTTTTGTTAAAGTTATTCCTGTTCTGTGTCCAACATGCTCCTGCCCAGTTTTTTCATTTTTATTTAATTTGGTTTTTGTTCTATTCTACTTTTCATCGTACACTTTTGTTATCGTCCGATAAAAAGTATACCAAATTTTGAATCCGCGTATAAGTCAATAACATGAACTTAGAATGTTTAAGTTTAACGGTTTTCAAAAAAACAACAAATTACTCAATTATTGTTGAAAATTTTTGGTAACTCAGTGGTAAATTGCACTTTTTCCATAGAAAAGGCGGGGACATCAATGTCCACTGCGTTACTCACTTTATAGTTATTACAAATAACTTTTTATGAATTAGGATAATTCTAAATATAAGCTTATCTACATCCCTTTTCGAGTTTCAAGTTAGAAATCGCAGCACTTTACCGTTTTTGAAATAAAAATATGACGGCGCGTGTGGTTTGAGAGCGAGTAGACATACTGTTTAGTTATATTATGGTCCTGCTCACTCTGACGTAACTCGGGCACTGGGCCTCTACTTTCATAGTTCGAACGTTACGCTTGCTCCGTCACTTTCCCTCGACTTCAGTACGATGGGCGAGTGAAAGGAACGGAGTATCCATTAGCACTGCTGTGGTGTTGGGAGTAGGATCCCGGACGTGCGTCGCCATGTTTGACTCTTGTTCTAGACATCGCTGATAAAACTGGGTCGTGAAACATGGTACGCCGCGAGCGTGATAGTTTTGTATCGGGCCTTGGCACCCTGTGCCCCTGGAACGTCGTCAGGCGGACTTCTTATTAACTGACTGTATTTTAATAATGAAACGAGACATTGTGAAACATCCAGAAAAGGCTTTTGGTTCTCCTTGCCCGACTATCCTCGCCTACACCTAAGTTCGACCATCGTGACGCTGCCTTTACCTAAAGATGAGGAGGAGCTTACAAATATTTAAGTGAGAATGTGGCTAAAACTTATGTACAGTCAAGGAATTTAATTTGTGACCCACCTTAGTTCCAAAGTCAATCTGACATTCTACAGCAATAAGGTTGAGTTTCCTATAAGTTACAAATGACTTGGCATCTCTAATGACAATGACACTCATTCACTCATTCTAGTTACTCATTGTCATAATACGAGAGCAATATCTGCTGAAAAGTTTGTAGTTCCTAGAGTGTCCAATTACTACAGAGACAGGACACTTAAAAAACGTCTACCTTATCTCCTGAACAGATTACCAGCCGATATTGTTCTGGAAACCAACAGACGTAGATTTAAAGCTAGGTTATATAGGCATCTCCTGGATTCATTGTGAATACGATGCTCACCTATAATTAAAAATATCCTTATTACATACTTGTATATTAGTGTACATCTAATTAAGTACCGCTCTTACGTTATATGTAGTGATCAACAAGCTGGACTGAAGATTCCGCAGTCAAACTGTGTAAACAGTTTTGTGGAACAATGCATAATATGTAAACTTTGTGTTTGTTATAATAAATAAATAAATAAATAATAATAATCTTCAAGCAGATTTTCTTTGAAATGGGTAGCAAATTAACTTCCGCGACCGTCCAACGAAAAGTAGAATGGCCCTTTTATTCGTTGTTATTATATCGGCAATAGAATTATACACTGTATTTTTTTTTAAATTAAATAGGGTCCCGTCGGCACCATTTAGATTCAGAACGCTAAAATCAATCAGCATTAATCCAATATTAATCTCGTGTTAACAGGCGTTATGAGTTAATTAACGTGTTAATTAATCAAATGCGGCGTTAATCAGATTACTTACGCAACGTCATACATGCGCTATATAAGGTCAGGTTCTGGAAACGAGATGCGTCTACGATGGAGCAAATGCTATGTAAGTGATAATTGTATTATACAGTGTTACCAGCACCCTGGCTTTATTTAAAGGAGGTTATAATAACGTATATCTGTAACGTAACCATGACATTAATTTAATTAATAAACATATTTTCAGGCTTTGTTAACTTTCTAACAAAATTTTAATTGCCAGCAATGTAAAGCACAGCAATTTGACAAGTGTAAATGACAGTCGACGGATACTTTGATTGTTATGATTTGCCCCCGTACCACGACATGCCTTGTACTAAGCAACAGCGATACGGATAACGATGAACACGCAGCACATGCACTACATTAAAAATGGACAGTATCTAAGAAAATTAATTGTGAAGTTATTTTAATTATTTTTTAATTGATAATACTTGTAAAGAATTGCTAAAGCAACATATTATCGGCAGTTTTAATAAATGCCCGCATAACACACTGTATTACATGATTAGGGAGAAAAGGAAGTTATAATATTGTTGGATTAATTCGGACGTGGTTATTTTAAAAAGAAAGCTAGATTAATAGGGATGGGTCTTAGCTAGATTTCATGAAAATCGGTTTAGCCGTTTAAAAGATATCAACTATGAAGTTAGGCGTCGCCTTTATATGACGTATAATGTCTATGAAATAGTTATAAATTATTATGGTCGTTAGAGGAAATTCGAGTTTTTTAGGGTTCCGAAGTCAAAATAGGAACCCTTATAGTTTCGCCATTTCCGTGTGTCCGTCTGTCCGCGTTTTCGCTCATAGACTAGCATTGTACCGAAAAGTAACTTCTCAAATTGTGAAAGTTTCTTATGAGAAATTCTCGGGAATTTCTAAGAATATTCTTAAATTTTGTATGGAAAGAGAACATTCTCAATGCTCTCAAATGTTTCCGATAATATTCTCAGTAATTTCTTGAAAAGATTTCTTAATTTCTGAGAATGTTCTGCAACTAATAGAAAAGCGAACATTCTCAATGCCCTCAAATGTTTCCGATAATATTCTCAGTAATTTCTTGAAAATATTACTTAATTTCTGAGAATGTTCTGCAACTAATAGAAAAGAGAACATTCTCAATGCTCTCAAATGTTTCCGATAATATTCTCAGTAATTTCTTGAAAATATTTCTTAATTTCTGAGAATGTTCTGCAACTTTTACATTGCTATGACTCTTGATACTTCAAAGCTATTATTTGTCATAATTATACATTTAAATTACTCCAACAAAGTTACAACATTTAATTTTGAAAAGTTTTGACCTGCGATCGACCCGTGGTACAACGTGTTCAACTGACCAAAATTAGTATCATAAATATGAGGTACCTAGGTTTAGGTTATGTTAGAACTTCAGCTGGCCCGAAGGGCCAAAACACCCAGAAATAGGAGCTCCGTGATAGCGGAGCTCCATCGACTCTGTTAATTTGATGTTCAGGTAGAAATCATTGGTCAGTTTAACATAGCAGTTGTTCTACGGGAGTTGTTTTGACATCAAAGAGTGAAAAAAAAAATTGCATTTTTTATATTATAGCTTTGTCTCTGCTGGTGCTCCACGGCGCCTGCGCTGCTGCGTTGCCGGCTCCGTCCCAGGGTCACCAGGACTTGGAGTTCCACGAAGACCTGAGCACAGGGAGCCCGCTGACGATGATCGTAGGGCAGGACCTCAAGAGGATGCTGGCTGAGACAGGTACAGGGTCATACATAAATCATCATCATCATGGTGGCCTTTTGGTGATCCAATCTTGGATGTAGGCCGCTTCCCTCTTCTTCCACTCTTGGCGATCTTGTGCCCGTCTCATCCAGTCTCGACCTCCGTGCCATCCAGCGCTGCGGTGGTCTGCCGCGCCCTTTAGTATCGGTTCTGGCTCTCCATTCAAAGGACTCGTCTTGTCCAGCGACTCCTGTCTATTCTCGCAATGTGTCCCGCCCATGTCCATCTATCATGATAAAACTAAAAAAAATATAAGATGTACATTACCATGCAAACTTCCACCGAAAATTGGTTTGAACGAGATCTAGTAAGTAGTGTTTTTTTAATACGTCATAAATCGTAAACCGCAATTTACGTGTCACGGAACTGTGGGGGTGGTGGGGTGCTATTCAATTAAACCTTGAAATATACGTTCATACATTTATTTAAAATATTATAGTCGTTGTTTATTTATAATGTTTTTTATATCAAAAGCTTGAGAGGTTCTGACGTACCAGAACATGATAACGATATGTTATTCTCCGTAGTTCTTATTTTAAAATATCAGGCCATAGAGGTGACGTGAAGGTCTTCAACCTTCATGGGCGAGTCCGACTCGCACTTGCCCGCTTTTTTTTATGGCAATTAGAAGGCACCCGAGCACTCAGGCTACCTGATGGTAAGTGGGATCTAAGACCCATAGACATTTGAAATCTCAAGACTACAATCTCAAAACTGCAATCCTAAACGCGTTGCCAACCCTGAGGACTAAGATGTAATGCCTCTATGCTAGTAATTTCACCGGCTGTCTTATCCCCACACCGGAACACAGCAATGCGAATACTGCTGCTTGGCGGTGGGTTAATGGATAAGATGGTGGTAATTATCCGGACCCTGCAGAAGGTCCTACCACCACTGAAACCAAAAATCCTAAAAAGCAGACTCAATTACAATACACGCGCTCAGTAGATAGACACCGTAAGCTAGTTACACACACGTTAGCCCACATTCGCACGGACGTTTTTTTCAACGCGCGTTGGAGAGGCGCTCGTGCGAATGAAGCCTTATTATCGTATATTGTGTTTTTGTTTTTCTTTTGAATTACTTGTAATGTCTGTGTCCCCTTCCGTGTTTTCACCGAGCGGTCCCAACGGAAGACCAGCGTGGGCTTTACAGCCAGCACATGCTGAGTTGGGCCCGTTTCGCAACCATTACTTATCTGTCGTTTCTTTTCCTTATTTTGTATGTTATATTTATGTGTTATTGTTGTGAATAAATGTTTTCTATTCTATTCTATTCAGTAGACAAATATTTTCCCTTACCGGAATCGAACCTGGGACCGCTAGCTAGGCAGGGTCACTATCAACTAGGCTAACGTGTCTTCGTATTTGTTTCAGATCAAGTACTACCTGAAACGCATAAGGAGCTGGAGAGGCATGAGAGACATGATCGATCAAAGCCTAAAGTTATGAGCGTCCTGGATCAAGTCGTAGATGAAGTTCTTCAAGGTAAAAGTTAATATTTTATAACTATATTATTTAATTCTTTATTACTAAACATCTGTATCAACGTTCAACTTTCATGGCACCCAGTAAGGGTAGCAATAAATGTTTAAAAAAACAAAAACCCGCCTTCAAAAAGCAAAAAATAACTTCTTTAAAATGATAGGTAAATAGGTCAGTCCAACTGAAGTCTCCTTTTGGTTAAAATATTGTTGGACGCCGACTTCAGTTGGACTGACCTATTTACCTATCATTTTAAAGAAGTTATTTTTTGCTTTTTGAAGGCGGGTTTTTGTTTTTTTAAACATTTATTTTATTTTATACTTTTTAGTGATCCTATTTATGCTGTTACGTAGCTCCACTTCTAAATATTAATGAGAAACTATAGAACATTTCAAGCTCGCCGCAGACAACGCCGCGGGAATGTCATAGTCATATTTAAACCTAAATGTGCTTCGTCATAGTCGCTCAACTTCCTTTATCGAAATATCTTATCGCCACCCTTGAAATAGGTACCGTTAAGGAGTTCCGGGGGCCATCTGTGGTCTTCATCATCAGTTCCACTTCATCATATAGTACTTTTCAAAAGCAAATGCATGAGTTACAGTGAAAAATACCAAAATCGCTATAGGTGTGCCTATAATATTTGAGGAGTTCTCTTGATTTCTCCATGATCCCATCATCAGATCCTGACGTGGTGACAATGGGACTAACTAGAAAGTATACCCATACGAACAACGAAAAAATTTTTCAAATCGGTCCAGTGGTCTTCGAGTAATCGGGGAACATACATAAAAAAAAAAACCTGACGAATTGAGAACCTCCTCCTTTTTTTGAAGTCGGTTAAAAAAAGAAATACATTCGAATATTTAATGAATAATAAATTATTTCCTGTATTATTTTTTCATTTTATACCTATCTAAACTGTAACATAGTATGATTAAATGTTACGTCATGCTATTATGCCAATGCTTCAAACTTTCAATTCATCCTTGCTCATATTACGTGCGAAAATATGATTTATATTCTAAATAATGTCATAGAACCTTAATACTCATTTTACATTCAAAAAATAAAATTTACCAAATAGGTAACAAATATCAATTTTATTGTCACACCAAATAAAAATTATTCAGTGTGAAAAGGTCATTGTAGTCAATGGATATATTATAACAGACGTCAAAGGTTGACAGCAAAATCCATGAAATCAATTTTAGTAATTTAGTCAAAACCTTAATTCATTTTTAGCGTCTTTCTTTTTGTTTATAAAAAATAAAGGTTCAAAATACTATTAATATTTGTTTGTATTTATTTTTCTGCAAACCGTACTCTGCCATAAAAGTTGAACGTTGATACCGATGTTTATTCTGCCCTACTAAGCTTAATGGCGATATCTCAGACAAAACATCTGTAGAAATTGCAACCTAGTTACAAACAGAAGAGAGTTGAATCTGCTTTGGCTATGGAATTTAGTTATTGCATTTTTGCTTAGGAGGGCAGTATTTATTACCAGTGTTGCAGAATCATTGAAAACGCTAGGGTTGACACTGCACATATTTTTTTTAACATGTGCCTAGGTATATTTTCATTTTCATCAAACCACCATATTCATGCACCGTTTTTAATCTATATATTTTAGGTTTTAAAACAAAATAAACCTCTTTTCGGCCAGTAATTAAAAGAAGTTTTATTCTTTTTTAAACTCCATAATAAGTGGTTGCGTCATTTATTTGTCAATATTGAATGTCTATCTTAGTATTCAGTTAAAATCATGAATTTCTTCAATGATCATGCTGAAGTTTCCCAGTTTAATAGAGAGCTGATGACGAAATTAGAAGTAACCCGAATGCTACGCAAAAATGTTTCGTAAATTTAGAACATATATTTACAGTATTTAAATTATATAAAGCAATATGTCCATGTAAAAGTTGCATGTATGAAATTGAACACAGTCTTAAAAAAATCTGTTATTTTACCTGTAAAAACATTCTTCTAAAAAAAAACCGCCTTCAAAAACGCAAAAAATAACTTCTTTAAAATTGTAGGCACCTAATAGGTTAGTCCAAGGCGGTTTTTTGTTTTTTAAAACATTTATTTTGTTTATACTTTTTAGTGATCATAATACGCTGTTACGTAGTCCCACTTCTTAGTTAAAATGAAACTTTAACTTATATCAAGCGCGCCGCAAGCAACGCCGCGGGAAAGTCATAGTCATATTTCAACAAGTTAATATTATTCGTTGTAGGTAGTCGCTCAACTATCTTAATCGAGATATCTTATCGCCACCCTTGAAATCGGTACCATTGAGGAGTTCCGGTGGCCATCTGTGGTCTTCATCATCAGTTCCACTACACCAAATGATACTTTCTGAATGCAAATGCTGGACTTGTTACTAAAAATACTAAAATCGCTATATGTTTGCCTACAATATTTGAGGAGTTCCCTCAATTCCTCACTGATCCCCTCATCAGATACAGAAAAATTTTTGAAATCGGTCGACAATTGACGGAGTAATCGGTGAACATACATAAAAAAAAAAAACATACAGTGGAACGCATAACCTCCTCCTTTTTTGAAGTCGGTTAAAAAAATGTTTTATATACCAATATGTCACATGTCACCTTGAAAATTAAATAAGTAATGTGCGACAACCCTATGACTAAGTTTCAATGGATCTGCAACCATAAGAATAAACAATAACTACACGTAGAAGCGAATCTCCTTTGACCAGGCCCCAAATGCCGCGCTTTAAATACCTACTTCCCCCTTCGCCCCGCTACGCCCCTCTGTCCTCCGCGCCCAAAGTTAGGGCTGTCACTTGCGAAATATTATAATCGGTTTATGGATGTGGTATACAAGTTTAGTCACGAAATGTTATTTATGTTTTACTTCAACATGGAAACATTGTTGCAAAATGAGTGTTTTACATTTACGTTAAATTAGGTAATAATACTTTTAGATGATATTAAGATTATCTCAAAAAACTCCTTCATTCAATCAGTTATTTCTAATTATTTTGCCGTAAATAGTCGTTCACTTTTTAAAACACTATCTTAGTTCAACCATAAACACTAAAATTAACACAAATACGAAAACTAATTCAAGACACAATATCAATATCTTGGTTAATATATATTCCGTGTGTGACGCCCCTGACTGACTAGACACCTCAGGTGTCGCCAGGCGGTAGGAATCTAACGCGCCGAGCAGGTATGCGGTAGGTATCTTACACAGAAATAAGTACAAATGGCGGACTTAATGCCTAATGGCATTCTCTACCAGCCAACCAAATAATCAATCGATTTATTAATAGCAGTAAAAACCATATCGCCTTTGACAAACAGACAGACAGATATGGCAGACAAGTTTACAAAAATCCCCTTCTTGCATCAAAGGTCCTATTTTTGAGAAAAGCTCAAAATTTGACTGAGATTTACATTACAAGTTTAAAGAAAGCAAAACAAGCTGTTAATAGTACATTGTTGCCTAGGCATGGAAGTAGGCAATTGCGGGCCGAGTAAGCTCGCAATTGCTGTTCCTGCCGAGGCAAATATAGTGCTTTTCTCAAAAATCGCAAGAAAAAAATTGTGTTGGAGTCAAAACTTCATCGTTTGAACAAATTCAAATTCAAATTTTTGAATTGCATACAAACAGAAACTTCATGTGAAAAAAGCATCACTCCTTACCGCCTTTTTGTTCATGACAAGGAGAAATGCAATTCTTGTTTTAAAAAAAAACATAAGCTATTCCCGGCACAAATAAAAAAGTTATGTTTCGAGTAAAATTTGGATGTATAAGAGTTGTACCCTCATTTTATTATGGCCCATTTCACTTTTTAAAAAGTTACATGATAGATAGTAATGGAATTTGTATGCAACATTGCGGGCTTGTGTAGCGAGCACGCAATGTTTTTTTTTTAAATTTGAGAACTGTCAGTAAACTATTTACTTCGCGTCTCAATATGTAGATAGGAATGTCAACATTTCCGGACATTTTTGAGAAAAATAATCTTGTCTTCAAGTAAAACTGGATCTACAGCCGTTTTTTATAAAATTGTAGAAATTTGTCTTCCAGATCCCGATGACGCAGAATTAAGAAACGCAGTCACGCAATTAATCAAAGAAGTAGAGAATAGACACACAAAGAAACACAGAAATCCCGAAAGTGGAACGAATGGTGAAAATCTTCATTTAAAGTCTGCAGTTGATGATCAATCGGATTCTAACAATGATAAAGTTGATACGCATGACAATGACCCAGAGACCAGTCATAACAGCAACCTGGTTATGGTTCCCAAACCCAAAAGTGACATCATTCATTTTGCTAATCGTAATGGTGGAAGAGGACACAGTGATGTGAAACAGACTAGACATCATTCTAGTGGTAAACCTCACAATAACCCTGATAGTGGCGTTACCACGGTAACCAGTGATAGCCATGGAGGAAACGCCAATGAACTTGACAATGACGGGCTATCGAATCTGTCTGAAGACCTTAATGAGACTATCGTTGATCATCAAATAGAAAGTGAAAATACAGATTTAATAGATGATGAGGTCCAGCAGGTTGAGAGGACTTTAATTGTTAATAGCAATAGCAATGAAGATCCATCGTTTAAATCATGGGGCTCTGATGATTACAGTGACCCATATTTAAATAATGATGATGCTGAATATGATGATTTGATTGACTTAAGAGAGTCTAAAGAGTCAATTCATTATACAGAATCAGATGATGTTGGTAGTTATGTAAATTCAGATAACAACAATGACAATGTAGATCACTTTGTTAACTCTAACGATGAAGATATAGAAGTAAGAAACGATAATAACGACGAAGTAGAAACGTTAATTAATGAGGAAATTGCACAAAATGATCTCGATCCTAATCTTAGCCCTGTTTCAATCAATGACTTGCTATATGAAAATATCCTTAATAATTTAGAAGCCAGCGCATCAAAACAAAGTAGTAATAATGATCTCAATCATGTTTTAAGGGCAGATACAACTATTACGGACAACATTCATACCAATGATTCCTTAAAAGCAGAAATACCAACAGATAATAACATACATGAGCCTGAGACCGGCTCTGCATCAGAATTAAGACAAGCTGAATCAGGAGACAATGATCATGATACTAACGAGTTCCATCATTTTCATGATAGCCATTCTAAGGAAAATGGATATTCTTCCGAAAGTGATGAACCCGCCCTTGAAAATGTTTCTCGGGGTTGTAGGGGACATAATAAAATTTATAGCTTATCATTTCGCTTTTAGAACAGTTTAAAAAATAATGAAGAGCCGTTATTGGGCATGGGTATTTCTGTGTTGGAAAATTGAAAAAAAATCTGTTGTTGGTTTTGAAGATCCTTCAGTTTTTGCAACTCGAATTGTATATTTGTATTTCATATTTTAGTAAAAGTTTTTAAAAAATCTTCTCTTTGGACAGTGACGTCATATCAACTTTGAAATTAAAGATAATCTAAAATATATATTTAAAATTCCAATACGAGGCCGGAAATCAAGATTTACTTATCTAATCAATAAAATTGGCATGAAATTCGAGTGTTATTATTGTCAAGATAGGTATCTTTTCCCTTATCTACCTAATTTATCATGCATTATTTTAATTTTTTTTGCACCTATCTCATGCACATTATTATACCTTTCTCTAGTAAGCCTTATGAGAGGTTTTTTTCCTATTTTACTTATTCAATTCACACAGCCACTTTTTTCAACCAACAAAAATTTACAAAATCAAAAATACACATAATGTACAATGCAAAAATTGAGATTTCCAAAAGAAGTGAAGAAGAATAATAATACTAAATAATACTCGTAAAAAGAACGATTCCACAAAATAAAAAAATAACTGAATAGATAATACTTGATACAGTTTAAGTAAAAAACGCAGATCAAAATTTTTATTGCGTTCATATTCAAGAAAAACTAATCTTAAAAATTATGTCCAATAAGCCAAATACCGGAGTTCCCAAAAACGTGTAAACATTTATATTGGACTAAAAGATGTCCGTAACATTGTTAAGGAGATTATTTTCTTTTCTTCTGACACTTTATCCTGTTTTAGGTTGAATTAGCCTCACAGGACCAATACCCTTCGCCATTCCTACCTTTTGTTTGTATACTTCGGACCACCAATTTGTTTGAAACGCTTCCAATTCATCCCGCTATCTCCTTTTTGGTCTACTTCTGCTCTGGTGCCTCTCTCTCTCCTGCAGACATCCACCGTTCCGGATGCATATAACAGCCATGTCCGAACCAGTCCTACATGAGCTTAGCGCCTAGCGATAATGGTCTTGAAGTGCAGTTCAGTAATTTCGATTCTGTCATGCGAAAATCTGCTCTGCATGCTGCGCTCCATCGCTTTCTGAAATATTCTCTCCAAAATTCCGTCTCTCTCGCTGTGTTTCCAATCAATTGAAGAAGCTATTACATTATGTATAGATTTCACTTGCAAGCTTAATTGACAGAGCCTTCACCACCATCTCAAGAGATGAAAGACAACCGTCAATCCTTCACCAGACTTAAGAAGATGAAGAAGAAATATTTACAGGTTTTTGATCCTCTTTGATCTGGACGAAGAAAGAAGTCGTGGCTTTGCAACATCCGGGAGTGGACTGGATAGGGACGGATTCCAGCAGCTGATGGCCAACCTTCACTAAGTTGGAGAGGCACTTTAAGAAGAAGATCCCCTTTGGTCTGTCTATATTTATTTCTGTGCTCTAGAAAAAATAAAAAATAAGCTGCACCAACCCCAGATGATGGGAATAAGGGGAAGGAGATGATGATGATGAGAAAAATCTCGATAGTTGATACTTGGAAACCCACCACCACCGTGCGTTTTTCGCGAGTTTTTTTGCCAACCACCTTATCTATATGGAATCAGCTCTCGGCATCTGTATTGCCGAACCAATACGACTTGGGGCCTTCAAAAAACGAGCCTACTCTTTTCTCAGGACAACAGCGCACTTTCCATTCCTCTTTTGTTTCGGGTGCTTATGGATCGCGGTGGTCACTTACCATGACCATCAACCGTTTGCTCGTTTGTCTCCTTTTATCCATAAAAAAGTTCCAAAGCTATCGGTTTCCTACAACGTCACTCCAGATTCGTGTAAAGGAAGACTCTTACTATTATAACAAATGAAATACACTCAGGAGCAATGACAACGGGTCACTTTCTATGGTAATTCAATACGAAGTGAGCCGATAACTCTTAAACGGCTAAACCGATTTTCAAAAACCGTAGCTAAAAACTTTCCAGATTGAACTACTTTTCAATTAAAAAAATATATTTTCAAATCGGTTAATCAGTTTAGGAGTTACAATGCTTTAAAGAGACACACGGAAACAAAGACACATATACACAAAAACATTTAACTTAAAACATGGTTAAAAATGACCAACATAGCAAGGTTTTTCTTATAATTTATATTGAAACTTAATTTTGAAACATTCTTGCAAAAAAAAAACACTGCACATCTAAATACAAACAAATTTTTGGTCCATCCGATCTTACATAGATTTAAACAGTTATTCAGTGTGTGATTATTATACTAGGTTCAGCCCGCGACTTCATAGGTGTATTATTTTCCCCCTATTCCCCCTATTTTAACCCCTTAGAAATTTCCAAAAACCCTTTTTAGTTCACCCCTAGAATACCCAACAAATATTCCCTCAAAACAAGTCGATTAGATCCAGCGGTTTCGGCTGTAATGATCAGTGATCGGAATAGGTAGAGCTAATTTGCCTAAACTTGACGCATATTCATTCATGCGTGAGAGAGATGGGAATACATTATTGAATGAACATGCATTAAGTTTAGGCAAATTAGCTCACCTATTTCCGATCACTGGTTATGATCCATCAGCCAGCTAGTTTCTTCTTTTAAATTAAAAAAATTGATTTCTTAAAAAGCAGAAATAATAATATTATTTTTAATAATAATGTTATTAGTTAATGATATTTTTTTTTAATAATAATATTAGTTAATGATAAAGACCTTGGTCTTCCGTTTTCGCTGTCAGTTGCAGACGGCGTCACGCCGAACGCCGCGTCAGGCGGCTAACGATAGGGAATATGCAAGGATTTTTTAAATAGCATTTCTCAACAAAATATGATACCGTAAAAGAGATCACCAAAAGTGAAATTTAAATTAAAATTGGTCAAGTAATACGGATGATACAAGCATTTTAGAATGCTAATTAGACAGAGAGATCCGAAGTGCACGTGAGTGACAGTGACGTCATCGCGCAGTATGGCCATAATATAAACTCCACGTAAAATTCTGTTTTGCTAGAAAGAGATAGGAACAAATCTTTGTTAGCTTATATCTTGGTTATTTTTATAGCTATAAAAAAAATCGCACCTGTTCGTTACGGTTCGAATCAGCTTTTATTGCAGGTGTAAACATGCATATTCCATATTGAAATATACCAAGGTCTCTTTCATACTCTTCCTTCATCGCGTTAACGCCGACATTTGACGTCGCATACAGCGTTGTAATGGCCTAAGGGTGAAGTTACCTAAATATAATGATTTTTAAAGATTTTTATTTTGACCAGGCATTAATAATGGACTTATGATAATTAGATTTAAGATTGCATCATAAAAAAAGTTAAAAAAAAATGTTTTTCGAATCGATCGATTTCTTAATATTAAATAGTACTGTATACTTGTTTGTAAAGTAAGAAAATAAATAAAATGGATCCTAGTGAATTGTTTTTTCTGAGCTAACCTTCATTCGTGATAAAGACGCAAGGGGCACGTTTTATAAAGCTACAAGTTACAATTTTACAGGTCTGAACTGGCAACACTGCTCAAATAGCTGGTCGTCATTGATCGAGGATGTGTCAAATGGAAACTTGTAACCTGTAAATTGTAATTTGTAGCTTCATAAAACAGGCCCCAGATTGTCCTAAAGAAACTGAAGCAGACCAAAAAAAAAAGGACTGTGACTATTCCGCGGCGTTGCTTACAGCGAGGTTGAGATATCCTATAGTATCTGTTTAATTGAGAAGTTGGACTAGGTAACAAGATATTACGCTCCCAAAAAAAAAATGTTTTGGAAAACAAAAAACGGCCATAAAACGCAAAAAGTAACTTCTTTTCAAACGGTAATAGCTAATAGGTTAGTCAAACTGAAGTCAGCATCCCACAATATTTTTAAACAAAAGAATACTTTAAGTTGATTGAGCTATTACCATTTAAAAAGAAGACAATTTTGCGTTTTTAAAAGAGTTTTCTTGTTTTTCAATAGTACATTGTTGCAGAGGTTAAAAAGTAAGCAATAGATGGACGATTTAGTTCTAGGGCCTCCGCTGCGCGTCGCGAAGTACGAGTGCAATAGCACTTTCGGCCGAGGCTAAACACAGTGCTTTTCACGACTACTGCGAGGAAATAAAAATCAATTCTTATAATAAATTTACAACACACTAAAATTTTTACGCTCTCCCGCTAATTTTTACTTTTTTTTAACGATACCGTTCTTAGTGGCCAGTCATTCAAAGGCGTTTTTTAAACTGACAACTCTGACCGTGCCAGAACTATATTTCAGATAATTAAAAACAGATATATGGCTGTATGGAATCTGATTCCTTTGCCTATCCGTGAAGGGATGAATATTATTAAAAAATAAAACGACTTCTCATTGGCCAATTTAATTTCATATGCAGCACAAGTCGTGTTCTGATTGGTCGAATCAGTGATCAGCGGACCGATGTGATCAATGGAACAAACCAACAATGTTAAGATTTTTGGTCAGTTTAAATTCATAGTTAGCCTGCTCATTCAATGTACAACTATTGATTGTTTTGGGGACCAAGAACAGACCATCTTTCGCCACATTTCCGAGCAGCAGTGGCGTGAAAAAGATTTTTTATTTATTTTACAGTTATTCTATGATTAATTATATAAACCGAAAATAAGAGAAATATTAACACTTTCTATACCGTGCCCAAAGCGCATACGTGTTACCATTTTTATCTACTAAGCCATACTAAATAACGAAGTCAACGCTAATCGCGCCGTGCCCGTGTCTAGACCGGGATACCATTTGTAGGGTTCCGTACCCAAAGGGTAAAAACGGGACCCTATTACTAAGACTCCATTCTCCGTCTGTCTGTCTGTCACCAGGCTGTATCTCATGAACCGTGATAGCTAGACAGTTGAAATCTTCACAGATGATGTATTTCTGTTGCCGCTATAACAACAAATACTAAAAACAGAATAAAATAAATATTTAAGTGGGGCTCCCATACAACAAACGTGATTTTTTTGCCGTTTTTTGCTCGATATTAATAACAGCAACTAATGTTGTATAGATAATGGTACGGAACCCTTCGTGCGCGAGTCCGACTCGCACTTGGCCGGTTTTTGTTAAATACGCCGCGCCCGCACAGATTATGGGCTGTGATTACCTATAATTAAAAGGAAAATCACGGTGTCTGTACGTCATCAGACGAAATGTAGACGTCACAGGAACGACCTTGTTAGCGGACACCAAAAATTGAGAATGTGTGTGTTATTGTTTAAGGCTGAGCCACACCGGATGCGTGACGTGCACGTGCGCGTGCGCGTTCACTTTCCAATGCGTTGTATAGTATGAATTCTCATTACGACATGTCACTATACAACGCAGTGGAAAGCGAACGCGCACACGCACGTGCACGTCACGCATCCGGTGTGGCTGGGCCTTTATGATTGTCATATACTTAAGACCCGTTTGCTCTAGGGTTTGCAAGATGTTTAGAGACCGAAGCAAGAAACTTACAGGTAAACGAGTACCTACGTGAAGAAACAATATTTTACTGTCCAGACTGTAATATACAACTTTTTATGCTAGAATTCTTTTAAAAAACATCATACGATGCCACATTACAGCTTGGAATTCATTTTTTTTTTTTAAATTATCTCTTTTTAACTAACCAAAAATATATTAATATGATTACAAAATCCTTAGTAGGTACTATTTATGAAACATAAAATATAAATATCATCCAACTAAGTACAAATCAGGCCCAAACACTCGAGCGCCGCAAATATTCGTCATTATAAAATAATTACGAATTTGTGGCGCTTGCAGTGGAAACCATGGGACCTTGGTCACCTGATATGAAAAGCTTTATTAAGGCCCTGTCCTCTCGGCTCATAGAATCCTCCGGAGATCCTAGAGCTGGTGCTTACCTCTCCCAAAGGATTGGGCTAGCTATCCAGAGAGGTAATGCAGCCAGTGTCATGGGGACCATGCCGCGAGCGGACCTGCTAGAGGGGGTGTTCTTTTTATAGTGGTGATTATTATTTATATCTTTAATATTTGAGTAGCTTAGTATATGTTGAATTCTGTAAATCTATTATGGCTATTTCACAATAAATTAATTAAAATATGTAAAAACGGCCGGCTACACGGGGAATGCTTGCATTTAAGTATCTTGGTACGCTGCTAGGTATTTAGGGTATACTAAATAGTAACTGGAACAGGGTATACGGGCATGGCGTGCTGGTCACTTGCTTGTTTGTAAACCTTGGCATGGAAAGTGGTCATTAGCAATGAATTATTTATCAACAATAATAAGATAAATGGTATCAAATCTACGTAATTTATTATCGTTTTTAATTATTATTTATCTCCAAATTATGTATTCAACGTTAGAGATTGCTGAGGCCAGTTGGTATCGTGCTGTGCTGAAAGATGGCGTCGGTGATAGTCCTGGTTGGCTTAATAGCTGTTTCTACAGGTATTTAAAATATTTTTTTAAATAAATCTGGTCAAGCGTGAGCTGGACTCGCGCACCAAGGGTTCCGTATCGCCGTAGAGTCGTAATTATTTATTATATTTCGATCTGAATTCGATTTTAAATCGAATGAGCGCGAGCCCAACTCACGCTTGACCACTTTTTAACCGACTTCAAAAAAAGGAGGAGGTTCTCAATTCGTCCGTATTTTTTTTTTTTTTTTTTTTTTTTTTAATGTTTGTTACCTCAGAACTTTCGACTGGGTGAACCGATTTTGATGATTCCTTTTTTATTTATTTGAAAGCTGGTGGTTCCCGATTGGTCCCATTCTTATCAAGATGAAGATCTGATGGTGGAATCCATGAGGAATCGACGGAACTCTTCAAAATTTATAGGCGCACCTATAGCGATTTTGGTATTTTTCATTGTAACTCGTGTATTTGGTCTTGGACAGCACTATTTGGTGAAGTGGAACTGATGATGAAGACCACAGATGTAATTATTACACGACAGTCCAAAAAAAGTAGTAATGTTTTTTCAGAGTTCATGGTATGTAGGTAAGTATGTATGTATGTATGATTATTTATTCCACCATAACTTCTAAACGCCTGAGCCGATTTCGATGTGTGTGGTATCGTTAGATTCCTTTCATCTTCCCGGGTGTCATAGGATACCTAAACTGTTAAAATTTGAATAAGAACAATGGCAAAATGTCAATTATTTATGTCAAAAAGAAAAAAAGTCTTCCAATTATTACAATATAGGTATCATTTGAAAGGTCTTAATGTGACCATTTCAAATATATACATATATAGTAGCATTAATATACGGGTTTACCTGTAAAACGTGATAAATAATAGACAAGTTCAAGACACTAAAAATGCTTAAAATAAAACTAAATAATTAAAAAATTAAAAAACACGACTGTCGTTAAAAATATTGAACTAAAAAGTAAAAAATAAGTTTTATTTTGCGAATAAGACGGAAAAAGGTTTTGATAAGTAGTATATTTTTTTAATGCGGTCGGGCAAATGTTTGAAACTTTTCCGTCCTATTCGAAAAATAAAACTCATTTTTTACTTTTTAGTTCCGTATTTTTAACGACAGTCGTGTTTTTTTTTAATTATTTATGAGTTGTTGTTTTTCTTCAGGGTTCGTTATATAATCATAACAAGTTTGATGCTTGTATGTTTTACCGCTTTTACGACACAACAAAAAAAAAACATTTCTCGCAAGGGGACCCCCCCCTTTTTGTTTCACTTTCCGTCATAATAAAACAATATTCTGAAATAAAAACAATCCCCTATTTATTATGGTTCCAAAGATGCAGCTCTTAAAGTTAGAACGGACGGAGAGCGTAGCCATATTAATTAATAGGGTCCCGTAGGGCTCTCTTCGGGCACGGAACCCTAAAAACAGTCAATATTTTGCCGACTGTGGTGTTTTGTACAGTCAACTTTTTTGCAGGGGACAATGTCACACTAAATTGACCTAGTCCCAAACTAAGCTCTAGGCTTGTAATATGGGTACCTAGCTATCTAGAAGTCAACGATATACATACATACATTAAATCACGCCTGTTTCCCAGAGGGTACAAGTTGCAGAACATTCTCAAAAGTTAAGAAATCATCTCAAGAAATTACTGAGAATATTATCGGAAACATTTGAGAGCATTAAGAATGTTCTCTTTCCATACAAAATTTAAGAAAATTCTTAGAAATTTCCGAGAATTTTTCATAAGAAACTTTCACAATTTGAGAAGTTACTTTTCGGTACAATGCTATGGGTACAGTCAACAACATAAATAAGTAATAATTTATGTACCTTGTCGCTTTCACTCGTTTCACAATTTTGTATGACTTTTCAAACACAACGTTAAAGTGACAAGGTACTTAAATGATCACTTATTTATGATGTTGACTGTACCTATATACTAGTCAACGATATAAATACTTACATAGAGAAATATAATACTTAAATACATCCATGACTCAGGAACAAAAATTCGCGCTCATCACACAAATATCTGCACTACGGGTATTTGAACCCAGGACCGCTAGCTTCGGTTACGCATCAACGCCTAAAATTAATTTGCCTAATTTCAAAATACCTAAGTTCGAAATACCTAATTTTTAAAACGCCTAACATCATTTCGCCTATATATTGAATAACCTAAGTTTTCAATGCCTAAATTTAAATCCCCTAATAGACTAAATACCTAATGGATGAAATACCTGATGGATGAAATACCTAATGCATAAAATACCTAATGGAAGAAAGGCCTAATGGATGAAATACCTATAGTATAAAATACCTAATGGATGAATAGATTCACAAGCGTTAAACCTCACCAAATAAATAGGATCAGTTCCTAGAAAATGCAAATCAACTTGCTTAATTAGGTCACTCTCGCCTTTATAGGTTAGGTTAGGTTAGAGTTGCGTCAAGGCGCGAAGCGCCATAACTATGCGGAATACCGCAGCGGAGCTCCGTCGACTTGTTCGTATACTTCTTTATTAAGCGACTACAAAAAAGGAGGAAATTAACGCTAATAAAATAGTAACTTAAAAAGAAGTGTACGAACAAGTCGACGGAGCTCCGCTGCGCGGAGCTCCTATTCCGCGTAGTTATGGCGCTTCGCGCCTTGACGCAACTCTAACCTAACCTAACCTATAAAGGCGAGAGTGATCTAATTAAGCAAGTTGATTTGCATTTTCTAGGAACTGATCCTATTTATTTGGTGAGGTTTAACGCTTGTGAATCTATTCATCCATTAGGTATTTTATACTATAGGTATTTCATCCATTAGGCCTTTCTTCCATTAGGTATTTTATGCATTACGTATTTCATCCATCAGGTATTTCATCCGTTAGGTATTTAGTCTATTAGGGGATTTAAATTTAGGCATTGAAAACTTAGGCGAAATGATGTTAGGCGTTTTAAAAATTAGGTATTTCGAACTTAGGTATTTTGAAATTAGGCAAATTAGTTTTAGGCGTTCTGATGCGTAACCGAAGCTGGCGGTTCTGGGTTCAAATACCCGTAAGTGCAGATATTTGTGTGATGAGCGCGAATATTTGTTCTTGAGTCATGGATGTATTTAAGTATTATATTTCTCTATGTAAGTATTTATATCGTTGACTAGTAGATAGGTACAGTCAACATCATAAATAAGTGATCATTTAAGTACCTTGTCACTTTAACGTTGTGTTTGAAAAGTCATACAAAATTGTGAAACGAGTGAAAGCGACAAGGTACATAAATTATTACTTATTTATGTTGTTGACTGTACCCATAGCATTGTACCGAAAAGTAACTTCTCAAATTGTGAAAGTTTCTTATGAAAAATTCTCGGAAATTTCTAAGAATTTTCTTAAATTTTGTATGGAAAGAGAACATTCTTAATGCTCTCAAATGTTTCCGATAATATTCTCAGTAATTTCTTGAGATGATTTCTTAACTTTTGAGAATGTTCTGCAACTTGTACCCTCTGGGAAACAGGCGTGATTTAATGTATGTATGTATATCGTTGACTTCTAGATAGCTAGGTACCCATATTACAAGCCTAGAGCTTAGTTTGGGACTAGGTCAATTTAGTGTGACATTGTCCCCTGCAAAAAAGTTGACTGTACAAAACACCACAGTCGGCAAAATATTGACTGTTTTTAGGGTTCCGTGCCCGAAGAGAGCCCTACGGGACCCTATTAATTAATATGGCTACGCTCTCCGTCCGTTCTAACTTTAAGAGCTGCATCTTTGGAACCATAATAAATAGGGGATTGTTTTTATTTCAGAATATTGTTTTATTATGACGGAAAGCGAAACAAAAAGGGGGGGTACCCTTACGAGTTTTTTTTTTGTTGTGTCGTAAAAGCGGTAAAACATAAAAGCATCAAACTTGTTATGATTATATAACGAACCCTCACTCATAAATAATTTAAAAAAAACACGACTGCCGTTAAAAATATTGAACTAAAAAGTAAAAAATGAGTTTTATTTTTCGAATAGGACGGAAAAGTTTCAAACATTTGCCCGACCGCATTAAAAAAATATACTACTTATCAAAACCTTTTTCCGTCTTATTCGCAAAATAAAACTTATTTTTTACTTTTTAGTTTTATATTTTTAACAACAGTCGTGTTATTAATTTTTTTAATTATTTAGTTATATTTTAAGCATTTTGAGTCTCTTGAACTTGTCTATTATTTATCACGTTTTACAGGTAAACCCGTATATTAATACTACTATATATGTATATATTTGAAATGGTCACATTAAGACCTTTCAAATGATACCTATATTGTAATAATTGGAAGACTTTTTTTCTTTTTGACATAAATAATTGTCATTTTGCCATTGTTCTTATTTAAATTTTAACAGTTTAGGTATCCTATGTCACCCGGGAAGATGAAAGGATTCTAACGCTACCACACACATCGAAATCGGCTCAGGCGTTTATAAGTTATGGTGGAATAAAGAATCATACATACATACATACTTACCTACATACATGAACCCTGAAAAAACATTACTCCTTTTTTTGTGCGGTCGTGTAATAATTACATCTGTGGTCTTCATCATCAGTTCCACTTCACCAAATAGTGCTGTCCAAGACCAAATACACGAGTTACAATGAAAAATACCAAAATCGCTATAGGTATGCTTATAAATTTTGAAGAGTTCCGTCGATTCCTCATGGATTCCACCATCAGATCTTCATCTTGATAAGAATGGGACCAATCGGGAACCACCAGCTTTCGAATAAATAAAAAAAGAATCATCAAAATCGGTTCACCCAGTCGAAAGTTCTGAGGTAACAAACATTAAAAATAATAAATAAAAAAACGGACGAATTGAGAACCGTTCGTATACTTCTTTATTAAGCGACTACAAAAAAGGAGGAAATTAACGCTAATAAAATATAAAATAGTAACTTACAAAGAAGTGTACGAACAAGTCGACGGAGCTCCGCTGCGCGGAGCTCCTATTCCGCGTAGTTATGGCGCTTCGCGCCTTGACGCAACTCTAACCTAACCTAACCTAAACTATCGGTTAGGTATTTCGTCCATTAGGTATTATACACTTAGGCGAAATGACTGTTATGTATTTTAAAATTAGGTATTTCATCCTTAGGTATTTGGTCATTAGGGAAATCAATTTTAGGTAAATCATCCATTAGATATTTCGTCCATTAGGTATTATTCACTTAGGCGATATGTTCGTTAGGCGTTTTAAAAATTAGGTATTTGGACCTTGGGTATTTTGAAATTAGGCAAATTAATTTTAGGCGTTCTGATACGTAACCCTAGCTTCGTAGGCACGGTCACTACCAACTAACTCAACTGCTTATTGAGACCAAAGTCACGACTCCCAATTCGTTGGGACCACGTCGATCCTAGAGGTAGTATTGTCACATGCTGACTCCATCATCAGATACTTCTAGATACCGTAATACAATGCAATACAATACAAATACTCTCTTGAACACCAAAAAAACAAAACACGGAACAGAACATTTTAATTATAGGTATACAACAGGCGGTCTTACCGCTAAATTGCGATCTCTTTAAGACTACCTTGGACAGAGAAATAATAAAAGAGAAAAATACGCGGCAGGCGGTGTAAACGAATTCCTTCAGAACTCAAACTAAACCATTAGAAACAATGATGGTAGATATGTTACCTATTCGGTATTCCGCGTGTAAAAATAGCCCGGATTCGCACACATAATCAGTAAATATTGCAATTACACACTAATTCATAAATGAAAAGTGAAAGCAGGATGGTATGCTAATTTCCGGGAGCGAAACAGAGACGAGTGTATGTTACTCTGCAGACTAGTTCACGGTTCCGTTGACGGCGCAAGACTAAGTAAAGGTGTACCAATTGGCTTGGTTTTAGGGTGCCACTATCGAAGTGCGTATAACATATCTACCTCTTTTTACTATATTATATCATTGATTAGAAACACTTCTGTTATGATATAATCAACTTACACGTATATAAACTACATATACTCGTAAATACACACATACATTAGAGCATCAGCCCATAAAGATCGTTATGGGCTGATGTTGGTAGTACCGATTGGCTCTTTTACCCCCTTGCTTTTATTTTTCTCCCACTTCCTTTTTTCCTGTGCTCAGTTGATTTTCTTTATATTTTTTGTACTAATATTCATGACTGATTTATTATATTTTACTCCTCTATTCATTCCCATCGTAAAATATTAATTTATTACTTATTATTCCACTTATTACACTACTACTATATATTATTTCTCTTATTACTTAAATCACTGTTTATGTAGTCAACCGCGGTCTCTTCGTTCGTGTGTCACGTTGGCGCCACTGAAAATCAGCGTCGCGGTTCAAGTTCAATTCTTTGATATATGGCTTCCGTCCAGTGGGACAATTCTGCCAGTGTCAAGGTTGGAAGTTACACGTGATCGGTGTAAATGATATCCAAAAAAAAATCTTAAGTCGACGTTGTACGGTGATCCTCTAGCCTCCGTGAAGCGATGTAACTTTACGAAGACCAGATGGGATTTTCTTGGAGCAATCCTTCCAAAGGCGAAACGTGTTCAAACTTGAATTCTTCATTATACTGCACATTTGAATGTTAATTTACTGCATATTAATACATCATTACTATCCATTAAACAACGAAATATGCAAAAAAATAATTGCAACTAAGAAAGCGACGCCATCTTGTCGAAAACCCAAAGAGAATCCAGCGTCGCGGTTCATGCCGTGACATAGTGCTGAGCGGCGTCGATTTTGACGTCACAGAATCACCCATGGCAACATTATGTTACAATTGTATTTTATTCCTTTTCTTCATTGTTTAATTTTGTTTTCTGTGTTGCCATTGTTTGTTTTATGTTCAATTTATTTTGTTCTTTTTTCTTGTGATCGTCGAATAAATGTTTCTATTTCTATTTCTATTTCTGATAAGTAAATGAATTAATAATACTGCATTATTCACGGGTTTATTTATATATTCCAAATTTCAGCCCATTACAATAGAAAGAAAGAAGAAAGAAAGTAAAAAAAAGACACTATACCAGTTGCCGTTATTAATATCGAGCAAAAACGGCAAAAAAAAACACGTTTGTTTTATGGGATCCCCACTTAAATACTTATTTGTTTTATTTCGTTTTTATTATTTGTTGTTATAGCGGCAACAGAAATACATCATCTGTGAAAATTTCAACTGTCTAGCTATCACAGTTCATGAGATACAGCCTGGTGACAGACAGACGGACAGTGGAGTCTTAGTAATAGGGTCCCGTTTTTACCCTTTGGGTACGGAACCCAAAAAAAGGCCCTCTTTCTACGCCCCTCTAAGGAGGTGCCCAAGTGGTTGAACAATCCTACCCTATTTTCTTTCAGCTCTGCCCACTGACTCCAGTAATCCAGTGGTCAGCAAGCTGGGTAACGAGGAACGGTACCAGTACATGAGAGCTGGTGACGGAACACCCCACCTGGTGGATACTTGGCTGAAGATCAGCGACCTGAAACAGGCTGCCCGGTTCACTCCTGACACTCAAAACGTCTATCATCTCTTCACCAGGTAATGAAGTAAGGTCAGCTAGGGTAAGAACGTCAACGGGGTAAGAGCGACAAGATTTTTTAGGAAATATTGTCGTTTAGGCGGACTTGCCCCGTAGACGCACTTACCCCGTCAGGTAAGGTTAGAGCGTCAACGGGGTAAGAGCGACAAACCATATATTTTTTAGGAGATATTGTTGGTTAGACGGACTTGCCCCGTAGGCGCACTTACCCCGTCAGGTGGGGTAAAGCGTCAACGGGGTAAGTGCGACAAACCATATATTTTTTAGGACATATTGTTGGTTAGACGGGCTTGCCCTGTAGACGCACTTACCCAGTCAGGTGGGGTAAAGCGTCAACGGGTTAAGTGCGACAAACCATATATTTTTTAGGAGATATTGTTGGTTTGACGGACTTGCCCCGTAGACGCACTTGCCCCGTCAGGTGGGATAAGAGCGTCAACGGGGTAAGAGCGACAAACCATACATTTTTTAGGAGATATTGTTGTTTAGACGGATTTGCCCCGTAGACGCACTTACCCCTTCAGGTGGGGTAAGATCGTCAACGGGGTAAGTGCAACAAACCATATATTTTTTAGGAGATATTGTTGCTGTTTGCTAGACGGACTTGCCACGTAGACGCACTGCCCCACCTTACCTTATCTTATCTTATTTTACAGATGGGCCTATATGGGGATTTGGATACACTTCGACCCGTTTAGGATCTTTTGTGCAATTACCCGCTTACACACTCAGCTGTTCGAATGTGCAGGTTTCCTCACGATGTTTTTCCTTCACCGTTAGAGCATCGGGTAATGTACTTTCGCAAGAAAAACTCATTGGTACATGGTGACCGCTGGGGTTTGAACTCTGTACTTACCTTACCCCAAATTGACCCCTTACCTTACAAATTGACTCCTTGAGCCAATTGAGGTAAACCTCTTTGTAATGAAGTATACCGATGGTCAAAAGATAATGAACGATTTCAGTTCAATAATATTCATCATCATCATCATCATCATCATGTCAGCCGAAAGACGTCCACTGCTGGACATAGGCCTCCCCCAAGGCTCTCCACTCAGACCGGTCTTGTGCTTTTCGCATCCACCGCGTTCCCGCGATCTTTACAAGGTCGTCACTCCATCTTGTTGGAGAATGATGATATCCGCAGTAGAATGATGATATCCGCAGTAGAACTAAGGTTACCGACATAGCCCGAAGAATAGCCAAACTTAAGTGGCAGTGGGCACGGCACATGGCTCGCAGGACTGATGGCCGATGGGGTCAGAAGGTTCTTGAGTGGCGTCAATAATATTATGCAACAACAAATCTAATAAGTACTAAAACGTGTGGGCCGCGTGGCTACGTCGGTCAGCTGCGTGTGTCTACATTCCCCACTGCGGGCCACGCACATCCACGCGCGCGCGGGGGGTGCGACGCCCTTGAAGCCAAGCCACCTTTCCACTGCAAGTCACGAGCAGCGTGGGTCGCGGTGGAACAGAGCACGCGTGTATCAGTGACGTAATTTCGTGCGCAGGCGTGCTCGTGCACTACTGTGGAAGTATCTACCTACATTTTCATACAAAGTGTTTTTGTACCCACGTGTGTAGCTTGACAGTGCGCAGCAGTGGGGCTCCGGCAACACGCACGAGGAGAAAGTATATATACCTATCGATAGCACCAAATATAACTTGAGATAATCTTTTGCTAAGTCAACACCTGACGTGTAATCTTAAGCTGTTATTCACATTACTCTTGATATTAAGATAATGCGGGAATGTCCAAAACAATAGTACATAGTTGATAATCACCCTATTAATACTTTATTGACTATAATATATTTATCATAATTAAGATAGCGTCACAACACTTTGATTTTTGATTAGTGTGTATAAACCCCCAATAAAAAAGAGGGTAGTTATCTGATAACGCATGCAAAATTATTGGCGAATGCTACACGCTCGATATTTATCGTGATATTTGGATCGTAATCCAGGATCACGATATTTATCGAGTGTAGTATAGCGTATCACGTATAGTGATACGGATCGGTGGATTTCTAGAAATCCAAAAATCCACGATCTGTATCAAGTATCGTCGATAAATATCGAGCGTCTAGTGCTACACGCTCGATATTTATCGTGATATTTGCTTCGTAATACGAAACGTACGAGTGTACTCCATGAAATTTACCGTCGTACTGACGCGATTCGTATCGTGTGTGTAGTATACCAAAATATTACTAGATAAATATCACGTTGAATATCGCGATACATATCGAGCGTGTAGCAGCCGCCATTGTTTTGACATATACAAGCGATGTATTACGAAATGACGATTAGTGTGTTTCCAATATAGACCACATACGATCTTTTATTTCAGAGACAATCCAACCGTGAGCCAGCCGCTGCTACTTGGCTCCGACAGCTTGCTGTCAGCTTCCAACTACAGCCCAGACCGCCGCACGGTCTTCTTCATCCATGGCTGGACGGATAGCGTTCTTGGGGATGCTAATAGTGTGACGGTACCAGGTAGGGTGATGGAACCAGTAATGGACAAGGCACCAATAATGAACACTTGATTCTTATTTTACAGAAGATAAGTGTTATTCATTTGTTTTGAAACAAATTAATAACAATCAATTTTGGTCCGTATACAATTTGAATTAAGAGTGAAGTCTCCATTACTGGTGCCTGTCAGCTAAAAGTGTCCATCATTGGTGCCGTCATCCTACGTTAATCTTTTTGTTCCTGATTCGTCATATTCCTAACTGGGCCATTCTACTTTTCGTTGTACATAAGTTTTAGCCACGTTCTCACTAAACTATTTTTATTTCAAAAAACTGTAAAGTGCTGCGTTTTCTAACTGGAAACTCGAAAAGGGACGTTTATAAGCTTATATTTAGAATTATTCTAATTCATAAAACGTTATTTGTAATAACTATAAAGTGAGTAACGCAGTGGATGTTGATGTCCCCGCCTTTTCTATAGAAAAAGTGCAATTTACCACTGAGTTACCAAGATTCTTCAACGATAATTGAGTAATTTAAGAGTTGTTTTTTTGAAAACCGTTAATCTTAAACATTCTAAGTTCATGTTATTTATTTATACGCGGATTCATAATTTGGTATATTTTTTATCGGACGATAACAAAAGTGTACACGGAAAAGTAGAATGGCCATCTAGACACTTTCTTAATTGGTCATATTCCCAACTCGTCATATTCCTGAATCGTCATATTCCTATCTCGTCATACCATGTACATTTGCATGCATAAACTTATTATAGAGTTCTCTGTGGTAAATGATAAGAACCTCCTTGGATTAATAGATGAGTGTTACGTGTCTATCATGAAGTGATTGTCACTTTGTTATTCAGTACCTGGAAGACCGAGCATCGCTCGGGTTGAAAACGAAATTTCCAGATGACAACTTGGCAGATCGATTTGTCGCCCCCGTAAATCCTTATATTTCAAATTTCATCGAAATCGTTGGAGCTACAAGAATTGCTCGTTTAAAGGTATTAGATATTGACGAGTTAGGAATATGACCAATTAGGAATATGACGAATCAGGAACAACAACAATTAAGTCAAGTCAAAAAGTTAGGAAATATTGAACTAAAAAAATGTTATTTTTTCATCGTATTTTTATGTTATGTTGCATCGTTGCATGATATCCGGTTTTTGTGACATAAAAATAGTAGATTGTACAACATGTGCATAAAACGCACCATTTTACGTCTCTCGCAAGCTCGCTTGGATGGATATAAAGTCGAGTGTTAAATGGGTTTTATGGACGAGTTGTACACTCTAATTTTCACTTCGATTGCGAGGAAATGAAATAGAAACATGTAAATTATTGTAACACAAATATTGACAGTGACAAAATAAGTATGGTTCCCGCCAATTAACTTTTCTTTTCTTTTTTTTCATTAGGTACGTGACATCTGACTTAGGTCGTTGCATAACGCTCAGTTATAAAAACATTTTGTTTTATAGATATAAATCTATGATAACTTATTGTCATTCTTTAAATATATTGATTTACTCAAATATAATAATAATAATAAATGCGACAAAATAAAAATTATAAGTTTACTTCATCAAGTTTTATTGTGTACTTTGGCTGTTGTTATCCTTGCCTTGGTCGTAGAATACTAACGAAACAAAATAAAATAAATAGGTTATTCTATGAAGGTAAAGTTGTTCGTGTGGCTGTTGGACCGATTGCCTTGGCCTTCGACGAAGATTTTACTTTATGCACTAGAGCATAAAAAGCGACTTTATGTCGCCTATGCACGAGAATATGAGAAGTGAAAAATAATTAATGGTATTAAGTTTTGTTAAATTCTGTAAACACATAGTAATATTATTAAAAAAAAACTTATTTAACCTTAACCTTTATTTTTTTTCAGCTTATCTCGCAGCAGAGGACGTGAACATGATCTCCGTGGATTGGACAGAGGGATCCAGCGACCCAGACTACTTAGTCGCTGTAGTAAACACTGTGACATCAGGTAACACATTAAAAAAAACATAGGTAAATTCGTATTCATACATCCTTGGCCAAAAGTCTTGAGCACGCATGCGTTTTTCATATAAAAGTCAAACTTTAAAAGGTGCATTTATGTCTTATATTATAGAAAGTTGTATATCTATCGGAAAAAATAGTCATATTTATTGTCGTTAAGCGTAATTCCGTGGAAAAAAATACAATTAATCATTTTGTTGTAAAACCAGATTTTTTCGAGCTATAGATTTCACACGAAAATAGTTACTTCGAAATGATAATCTACTAATAATTTGCACATGTACAAACACATTTTATATTTTACATCTTTGTGTATTTTTGAAATTCACAAAGTTTGTGTTACAAAGGAAAAAGTGGGGTGCTCAATACTTTTGGCCGAGGCTGTATTTATTTTGTTTTGCATGTTAACCTACTTGTTGTTAAAATAGTACATTGTTGCAGAGGGTAGAAAGTACGCGATTTTTTGACGAGTCATATAGAGGGCCGAAACGTAGTTGAGGCCCTCTAGTGTACGAGTCCATAAATTGCACTTTCTACCGAGGCAGACATAGTGCTTTTCACAACTACTGAGAGGAAACAAAATAAAAATTCATATTCAAAACTCGAATTTTAATTCATGTTAATGTGACATCACCGCCAATTTTACCATAGATAACTTTTTTTTAATCTGTACCCCTATTCTCGTGGCACTCGAGATTAATAAACTAACATGCGAGATGAAGATGTCAACTCCATATAAAATTGTATTTGTTTCGCCATATCTCCCATGTAGTTTCATCTCTAGTGGTTCGAGATTAGGGGCCAAGTTTGAATTACATTTAAAAAAAAGCAGTGACATAGTTTTTAGTCTGTGTATCTTTTAGCAAAAATACACCTAATATTTTACGACACAAAATGGTGTGTTCTGATTGGTCGATTTCAATTTTTCATTTTACAAGCTATGACACAAAAAAATATTGATTGATTTTCATTGGTTCTTAAAGTTGGACAACAATATTCTCAACCAATCAGCAAACACGCCGACAAAAATATTCTTGGTCTGTCCTTATAAGTGACGTTTTGTGAACCCAAACAAGACCATTTATGGCCATATTTCCTAGCAGTGTTGTGAAAAAGTCGTTTGATACACGTGAGGAACTGTCATTTTCACTCATCCCGAGTCTTCTACCCGGGACTCGTGTAAAATGACATTATTTCCGCACTTGCATCAAAATGTACTATTTCAAAGACAACGATAATCTTACTTATATAGAGAAATACATATTTAAATAAATAGAAAACATGCAAGACGCAGGATCAAATACTCGCGCTCATCACACATATATCTGCCCTTACTGGGATTTGAACCCGGGGCCGCTAATATTAATATAAGTAGGATTAATAGATAATTATAAATAGATTTTCAATCTTAAGATAACCAAAATGTATGTCTTTAAAGGTGAAAGTGTTGCCCGTTTCATAAACTGGCTGAACCTGGCCACTGGTTCAACTCCTGCGCAGTACCACGTTGTAGGGCACAGCCTTGGGGGACACCAGGCTGGGATCGCTAGCAGGAACGTCGACGGAGATGTGGCGTATGTCACTGGTGAGAAAATATATTTTTCTCCAACAGGCTCGGAAACGTAAGCCTACTGTTGTAAAATCAGCCCGCGAAGTTCTGAGTTCCAGGAACAGGCAAAATTTAAAAAATCGGTCGATTTGCGCACCAAGGGTTCCGTATTTAAGATGATAAAAAGATATAAAGATAAAAATAAAAGATGTTTATTCAGTAAGTAGGCCGCACGGGCACTTTTACACGTCAAAAATCTACTCAGCGCTTCGCAAGAGACCACTGCTGAGAAGAAACGCCGCAAGAAACTCAACAGTCAGTGGTTTTTTAAATATTACTTATGATATTATACAATTATAAAACTTAACCTAGCATTATATAAGTAAAACAGTGGATATAACATAAAATAAAAATTTATATATTCATGCGTAGTTTAGCAGGAAAATGTGTCAAAACTCAGAACTTTCACAAGAACTAATAAGTAGTGATAATAAAAAAAATATATATATATACATATTATACTTACGTATGACGGTGCAAGACAACCCTAGAACGGAACCTTAGTTAGGTAGGAAACCCTAAAAAATCAAAAATGGCGAAATTAAGAATGTATAAAAGTTTGCTTTTTGTTCTCTTGTTTAGAGATGGATTGATTAACAATCCAAAACATTACAGTTACCAAAAAAAAAGTGTCTGTAATAAAAAAAATGATACAAGCATTTGTTGCCGACTGTACCTTTCCGCTCAGGGGTGTTATTCTCTCAAAAAATGGTGGTGGGGCGGACGAACGAGCGAATCGAAGCGGCGAGTTTAAGTAGTCCCGTCCGAGCGAACAAAACACATTTTAGCGCGTGCATTGTCAATTTAGCAGCCTTATACGTTCGAGAAGTCATGCTGCCAAATTGAATACACGCGCTAAAATGTGTTTTGTTCACTCTGACGGGACTACTTAAACTCGCCGCTTGGACAATCACTCGTTCGTCCGTCCGTCCATCGTTGTTGAGAGAATCACACCTCAGACGTCATCTGCTTATCAAGACGAAACTAACGAGCCCCAACTTGGCGGGTACCTACATACGAGTATTAAGTACAGCAAAGATTCCGTCGCCATCTTCCGACTCCATCATCAGATCTCGATGGTACAATAATATTGCATTGTCAGCGATTCTACACATGTATGGTATATTGGGGTAAGATCGGATCGGGTTCAAAGCCGGATAATTCAAATTACTACGAAATTAACAAAGGTTTTCAATTCCTGGCAACACACAGGTGCTTACGCTTCTATTGCGCCCCGCGGCCTGCAGCGCCAGAAATCGAAAACCTTTGTTAGTTTATTAGTAATTTGAATTATCCGGTCTTGGCCCTATCCGATCTTACCCCAACATACCATATTCCAAATTTCAGCCCATTCCACTGACGGGACTCGTTCAAAATCAACTTAAACAATTCCATGACATACAAGTAAAGTTAATTAAAACCTTGTAATCAAGTAATAACAAAAACCTGTCCCAAAAAGGATATTTTTGATAACTTGTCTTATTCCTT
The DNA here is from genome assembly GCA_946894065.1 of Acleris literana. Taxonomy (NCBI): domain Eukaryota; kingdom Metazoa; phylum Arthropoda; class Insecta; order Lepidoptera; family Tortricidae; genus Acleris; species Acleris literana. The sequence goes on from OX335695.1 coordinate 4,022,937, forward strand.
GCAGCTCTTGACCCAGCGTTACCTGGATGGATCTCGAACCCTGACAAGTTCGCGTCTACCGACGGAGCCTACACTGAGGTATTCTTTCATCGCTAGGTACCTACTTATTCGCAGTTTCTGTGACCGGTGCATAATGAGAGACATTAATACACGAGTGTTTTAATGCCTAATTATGTGTACAGTCGCATAATGAGAGGCATTAATACACGAGTGTTTAATGCCTCATTATGTGTACAATCGCATACATAACTCTATCTACATAAAAATAATCTGCGTAAAGTTTTCTTCAATATGTGAGAAACTTGTATCTGTGGTTGCCTGTACCTTAATGATGACATTAAAGTATAGGTCACCGATACTTTAATGTGAACATTAAGGTGCAACCACATCGATAACCGATACTTTAATGACATGCAATACTTTAATGCTAACGTTAAAATACAACCACAGATACAGGTTTCTTAAAGGTTAATGGTACGCTCAACGTAGTCAAGGATGGCCAATTTCATGCCATCTTTGATGAAAATGGTATCTGTTTCCAGGTCATTCACACAAACGTGGGTGAGGCAGGGTACATAGAGCCCCTGGGTCATGTGGACTTCTATCCTAACGGTGGCGTGAACATGCCAGGGTGTGATTCGCAGAACTGTGACCATGCGAGGTATGTGGTGGTAACATGGTCGTTTTCTTCTTCTCGTGTTTTAGATAATTCGCTTCCAGAAGACAGCGGTGCTGATCGCCATATCAGTTGCATCTCGCAGGTTCTCTTAAGTAAAGGGATGAGAACAGCCTGGGCAGGACAATATGTGAGCCTGGGCGCCGTTCCACAATTGCACATGGCGCTAGACCCACCAGAAAAACCCTATCGCACTAGGTTTTTCTTGCATACGGAACCTGTTTACTGCTTTCCGAGTAGACCATATTTGTATGTGCCCGTTGGAGAGTCTCCGTAGGCTGTAAAAATCCCTCAGGGGAAGGGATCTGCCAGGATGAGAGTCAAGCTTTCGATGGTATGTCAGTAACACTGGTGGCGGCTATCATAATAGTAGTTTACGTGACGGTTGCGTAATGCTAATTACGCAGAGTCTCGTACAATACTTCGTCTACACAAATATTATAAGTACTCTAAGATGGATTCAGAAGCCGAAAGGCAAATGACCAGCATTACCTTACCTGTGGTAGTAGGTGACAGCGATGACAGCTGTAACGTAACTTTGAAATTACGTTATCGAATATTGTAAGGTAATGAGATCCAAATTTGGGACATCTTCCAAAATTAACAGCTGTCATCGCAGTCACGTACTACCACAGGTGATCCTGGTGATGATGATAGAGGACTTATGATATCAGTGTAGATAAAAGCTCTTTCGACTCTTCAGACGGGTTGGGATGGTTTGTTGGCGTAGAGTGGATGCTTGGTATCCCATTCTTCTTTGAGCTGTTCTACACCGCATGCAGACGTCTGGTGGCGTGATACCAGCCCAGGGGTATATCTTGTTGAGCGGGCTTGGCTTGATGGTGGTGATAAATGGAAGAGGCAAGGCTACTGCCAGTATGTTTAACTTAAATGTACCAATATAATAATTATTAACGTGTTATTTTCAGATGCGTGTTTTACATGGCTGAATCCATAGAGTCCGGAGGGTTCACGGGTACCCAGTGCGACAGTCTTGACAATGCTTTGTCCGAGAACTGCGAGTTGCCTGGTACCCTTCAGATGGGCGGCATCACGCCTAAAACGGGGTGAGGTTTTGAAATATAAGGTTTCTTTATGACATAGCATCCTAAAGACCACCATACAACGAAATTTTTCGATGGAAGATGAAACTACATACTTTCACGACTGTTATCCCGGAGTGGGGTAGCCAGAGCTACAGAATTACCAACAACTCTAACAACTTGTTGAAAATTCTGTAACCACATTTTGCACAATTAGGCTAAGAAGTCTATCAGCGTATTAGTGACAGGTTGCAAGCCCGTCGCCTAACAGTACTACAAGACTTTATTCCCTGAGTCGCCTCTTACGACATCCACGGGAAGACATGGAGTGACACTATTCTAACCCGGCAACCACACGGAGCCTTTATGAATCTATTGTGAATGAAATAGTCAATTTTCTAATTTGATCATTAGTTGTAAAAACAAAAGAAATTCTACTTTACTTCCTTTGCACTTAGATCTTTATTTCAATGGTCGTATTATTACTAGTTTTAACAAGGGACCTTAGTTGGATTAGAGAACCCTTACGAGCAGACAGGCTACCTGATGGTAAGTGGGACCTGAGAGCCAAAGACGATCTTATTCTCACTATCTTAAGACTACAATTGCCCTGAGGACTAAGATGGAATGCCTCTATGCTAGTGATTTCACCGGTTGTCTGCGATGCGAATGCTGCTTGGCGGTGGGTCGGACAAGATGGTGGTAGTAGACGAACCCTGCATAAGGTCCTACCACTTTATCAGGCCGTTTGGGTTCAGCCGTATGGTCCAATGAACATCCACGGGCGGGTGTTTAGGGAGCCGATTTTTGACTATCGAGCGCTCGAAAGTTTCACTCGGAAGTAAGCAAAATCTATGAAACCGTATTTTGAAATTAGGAGCGATTGAAAATTTAAACACGAGTAGTCCACACATTCGTTTTCAATTCTACCGCTCGTATTTCCAATAAAAGGTTTCCCAGATTTTGCTCACTTCCGAGTGAAACTTTCGAGCGCTCGAAAGTCAAAAATCGGCCCCTAGATTTCATTACATCCGAGAGGGCTTTTTAGAATTCAGTAGCCATAAAAAAAAAGTTTAAAAAAACAAAAACCCGCCTTCAAAAAGCAAAAAATAACGAGTGAAGATAAAGGAGTTGGTTGGTTGGTTGGTGGTTGATAAAGGAGTTATTTTTTGCTTTTTGAAGGCGGGTTTTTGTTATTTTCAACTTTTTTTTTATTTTATACTTTTTAGTGATCATAATTATGCTGTTATTCTCCCATTTCTCAAGAAACAATAGAACATTTCAATCTCGCCGCAAGCAACGCCGTGGAAAAGTCATAGTCATATATTTAAACCTAAATATGCTTCGTCATAGTCGCTCAACTATCTTAATCGAAATATCTTGTCGCCACCCTCGAAATATATACCGTTTAGGAGTTCCGGTGGCCATCTGTGGTCTTCATCATCAGTTCCACTTCACCAAATAGTACTTTCCAAGACCAAATACACAAGTTACAATGAAAAATACCAAAATCGCTATAGGTGTGCCTATAAATTTTGAAGAGTTCCGTCGATTCCTCATGGATTCCACCATCAGATCTTCATTTTGAAAAAAATGGGACCAATCTGTAAGCACCAGCTTTCAAATAAAAAAAGAATCTTCAAAATCGGTTCACCCAGTCGAAAGTTCTGAGGTAACAAACATTAAAAATAATAAAAAAAAAAACAGACTAATTGAGAACCTCCTCCTATTTTTGAAGTCGGTTAAAAATGGCAAAAACGGAACCCTTATAGTTTCGTCATGTCCATCGGTCCGTCCGTATGTCACAGACATTCTACTGAAAAACTACAAGAGGTACATTGATGAGGAGTACGTATAGGTACCGCTACTTAGTTTGGTACTTAGTTAAATAACAAAAATATATATTTCTAGGAATGCACTCCATACATGTAAGGGCGCGTACACATAGCGATCCGTTTTACAGGTCCGTAATTTGATTGCGTATGTAGTTGTATGAGCGAGTTCACACCCAAAACAGTATTCTGGATCCGGTGAAAAAGAAGATTACAAGGTGAAAAGATCCGTTAAACCTGTAAAAACGGACGTTCTATGTGTACGCGCCCTAACAGAAGATGAAAAAAACAATTGACAACATTAAAAAAAAAAGCATTTTTGTTTTTTCGCGTTTATAATAGATGGTTAAAAATTAGACTACCCGTATTTCTCGGCTTTTCTTTATTTAACTTAAATTCGTCGTTAATAATTTATTAAAGAAATAGTCATTAAAAAGACCGTAGGTATGTACAAAGTTAGGAATACTGAGGTCGTGATTTTAGCATGATATAAAATAAAAAAAGTAACTTTAAACAGAAACAGAACTGACTGTCATGTCATGTCACTTGTCAACAATAACAACTGTAACAACATAAATTCGTCGACTTTGGGCAGATTGCGGCTATCCGCTTTTACAAATCTGTTAGTCACTTTCATTTTAAATAGCATATATCAAAACAATAGTATTACGAGAATCGAAAGCGTGTCGTTAGAATCAAGTAATCCGTCAGACAGATGAAAAATTGACATGACAGTTGTATATATACATATTTTTTTCAATTCCTATGGTAATAAATGGACTAAATAAGTGTATTCCTAACATTCACAATCCAACCTTTTTTACTGTTTTTCCTAAATATAAAAAAAAACTACTGCATAAAGAAATCTAAAAATATTTTTACTGTAATCAGCAGTGTAAAATATACAAACGGTATTTTAATTTACTACCTTGGCACATATGAATTGTTGTCAATTCAACGTAAAACGTTCTAATTACAGGTCCACGGGCATTTACCACTTGCAGACTAATGCTGGCCAGCCATTCTCTCAGGGATAAGAGTTATTTTTTTAAACTATTATGAAAGAAAGAAAGCAAGAAAAAACATTTATTCGTGACAAACAGACAAACAAAACGCAACAAAATACTGACATAGACAAAATACCTGTTGTCACGAAATGGTTACAACTCAGCGTTAGGCTGCGGCTCCACTGAGGCGGAGACGAGCGGAGCGGAGCGGAGCTGTGCCAATATTAACCAATAGAAGGCGCATGCGGTCACGTCGAGCGCGCCTTGCGCACGTTAGTTTATATTCTATTGGTTAATATTGGCACAGCTCCGCTCCGCTCCGCATCAGTGGATTCGCAGCCTTATGCTGGCGTTATGGCCTTTAGTAAAAGAAAAATAATATTATCTATTGAAGCTAAAATGGCCGCCGCCGCCGTCTACGTTGATATTACTTGTATATTTACATAATCTCTCGACCACACATAAATAGAAAAGTAGCAACAGCCAAGTGGTAGCCGGTAAATCGTTAAAATGATACGAAAAAAATATCCCGACGAATTGAGAACCTCCTCCTTTTTTTGAAGTCGGTTAAAAATCATACAAACTATCGCTTTTTTGTTGGCTCAAAGTTGAAGTCTTAGCTACCTAGTGAGTATTGTATTTAATTGTACTAGTTTGTTACAGAAATACATTTATTTTTAAACCAATTGTTTTATTTTTGTAAACTTTATGTTGTGACGTATTTTTTGTTTGTGGCAATGTCAAATTTTAACCCGAAGTAAAAGGGCGTACAGAATAACGCCGACGATGACGCCGGCAATGGAGGTCCTACTAAACCTCCCACCGCTGCATATCGCCATACAGTCTGAGGCGTGCAAGTCACTGCAGAGGTTGAAAGAGACTGGCCTGTGGCACGACGCAGCACTAGCCCAGTCTATAACGATATCATAGATCGCAAACGCGCATGTAACTACAATTTTTTTATATATTGTTAGGTCCCTTGAGAGTAGTTAACACCCAAATTTGCAACCCTGAAAACCCTGTGCTACCCCCATGGTGCCCGAAAAGCTGCGAAATTTTGGCACATGTTTCATTTTTTTCGAAAAAATTACCCTAAGGAAGCGTTTTTCAAGAATCTTTGGTGGAAAGATAACTAAATTTGCTACAATTTGAGTGTAACCTGAGCTCGCTATGCCTATTGGTTGCGGAGATACAGCAAGTCGAAGATGGGCAATGTGCGCAGAGCCCGCTCCTCAGACCCTGCTTAAAATGGTGACTTGCAAATGCAAAAAGAGGTTGCTTAGGGTCGTGCACTTGCAGACAGGCTGGGCTCAGGTGCTCTATCCTATGTTCCTTTTGCCACGGGTGAAATTGCAACAACGCCATCCCTATCGTCCTGGACGAGGAGGACTAAGATGTGTACGACCCATGAGCCGGCCCAACTCTACTCCGGAAAATATAATCCCTCTTCCCCCACTCCTCTCCACTGATCTAGACTGGATGAGACCTGGTCCTTCCAAAAGGAAATGAAATGAAATGAATAATTTATTTGTGAAAACTGGGTACAAATATTGATGATAATTTAAAATTAAAAAGAAAAAACCTCCACCTTCTACCTAATTCGTCGGTTAATTGCACAATTTATAATAACCTGCCTAAAGAACTAAAAGCAGAACAAACATATAGCACTTTTACTTCTAAACTTAAAATCTTCCTAATTAAGAAATGTTATTACACATTGCAAGAATACTTAGAAAATAATTAATAATAAACAATGTTTAAGACGCCAATAGAGAAGTACCGTAAAATGGGATTAGTTTGATTAATTTTAAAAAGAAATCTTCTGTAACTCCCGCATTTAATCGTAAAATAAATTATTAAAAATATTGTATTGGCGACTACTCATTTGGAGTAAGTTAAAGCAGCTAGAGGCAGACTACGGCAGACGGCTTAGTAGGAAGAAATAATAGTGCAGCTGAAAATCTCGATTCTTAAAATGGGGCTGCTTTGATTATCCCTGTGTTTACATCACAATATCAAAGTCACCCCCGAAGCATGTCAAAAAATAGTGGTTTTTTGTTTCGAAGGTTTTAAATCCAATATGTCTGAAAATACTTGAAGTACTAATATTTTGCGCTCGCATATGAAACATAAGAAAGTAATGTCGCGAAAGAGCTCAATAATAACTCAGACATTACACAAAATCAATGATTCAAAAAAATATCAAGGTCGCCTCGCGTTTCCAAAGTCACCCCATTTTACGGTATGGAAGATAAGTACATGTTGCGCCGACCCCAAATAAGTTGGGATAAGGGCAGGGGAATGATGATGATGATGAATGTTTAAGAGAGTACCTAATTCGAACTCTTCTTTTTTTTTTTTTTATGTGTTAATGTTAATGTATGTATATTAAAAATTACAGATGTATACTATAGAAAGAGTTTGATTTTATGTTTTATATATTGTAGGTAGCTCTTTAGTTTATTTAATAGCTTTGTTATATCTAGGTTAATATCCTTTATTTAGTTTTAATATTGCCATACCCTAGTAGGGTCCATGTTTAGCTCTATACTACAATGTAAGACCACTGTAAATACCATGGATGCAATAAATTAATATGAATAAATGCGCAACCCTCGTAAGTCCATTTGGCTCAAGTTTACAGGGGACACAAAAAACAAAATTACAGCATGTAATTGCAGGGAAGCTTATTAATGTTTTGTATTCATATAGGTAAAAAATAGTGAAGTTATCATATTTTTAGCTCAAAATACCTAAAATGTTTCTAAAATTATGAAATATCCCTGCTGTAAATTCGCTTCAATACAGAAAACCACTAAACTGTTTTTGCTTGACCGTGTAAATAGTATTATTTTATAGTTCAAATATATGTTTGCTGTGTTTTTTATGTTTACGTTTTTGAAATCATATGTTACATCTAAAATGTCAAATTTACACTTTTTGGTTTTCTTTAAGAAATATATTCATACATTATTCAGAACAATGTTTTTATCATTTAACCAAAATCAGATATTTTAATAGTTTTTATATTTTTGAGAAAACTATGAAAGCTAGAGGCATTACTTTGGTATTCAATTGAATCTAGGCAAATTATACACTAATTCTTATCTCAATTTTTATTCTAGGACCCATCTAGGACCATTAGTTTAGCCAGTACGTAACTTGGAAAATGACCATAACACGAAATGTTCATTTTGTTGAAAAAAAATGTCTGTCTGTGACTAGCTGTATCTCCGCAACTAATAGTCTTACAGTACTCATATTAGGCTTAAATTGTAGTCAATTTAGTACGCTTTATTAAAGTAGTACAAAGATACTCGAAAAACGCTTCCTTTATATAATTAATTAGAAAAAACTGCCTGAAAAGGTGCCTTAAATTTTCGCAGTTAGCGATATAACATGGAAGATTGTTCGTTTCTTTAGTGTATGTTTATTTGAAGCCATAATTATACATCTAAAACGGTAAATTCACATTTTTGCACCTTTTTTTAAAGAAAATCGTCCCAAACTTATTCAGTACAATGTTTTTATTATTAGCCAAAATCCGATTTTTTACTATTTTTTTATTTTGGATGATACTATGAGGCTTAGAGGCACCATTTTGGTATTAAATTGAGGTTAATTCAATTCTCTACAAAAAAAAATTACATGAGATTTACCTAGAAACATTATTTCAGCCGGTATGTATCTTCGAAATAACCCTACCAACACATTTTCACTTTTTGAAGAAAATTGCCCATCTTTGACTTTCTGTTTCTCCGCAATCAATAAACATAAAGTGCTCAAATTACGCTCAAATTGTAGCAAATTTAGTTATCTTTATTAAAGCATTAACAAAGTAGTTTCTTAGAGAAGTTTTTTCGAAAACACTGAAACAAGTGCCAAAAATTCGCAGTTTTTCGAGCACCATCGGGGTAGCACAGGGTTTTCGGGGTTGCAAACTTGGATGTTAAATTCTCTCAACGGGCCGAAAAACATATAAATAAGCAAATCATAGTTACATGCGGGTTTGCGATGTTTGCCTTTTTTTGTGTTATTATAGACTGGGCTATTAGGTTAGAGTCGCGTCAAGGCGCGAAGCGCCATAACTACATTAACTACGCGGTATAGGAGCTCCGCGCAGCGAAGCTCCGTCGACTTATTATACTATTTATTGAGTCAGTAATAATTCACAAGCGTTTATATTATTCAGCGTTATTATCTGCGCTATGTATTTAAATATTATACAAAATGTCTGTTAACTTAATATTAGTGCGTTATGCGCCTAGTTATTATGCACACTCATAATTATATGTAATTTGTGTTATGCAAAATTAAAATTAGTCCATTTGTTTTAATACTACACATTACACACCCCGCGGCCCCGACTAAAGGGCTTGTTTACGGAGACGCGGAGCGTCGCGCGTGGCGTGCGGCTTGGCGTTGCGCGGCGCGACGGGCGTTTTTTCCATTTACAGAGAGGCGGCGCGTGCAGCGGACCACGTCATCACACGCGCAAGCACAAACATAATATATGGCAATAATGTACGGTGTTGTTTATAAAGATGCGGGGCGTGACGCGGCGCGTGATGCGGGGCGTAGAGAGTAGCGGTGTCCGCTACATCCGCGGCGGACTCTCGAGCGTGTAGCGGAGCGCGCGGCGGAGCACAAGACTGTCAGAAGGTTCCGCCGCGGACGTCGCTGCGGGCGCAGTGGCGGGAACCACCGTTATTGACGCGTGCGACGCTGCGTGCAACGCGGCGGTGCCATCCGCAGGCTCCGCCGCAAGTAACGCTGTATTTGAAGCAAACGCGCGTTAAACCGCTTCTCGAATCCGTAAACGCTTTTATACAACGCCATATGTTTGAATTTAGTGCAGGCCGCGCCGCCCAACGCTTCGCGCGACGCCCCGCGTCTCCGTAAACAAGCACTTAGTCAGTACGGATCAGTTCGAGCCTCGATGTAGTTTTGTGTGGGTGACTAGCCCCGGCCACAGCAGTGCGGACGCGTCACGCACATATGCAAGCTGCGCGATGTCCCTTTGTTTGAAGTCGATCTACTGTTCTCTATACTGTGGCTGATCCCGACTCTGCCGCTCGCGCGAACCCCAGCCGGGCGCGGCACATGTCTCAGTAGGTAGCCGGGCACAGCTGGCGCGCGCGTGTCTTCCCCAGACCGCAACCAAATCTCGTTAAGGGCGCTGCATACGTAACGTGATCAGGACGTGGACGGGACGGGGATGGGTCGTGGTTGCATACATTTTAGATTTTTCCGTCCCGTACGTGCAATCGTTACGTATGCACATTCCGATACATTTTCTATGAAACGATATTGTCGTCTCGTCCCGTCCCCGTCCCGTCCGTGTAAAATCACGTTACGTATGCAGCGCCCTTTAGTCGGTGCGGCGGCTAGGCCCAGGTCCGCCGTGGTGGCGCCGCGGCGCAAGCGCGCGCCCTGGAGCAGCTCCTCGCACACGGCGCGCCGCGCCAGTCGCAGCACGAGCGGCCGCGGCCGACCCGTCTCGCGCACCCTGCCCGCCCGTTGCACGGAAACCACGTCACGCGCGTCCAGCTCCACTCCAACCACCGTGAAGATCCGCTTCGCCAGGCCCGCAGAGCTCTCACCAGGCTCCTCCGGCACGTTGGAGATCTGCATATCGTTAGAGAGAAGCTACTAGTTACGAGTACAATCGCACAGCTCCATCTGGAGGTTGCGCTTCAAATACAACCTTTATAATACATTATATTTTTACATAAAGGTAACCCCTTACTTCATGTGATAAATAAGTCATAAAAAGTATTGTTTTAAAATAAACTTTAATAGCTATCAATAGAGTTGTAAACTATAACTGCCATATACGGCTGCTCATGCAGTAAAGAGTTAAGTAGATTGAAGTTACATATTTAAGTTACTACCAACCTAGCTTACATTAGCGTAAAGGAGCCTCGTCTACCAACAAACCACTCTGTAGTTTGGCAGAAGAATATATGTATTTAGTTGTAAGCAAGATCTATGAATAAACGTATTATTATAGATATTTATTAAATTTTCTGTACATTAGGTTTTTTATAACAAATATTCAAATATAAAAGTAAAATAACAATACTAATACAAAAAATAGACATTATAAAAAACCTAACCTACGAGTGCCGCCGGCAGCGGGGCTGGGCTCAAGCTACCGGTGGTTAGAGCTGCAGAGAGAGGAACCTCCTCACAATACGTGCCGTGTCGAGGAGTACTGCCTTCTGTATCTGGCCCTTGATCCAGCCATCTAGCGAGAGTCTCTTGAGGTGTTGGTCGAGACTCTTCGCTATAAGACCGTTTGCCGAAACAACTATCGGGACAATGATAGTCGAGTCAACATCCCACATGGCGGTCACCTCGTGAGCCAAGTCAAGGTACTTGCTGAGTTTGTCCTTCTCGGCCTTCACAAGGTTCTCGTCATGCGGGATGGTGATGTCGACGAGCACTGCCTGGCGTTGAGATCGATCTTTCAACACGATATCTGGCTTATTGGCAACAATAGTCCTGTCCGTGATGACAGATCGATCCCAATAGAGCGTAGCACGACCATTTTCGAGAACTGGCGCCGGTGCGTACTTATAGTACGGCACTTCAGACTCAACAAGACCATATTGAAGAGCAAGTTGCTGATGGATGATCCTGGCTACGAGGTTATGTCTGTGCAAGTACTCACCGTTGGCCAAATGCGAACAACCGGAAATTATATGTCTGAGGGACTCGCCGGGGCAACGGCATGCTCGACAAATGTCAACCGTGCCATCCCTCAGAATATATTTCCGGTAATTGTTCGTCATTATGACCTCGTCAGCAATTGCACAGACGAAACCTTCGGTTTCCCCAAAGAGGTCACCAAATCGTAGCCAGTTCACAGACGCTAAAAAGTCTACGTCGGGCCTTGTTAGGGCCCGGTAGAAGCGTCCGTGTAGCTCCTTGCTCTTCCATACGTTCTTGCGGTCTTCAGTGCTCAACACCGTTGGTTTGCGCCAGTTCTCGTTTGCCAAAGAAAGAGGCGTGAGGCTCTTGTCTACTGCAACCACATCACGATGCATCCTACACTCATTGCTAAGGAAATAATCCCTGAGATTGCACACCTCGCGGTTGTGGAGATTCTTAGCATTTAACATTCCTCGACCACCACATTTCCTCGGGATGTACAATCTCATAACAGATGAGCGTGGGTGCAACATGCGATGTGATTTAAGCAGTAGACGACGGACCCTCCTATCCAGGGTCTCCAGCTCAGTCTGAGTCCACCTTAGTATGCCAAAGGAATATGTGAGCAGCGGCATCACCCAGCCATTGAAGGCGCGCACCTTATTGCCACCCGACAAAAGACTATTAAGAACTTTTGTCAAGCGGCAGAAGAAGCGCTCCTTCACTGACTGCTTGACATCGCCGTCCACAATACCCAAAGACTGCGACATACCAAGATATTTGTAGGTTTCAACTTCGGAGAGGGATCTGAGAGTCATTGTCTCAGAAAGCTGCAAATTCGACGAATTTACAACTTTCCCTCGTTGAACATGCATGACCGCACACTTATCTACACCGAATTCCATCTTGATCGCGTTACTGAACTCTTGTGTGATTTTCAATAATGCGATAAGATCTTGGCGCTTCGATGCAAACAGTTTGAGGTCATCCATGAACAATAAGTGAGAAATGACTTCAGCTTCTCTACGAAGTTGATAGCCAAGCCCAGAATCCGTCAGCATAGAGCTGAGGGGATTCAAGGCTAGGCAAAACCACAAAGGACTCAGACTGTCACCCTGGAAGATGCCTCTTTCAATCTTTATCAAGCTAGGCGAATCAGAGGAGACATCTCAAGCACCTGGTTGACGAAGGACTGTGACTCACTGCCTCATACACACACCTAAAAAGGACCTCAAAGTTGCATCAACTTTATACAACTCTAAGATCCTTTCGAGCCATGAGTGAGGCACCGAGTCATAAGCCTTCTTGTAGTCAATCCAAGCAGCCGAAAGGGCCACCTTGCTTCGTCTGACTTGCTGGCAAATGGCCATGTCTATGAGGAGGAGCTCCTTAGTACCGCGGGACCCAACCTTACATCCATTTTGAGCAGTGGCCAAAACATTATTTGCAATAAAATGTGCATTTAATTTTGTGCTCAAAATGGATGTAAGGAGCTTGTAGATGGTAGGCAAGCATGTTATGGGTCGGTAGTTTTTTGGTTCCGCGGTACTACCAGACTTGTGGAGCAGGAAGGTGACACCAGTTGTTAATAAAGGTGGCAAGGAACCAAGCTCAAGGGAATTTTGGAATTGCGTTGCTAAACATTCATGTGAGGCTTTGAACCATTTAATCCAGAAGTTGTGCAATCCGTCCGGCCCAGGACTTTTCCAGTTCTGAGCCATTCGAATTGCACAACTGACGTCTTATTATTATTATTAGTCTAAAAACGTTTTGTATAAATTCATTTAACGAACCACGAAAAGCATAATGAACGTTTAGCATAAAAACCAATTGTATAATTTCATCAGGCATACGATCGAATATCATAACACTCATTTATTATAACTATTATAAACCATGTTATTATGCATTTTTTGTCAATTTCTTCTAACTAGTTAGGTGAGGTTAGAACGCCGTTAGAAGTAATGAAAGCCGTTAGAAATATATTTTTTTAGTTTATGAACATTATAGTTTTTGAAATTATGCATTTCGTTTTATGCATCATGATTATTATATCGTTGGTTTATTATAGAGATCGAAAATATGCAATTCGTGTTATGTAAAATGAAAATTAGACCATTTGTTTTTATACTAAACATTACACACCCCCATCTGGAGTGTCCCGAAGGCTTCCTATATGGCATTGTGCACCACCGAGACGGTGCCACTCACGACCCATTGCCGACCTGCAACTCCTCTCTAAAAAACCGGATCTCGCGACCCATTGCCGACTTTCATTCTGCCGAGGTCCGCTGCCGTCGGAAAAAATATCACACATGCCAGATGATAGGCGAATGCTACACACTCGATATTTATCATGATATTTGGATCGTAATCCAGGATCACGATATTTATCGAGTGTGTAGTATAGCGTATCACGTATCGTGATACGGATCGCTGTATTTCTAGAAATCCAAAAATCCACGATGTGTACCAAGTATCGTCGATAAATATCGAGCATCTAGTGCTACACGCTCGATATTTATCGTGATATTTGGATCGTAAACCAGGATCACGATATTTATCGAGTGTGTAATATAGCGTATCACGTTGGATACGGATCGCTGTATTTCTAGAAATCCAAAAATCCACGATCTGTACCAAGTATCGTCGATAAATATCGAGCGTCTAGTGCTACACGCTCGATATTTATCGTGATATTTGCATCGTAATACGAACGCACGAGTGTACTCCATGAAATTTACCGTCGTACTGACGCGATTCGTATCGTATATGTAGTATAACAAAATATTACTAGATAAATATCACGTTAAATATCGTGATACATATCGAGCGTGTAGCAGCCGCCATACTGATGGCTGCATTTGCGGAATACGGCACCATCATTTCGCGCCAATTTTGCACAGGCGGAGCACTTAAGCATTGTTATTTTTTTTTTATTTGAATGAGGGTAGTTTTTGTCACTGTAGTGTCTATTTAAAGCCCTATGTTTAATATAACGCCACCAATTTACACGTGCACAATTAATGTTTGGATTTCGATTATAATTTCTAAAAATAAATCACCACTGTCACTACAAAATTGGTCGTTTCATTTATTTTAAAATGGCAGTCCAGTGTTGGTCGTATAACGTCTTCTCTTTATATTCTTTGAATATTTATTATAAAAACCCTAATGTACAGAAAATTACACAAATATCTGAATACTTAATAAGTAATACTTCAAAGTAACGTACGTAATAGATATATTGACTTACATTTAAGGTCACAGCTCATTAGAACCACCCGGCACCCGACCAGCACCGCCTCGCCTCGACCGGTTAGTATTCTTTATATGGATTTGTATGGGCATGCGCTCACTACATCAACTACGCTACGCCGGGTGGTTCTACGCTACATAGTTGACGTAGTCAGCGCATGCCCATACAAATCCATATCGGGGCGAGGCGGTGTGGGTCGGGTGCCGGGTAGTCCTAATGACCTGTGACCTTTAAACTACTTAACTTTTAAAAGGGTTCAAGTAAAAGATCTGCTGCATTCAACAGCTGATTGCGACGAAAGTTTAGTCCCTTGCGTATTGAAAACGTACTAGAGTTCATAAGGTAAGCTACTCCTAAAAGTGCACGAGAAGTCTCTAACGCCTCCTTAACAGAATAATTTCCACCTTCGCTGAACAGTTTGATAGCAGAAATGAACTTGAGGTTGGAATGCATTGCTTCTTGCAACAGTTTTTCAACAGAATTTGTATATACCTCAATAGCGGCATCTAGAGAGCATTCGAAGAGTGTACGATGTTTTGCCAAACGTTTCTTGTAATTGGCGATGATCAAATTCTTAATTTTAGGGTCAAGGAAATTACGAGATAGCATTGCGTCCATGTCAGTTTGTATTTTGGATACCCAGTCGCATAAAGGATAGAGAGAAGGTGAGTCTATTGAGAGGATTTGCGAAGCATCAACTGGCAGAGGTTCGATTAGATTTAATAATGCAGTCAGATGAGAATCAAGCCTATGCCGATGGTGTTGCAACTCAGTTTCACGCATTTTTTTAGCAGCTTGCACCCGTTCCATTCGTATGCTATGAGAATACATTTTTGTAGAGTAACGATTATTTAAAATCCTTGTTTTTTCATCCACCCATCTTGTAGCCTGAAGGTTTAAGCTATTAGCAATGAATGCAGAGTTATCTTGCAATGATTGTAGTAAATCATTTCTCCAGCTTTGTAAAGCTAGAATTTGTTGTTGTAATTCTAATAAAATGGGGTAAGACGAAGACCATTTTCGAGAAACTGAAGATGCTACTATCGAGATTTCAGACGTGTCAATACTATCAATCCGGTATTGCTCTAGAAGACTGTTAATTTCTGCTGATATGATATTTACCGTCGTCTCGTAAAAAACCATAAAACATTCAACACGCCCTATTTCTTGTTTGCTATTCTTACGGTAAAACATTGCCAATTCTTTAAGAAATTTTACCAGGACATTATACTTGCTTTCCATTACATAGGAGTCGGGGCTTGTCCGCATTATCTCAAAATCGATATCAAATTTTATCTCATTCTTGAGCTCGATTGAATCATTAGTTGTGATAAGATCTTCGATTTCTGTAGTTATTAGTTTTTGGGCTAGGGCTGAGCGCTTGAGGTGACTATTCCACAGATGGCCGGCATCATTTAATATATCAAACGTCAACTGAAGTTCTTCTCCTAATTCAGCAGTCATAACTTGCATACTATGCGCGTTCATATACAAGGACGACGCTAGCCTTCTGGAAATGGATTGTTTGTCTATGGTATCGATTACCAGTTGTAGATACTCTTGATTGATTTCACGCAATTTTGATGATTCAAAGAAAACTGTTACAAGTTTCTTTTCGTTAAGATTCACGATATTTTTACGCAACTCTATCAGTTGCGTAGTGAAATTGTTCAATCCTTTTTGAAACTCGTTTCTGTATTTGTCTACAATGCGTTCATAAGATTCCTCAAATCCTTCGAGATCACGTATTCCGGTGTCTTCATCAGAGAGGTTGATAGAGGGCTGAACGCTGGGTCTGGGACCAAATTTTACACCAAGGCAAAACTGCCTAAGGTGTGACCTGGCTAGTGATACCCCAGTATCAGCTTGAGCATTCAACTTTGCTTCTAATTCAGAGTATGCTCTAGCGTTATTCAGTAGCTGCATATTGGCTTCATAAGCGCACTGATCAAAATCATGTACCACATTCCGTGGAGGTTGCTTACCAATAGCTACAAGTCTGTGATAATGATTACTTAGGAGTTCATTTAAACTATCCGCACGCGTTTTTTCTAACGCCAGTGCTTCTATCTTAAATGTTGCTATTTCATCAACACGCTGAAAATACAGCTGCTTTATCTCAACAAGCGCTTTATCACGAGATTCATCGGTTAACTTATCCTCGATGAGTTTACAATCGTCTACAATATAATTAATACGCATCTGATTCTGGTATATAATACTATTTAAATTCTGAGCGAGCGTATGTATTTTTGCGTTTATTTCAGCATTTAATTTAGACAAACTTACGTCGAGTTCTTGGAGGATTGTTGTTTCGTCTTTTTCTACTTTTTTTAAGTAGTTGGCAAGGATAGGGCCGCCTCGCCGAGGGACCCATTCTGCAGGCATGGCGGAGACTTCGATAAGATCAGCTCTACCAAACTCCGTGGCATAACTGGCATTAAGGTTTTGATTACGCCGCTGCATTTTGCATCTTTGGCATGTGTGACCGATTTTTGCTTTTTTAGATTCCATTGGAAGCCTTGAGACTATTCAGCATTGAGTCAACATTGAGTGAAGTCGTCAGTTTGGACCACAGAATAAGAACATATAGCATAAAAACCGGACTATAAGACGTACTTTGCGTCAGCTATCTTTCTCTACTTTTAAGATTACGTACATGAGAAAAAATGAAACAAAAAGTAGGCTGTTTTTACTTCTTTAACTGTCATTGTCACAAGGTTTTACACAGGGACTTCTTTGTCCTTCCTATAGGAAGGATTTGTCTTTCCTTGTCTATAGGTCCAAATACTATAGGTGCTTATAGGTCCAAATCACGAATTACTTGTGACGATGTACCAAATAGAGAAAAAACAGCTATAGAGCTGCCCGTGGCGCACCGACTCACTAAGTCGGAGAAAATCACACACGTCATGGGCCCTAAGATATATAATCACCTTCCTGACGATATTATAGCTGCAAATAATCTGTCGACTTTTAAATACAAGCTTAAGAAATGGCTTGTAGAGAAGGCGTTCGATGACTACAGGGATCTATTTTCATGAAATGAATCAATGTTTTATATTACCTATGTACCATTTAGTTTTACTATTATTTTAATATCATTATTATATTTTTCTCAAAAATGTCCGAAATGTTGACATTCCTATCTACATATTGAGACGCGAAGTACATAGTTTACTGACAGTTCTCAAATTAAAAAAAAAAAAACATTGCGTGCTCGCTACACAAGCCCGCAATGTTGCATACAAATTCCATTACTATCTAGCTTGTAACTTTTTAAAAAGTGAAAAGGCCCATTATAAAATGAGGGCACAAGTCTTATACATCCAAATTTTACTCGAAACATAACTTTTTTATTTGTGCCTGGAATAGCTTGTTTTTTTTTAAAACAACAATTGCGTTTCTCCTTGTCATAAACAAAAAGGCGGTAAGGAGTGATGGTTTTTTCACATGAAGTTTCTGTTTGTATACAATTCAAAAAATGAGTTCAAGCGATGAAGATTTGACTCCAACACAAATTTTTCAAATCCAATACTCGGCCCGCAATTGCCTACTTCCATGCCTAGGCAATAATGTACTATTTATATAATAAGAAAGATTTACTTGACATGTAAAATGAACTGAACTGAACTGAACTGATTTATCTCTTTCCAACTCACTATGAAAACCATAAGTAAAAATAAGTGAACCATAATGTATTTTCTGCTTATTTAGTACGGTTTCTATGCCTTTAGTCTTTCTTCTCTGGTTTACACGGTTTAGACCACGTTTGGACCACAGACTACGTTAGGATGTCAGAGCGGTTGTCCATAGATTATAAGGGCATGTCAAAGGTTGTCATTGAAAGATAGCTCAGACTTATAAGTCCAATAGACGGAGAATAAAAATAGCTAATGTCGTTTTACCGGAGTTGTCCAAAAGTTGTTGTTACCCCATATTGGTGGGTCGTGAGGCAGGGTAGCGGCGATCATTGTTCAGACGGGATAGTGTTCTTTGTCGGGGTCACCACTTTACCGGAGTTGTCCATGTTGATGGGGGGTGAGAGAGTAACCACTTTGTCAGTCAGTTTCAATCTAATTTAATTACAATTACACATGCGTATATATACAATGTTAACTTACTACAGTACTAACTAATGCGCACTAGATACACGTACAGATAATATCTAATCTAAATGCAATTCATCAATACGTGAATTGATAACAATTACGAAACGTGCCTACCGGCACAGTCGTTATCCGCGCCACTCTTGTAACAAATGCCGTTTAATAAAAAGGGACGACAGTATTTCTCCAATTTTAAGACCAATTTCTTTGATTGCATTTATTAAGTTTAATTGGTTAATCCCTATAAAAAACGCTATAGGTCTACTAGAATCACATGACAAATTTAAAAGTAAAAAGAAATCAATTTTCATATGACAATGTTGCCCTACGCCTGTCAATTCAAATTCCACCGCTTGTCATAGTTTGTTTTTTTGTACACAAATATAACGTTAGTTATCAGGCAAATGTCCTAAAAGCCCTTCGATCTCAAGCGAAAAATATCGTTAATCATGTGTACTGTAAAATTTGTAAGGAAGAAGATGTGAATCAAACACAACCTTTGATTTAGTGTCGTGTTTATAAAAGACTAGTAAATGAAGCCAAATAATATTTATACTTTAAGGACCTTTGTACATTTGTAGGAACGTTACTTATTACCTCATTTGGCTTATATTATGTCTGACACTAAAAAAAAGTCTATTTACAACCCTTAATAATTAGGTGCCATTTAATTTTAGGATTACCCACCCATTGCCACCATATGGCGAATAGTAGCTGTACGGCATGGTCTTCATGATATTTTTATGGGGAATAGAAAAAAAAAAAACATCTCGCACCTCCTCAGAATACGACATTGATTTACGTTAAAGTTGCATAATATAGTCGCTTAACTCACAATACCGTGTAAGTCAATGATTGAATGCGAATTAAGAGTTAATTTAGTATAACACAAACTTCAATTTTGACCTGTACTGTGTACGGTATTGTTAGCTAAGCGACGATACGTCATCGAATTTTAGAAGACATTTTGAACTAAATGCTAATAAACTTAAGTGCGTATTAGCACGAATGTTTCAATTTAACCTACTTATTATTTATTAGGAAATGCAAGTCCAAAGTTGATTTAAAAGGTTACGGAGGTAACTAATCGTTAGTAATATTACAAATCTTTGTTTGTTCCATCTTCACTGCATACATAATATATAGTTAGTTGTACAAACGTAATATTTTAATGTTATCCTAGAAAATTTTATAATTCCCAAAGAAATAAAGACTTCTACGTGGACTGAGTCCGCCACACCATGCTTTTAATGAACGCGGCAAATCAAGTATCAAGACCTTGAAATTACCCCGGAGTTGCAAGCCCTAAATTTAAATTTCCCTTTTTTCATGAGATTCTGGTACACCTACTAGTATGATGGCGTAAAGGCCGCTTGCACCAAAAAGTTAAACCTAATCTAGTTTAAGAAATAAACACAGTATTTTTTAAGAAATCTGACCTTAATGGTCAACAAAACTACAGTGCAAGATGCTAAAAGTTATAGGTTACTATCTTAAAATGTAATATAGTTGTAAGTTTTTTTTTTTGTGTAATTAGTCCTAACTGCTCTTAGTTCGAAGTGTCAAATCTAGGTAACAATCAGGTTCATAGAAATGATTCAACACCTTAGGGCCCTGCCAAGATGCATTGCGCTAACTAGCGTTTCTATTCGTTTCGTTTTTAAACCAATCGCGTCATTGGTAGATCACGTGACTTTTCGTATCACGTCATCTACCAGTGACGCGATTGGTTTAAAAACGAATCGAATAGAAACGTTAGATAGCGTAATGCATCTTGGCAGGGCCCTTTGGTCCAAAAAATAAATGTAATCTTTAGGTTAAGAAATTTTTATGATTGTCAACTGTTTTTTTTACGTGCCAAATAAATTATTTTTCATTTCATTTCATTTCAAAAACAGCTGAAGCTTGCGGCCAAATTACACTATCTTGACAGTAAATTGAAATGTAAGTATAGCATTGCAAATATTGTTAATTAATCTTCTTTACATCGTATAAAATGAAGTCGCTTCCGGTGTCTGTTCGCTTAGATGTTTTAAACTACGCAACCAATTTTAATGCATCAATTGATAGAGTGATACAACAAGGTTTTTATTAGAGATGGGCCGACTAGTCGACGATTAGTCGGGAAAGCCGACTATTCGGCATCATTTCTAGTCGGTGATTAGTCGGCGACTAGTCGGCAAAAAATGCCGAATATTCGGCATAGTTATAAAAAGCACTAGGTAGTTCGTTTTAATACTATAATTAGGGTTCTAATTGTTTTTTTTGTCGTGTAGAAAAAACGTAAACAAAACTGGTCAAAACATGGTAGGGGTAGGTAACAAAGCGCGACGGACGAAGCGAAACGAACGTTTCCGAGTTCACCCGAACTTAGCAAAAAACAAGATTAAATAAAGTAAAGCCTGACAAGTTCCTATTTAGCCCTGATGTAGTGTCGCTACAAACAGCTTACATCTGGCAATTATACGTGTACGTCATGAATAGTCGGGACAGTGAGTATTGGCATCGTGCAAGAACGAGTGAGATATACAATTAAGTACTTGTAGATTGTGAAACTATGTTTTCATGTAATCGGAAGAGCATGTCTAGTTGATAATTAAATATCAATAATTACCTATCCGTCAAAATCCGATTCTAAATATTCGACATCCATATATTCATCAGATTCTGGCTCCGATGTATTTTCACTTTCGTCCGTTGAAGAGTCACTTTCAGGACCACCAACCTCGATTATAAATCTTTCGGTCTGTGATTCGATTATAGGACCTTTTGTCCTATATCCGTCTTCTATTTTTTTTACGTGTTCGCAGCATTTACTCCAATTTTCTATAGTCACTTCCTAAGTAATAACGAAGTGTAAAAGTAAGCTATATTTTTAACTGTTCAATAAAATTCATTGATAAATGTAAATACCTGAAAACTATCTTCAACGAGCTTTAGGAAGGCATCATTCGTGATGGAAACATTTTTAGTTGCCACTTTTGCTTTCATGATGCCCCAAATCATCTCGATGGGATTTAAATCACAGTGATAGGGCGGTAACCTTATCACCTTGTGACCATGATTTGAGAGAATCGTATCTATTTCGTATACTGGCTCGGGTTTATGACGTCTCAAAATTGTGACCAATTTATCTTTAGAGTATTATTTTTGTCCCTTGCTTCTTTTATTTCGTCTAAATAACTTTCCCGCTAAACCACAATATCCGAACGCTCCTTCAATATGTACCGTTGGTTTCTGCAATTTTTGTATTTGAACCCCATACGCAATAGCAATAGCAAGTACTCCCTACTACCGGTAAAATCAATATCTTTTTTCAATTCGGTAAGCAGACTTTTGAGAGTTGGTACTTGCTTTCGCACAGCATAGAATTCATGAATTTTGTGCCTTATGGCACATTTGTCGAAGTCGTCTATTTGTATTCTTTTTTTTGTTTGTTTTTTTTTGGTACCGATGGCAATGGCGGTAACGGCTCATTCTTTTTGTATATATTCTTAATTGTAGCACTACAGACGCATTGAATGAGAAAAAAAAAAAACTAATAATTAATATACATATTTAGTACCAAGCTAACCAATTCATGACAATCGCACTATGAATATCATACCCGTCATGTCAACAACTAACTTCACAACATTGTTTATTGGACTGCTGCAGAATCCTTCGTCCTTTTTCTGCCGCAACCATTTGAATGTATTTATAATAATGTTTTTTGCATCGGGGTGAAATTTCTTGGGCATTTTGATTTTAAAATCGATTTGTTTACATCGGTGACATTCAATGACTTCCAACGTCCGTTGTCAAAAAAAAACGTTGCCATTTAAATAAATTTGTTCCACTGAAAATCCGCAACATGGCGAGGGCTAAAAAGGAACTTGTCAGGCTATACAATTTGTTTTTGAATCTTTTCTATAGTTGATTGTTACCAAGATTCGACACTTCAAACTATTTTGATAAAAAATAAAAAATAAAAAAAGAACTGTGTCCATTTCTTAAACAAGGTTAGATTTAACTTTTTAGTGAAAGTGGCCTTAACGCCATTAGCGTTTTTTATAGGGATTAACCAAAATGCAATCAAAAAAATGCTCTTGAAATCGGAGAAATACTTCAGGATCTGATGATGGGATCTTGGAGAAATCAAGGGAACTCCTCACATATTATAGGCACAACTATAGCGATTTTGGTATTTTCCACTGTAACTCGTGCATTTGCTTTTGAAAAGCACTATTGGAACTGATGATGAAGACGACAGATGGGCACCGGAACTCCTTAACGGTACCTATTTCAAGGGTGGCGATAAGATATCTCGATTAAGGTAGTTGAGCGACTATGACGAAGCACATTTAGGTTTAAATATGACTATGACATTCCCGCGGCGTTGACTGCGGCGAGCTTGAAATGTTCTATAGTTTCTCATTAATTTAGAAGTGGAACTACGTAACAGCATAAAAATAGGATCACTAAAAAGTATAAAATAAAATAAATGTTTAAAAAACAAAAGCCGCCTTCAAAGATGCAAAAAATAACTTATTTTAAAATGGTAGGTAGGTGAGTCCAACTGAAGTCGGCGTCCCACAATATTTTAAACATAAAGCCGAATGCAGTTGGACTGACCTACCTACCATTTTAAAAGAAGTAATTTTTTGAATTTTTGAATGAGGGTTTCTGTTTTTTTAAACATTTATTATCAAAGGGCATTTTTGTTACAAGACGCGGATGATGACAGAGCCGTTATTAGGTATACTCCGTCTATTGTACTTATAAGTCTGAGCTGTCTTTCACTGACAACCTTAGACATACCTTTATATATATAATCTATGGACAACCGATTTGACAGAAGCACGTGGAGCTAACCCCATGTGTCGCATGAAGGTTATGTGTTGCCCATGTGCTTCTGTTTAGTCCATTAGAGAAAATACTCTTTAACCGAACAATTTTATTGTCTTCGCGTGTGATATCCATGGACTTATTTCTCTAATAAGTCTACATTCTAATAATAACTAGACATTGGCGAAAAACACCTTAAAATGAGTGAAAGCTATTAATTAAAATTTGAATTACAACCACTCTGACGACCAAACTGACGAATTCACTGAATGCTGAATAGTCTCAAGGCTTCCAATGGAATCTAAAAAAGCAAAAATCGGTCGCACATGCCAAAGATGCAGAATGCCGAGGCGTAAACCAAATCCTGAGGCCAGTTGTGCCACGGAATGTACTAGAGCTGATCTTATGGAAGTCTCTAACATGCCTGCAGAATGGGTCCCTCAACGAGGTGGCCCTATCCTTGCCAACTACTTAAAAAAACAAGAAAAAGACGAAACAACAATCATCCAAGAACTTGAAGTAAATTTGACTAAGTTAAATGCTGAAATAAACGCAAAAATACATACGCTCGCTCAGAATTTAAATAGTTTTATAAAAGAGAATCAGGTGCGTATTAATTGTATTGTAGATGATTGTAAACGCATCGAGGATAAGTTAACCGATGAATCTCGTGATATAGCGCTTGTTGAGATAAAGCAGCTGTATTTACAGCGTGTTGGTGAAATAGCAACGTTTAAAAAAGAAGCAATGGCGTTAGAAAGAATACGAGCGGATGGTTTACATAAACTCCTAAATAATTATTGTCCCAGACTTGTAGCTGTTGGTAAGCAACCTCCACAGAATGTGGTACATGATTTTGATCAGCGCACTTATGAATTTAATATACAGCTACTAAATAACGCTAGAGCATACTCTGAATTAGAAGCGAAGTTGTATGCTCAAGCTGATGCTGGAGTATCACTAGCCAGATCACACCTTCGCCAGTTTTGCCTTGGTGTTAAATTTGTTCTCAGTGCCAGCCCTCAGCGCCTTGCTAGCCCCTATGATGTAAACATCGGAAAACGTAATGTCGAAGGATTTAAGGAATCTTATGAACGCATCGTAGATAAATACAAAAACGAGTTGCAAAAAGGATTTAACAATTTTACTACGCAACTGATAGAGTTGCGTAAAAATATCGAGGATCATCACGACAAGAAACATGTAACGGTTTCCTTTGAATCATCAGAATTGCGTGAAATCAATCAAGAGTATCTTCATCTGGTAATTGATACCATAAACAGACAATCGATTTCCAAAAGCCTAGCAGTGTCCTTGTACAATAAAGTGCAAAAAACGAAACTTATAATTGCTGAATTAGGAGAAGAACTTCAGTTGACGTTCGATATATTAAATGATGCCGGACATGTGTGGGATGGTTACGTCAAGCGCTCAGCCCTCGCCCGGAAACTAATAAAGAGAGCAGTCGAAGATCTTATCACAACTAATGATTCAACCGAGCTTGAGAACGAGATACAATTTGATATCGATTTTGAGAAAATGCGGACAAGCCCCGACTCCCAAGTACTAGAAGGCAAGTATAATGTACTGGTAAATTTTCTAGGAAATTCGGCAAAGTTATACAATGAGCATTACAAACAAGAAATAGGGCGTGTTGAATGTTTTGTGAATTTTCACAAGGCGATGGTAAATATCTTATTAGTAGAACTTGAAAGTCTTCTAAAGCAATACCAGAGTTATAGTATTGATACGTCTGAAATCTCGATAGTACCATCTCTCGTTCCTGGAAAAAACTCTTCGTCTGTTAGCCCTATTATATTAACATCACAACAACAAATTCTAGCTTTACGAAGTTGGAGGAAGGATTTATTAGAAACATTACAAGACGAAATTGCAGTAGCTGATGGCCTTAACCTTCAAGCCACACGATGGGTGGATAACAAAAAAAATAATTTAAATGTTCGTTACTCTACAAAAATGTATTCTCATAGTATACGAATGGAACGGGTGCAAGCTGCTCGACAAATTCGTGAAGCTGAGTTGCAACAGCATGAAAATAGGCTTGATTCTCATTTGACTGCACTTTATAATCTAATCGAACCTCTGCCAGGAGATGCTTCTAAAATCCTCTCAATAGACGCACCTTCTCTCTATCCATTATGCCACTGGTTATCTCAAATACAACCTGACATGGACGCAATGCTAGCTCGTGATCCTCTAGACCCTAAATTTAAGAAATTGAAGATGGCCATGTACGTGAAACGTTTGGCGGAACATCGTACACTCTTCGAATGCTCTCTAGACGCTGCGATTGAGGTATATAAAGAGTCTATTAAAAAACAGTTGCAAGAAGCAATGCACTCCAACTTCAAGTTCATCTCAGCTATCAAACTGTTCAGTGAAGGTGGAAATTATTCAGTTAAGGAGGCGTTAGAGACTTCTCGTGCACTAGTAGGAGTAGCTGACGCTATGAACTCTAGTAGGATTACAATACATGAGAGACTAAACTTTCGTCGCAATCAGCTGTTGGATGCAGCAGATCTTTTAATTAAATCCTTACTTGGGGTGGCAGACAAGTCGACAAATACAACGATATTAAAAAATACGATTAAAACTAAGTTGAATTTTAAGTAGTTTAAAATGTAAGCGAATATATCTATTACGTATGTTACTTTGAAGTGTTATTTCAGACGACGTGCCCGCGGCTCCACCCGCGTGAATGAATTATATGAATGTATTTTTGTCACAATTGTATTATGTTCATGAGCCCTGATTAGCAACGTAACGATATGAAAATTAAAAAGAGTATATATTTTCATATACAGGGTGGCCGGAAGTGCCGGAACATTGACGTCCAAAAAAAATTTACGTCCCTCGTGTCGTGGGGTATCCGAATCACCCCCATGTATGTTCCGCGACTTTTAGTATTTTCGGAGATATTGATCATTTTAATCAGAATTTTAGTAATTTTTCCTTATTTCCATGTTATGAAAAACCCTTAATTTAATGTAGGTATTATTTTAATATTTTTTCATTGGTTTCTTACATTGATAGAATAATGATGAACTTAGGATGTTTTTAAAAGTACATGTCAGTTTTTTTTTCATAATGACTTTTCGTGCAATGACACAAAGTTACTTTCTCCATACTAATTGTACCCCATGTTTGTTTTTCTCCTAGTATGAACAAACAAACTTTGTGTGAATACTCAAAAAGTTGTCATGAAAAAATAACTGGCATGTAGTTTTAAAAACATCCTAAGTTCATAATTATTCTATCAATGTAAGAAACCACTGAAAAAATATTATAATAATACATGAACTTAAGGGTTTTTCATAACATGGACATAAGGAAAACTTACCAAAATTCTGAATAAAATGATCCATATCTCCGAAAATACTAAAAATCGCGGAACATACATGGGGGTGATTCGGATACCCCACGACACGAGGGACAAAATTTTTTTTTTTTGGACGTCTATGTTCCGGCCACCCTGTATGTACATTTATTAAAATGTCAACATGAAACTCAGTAATTAAAACCTCTTGTACTCTGCGGCCACCGTTCCATAACCTGGCCACCTCATACTAAAAACCTGCCAAGTGCGAGTGCGATTCGCGTGGAGAGGGTTCCGTCTCCACACCGTATGCCTGTCTGTTAGTCTGTCTGTCTATCTGTCCATCTGTCACAGCAGATTTGCTCCGAAACTACTGGACCGATCGAGTTGAAATTTGGTACAAATATATAAGTCGGTGACTAAAAGACTAGGTACATTATAAAAAAAAATTGAGATGCTCACAACAGGGCCTTTCATTTGACATGTCACACAATAAGGTTTGCAAAACTTTTTTTTTAATTTCGTAATTTACCCCTCAAACCTGGCCCCCTTGTCCAAAATTCATTTATTTATGTTAAACGTGCGTCTTTGGGTCACTGGCTTACATATGTGTACCAAATTTCAACTCGATCGGTCCAGTAGTTTCAGAGCAAATCTGCTGTGACAGATGGACAGATAGACAGACAGACTAACAGACAGGCATACGGTGTGGAGACGGAATCCTCTCCACGCGAATCGCACTCGCACTTGGCAGGTTTTTAGTATGAGGTGGCCAGGTTATGGAACGGTGGCCGCAGAGTACAAGAGGTTTTAATTACTGAGTTTCATGTTGACATTTTAATAAATGTACATACAGGGTGGCCGGAACAAAGACGTCCAAAAAAAAAAATTACGTCCCTCGTGTCGTGGGGTATCCGAATCACCCCCATGTATGTTCCGCGTTCAACTCGATCGGTCCAGTAGTTTTGGAGCAACGAAACGCGAAGCCTAACCTAGCCTAACAGAGGGCCCTGCCAAGATGCACTACGCTAACTAATGTTTCTATTCGTTTCGTTTTTAACCAATCGCGTCACTGGTAGATCACGTGACTTTTCGTATCACGTCATCTACCAGCAGTGACGCGATTGGTTCAAAAACGAAACGAATAGAAACGCGAGTTAGCGTAGTGCATCTTGGCAGGGCCCTCAGCTAACCTAACGCTTTGTGTGTTTTCTATAGCTTTGCGTGTCGTTGCTCGGAGGTTACTGGCAGGCGCTTGAGCCTGAACAACTTTAAAGTGTCTGTCAAAAGTTATGGCCCACAGGAAGTGTCTGGCAACTGTATATGTTTGTTTATAATAATATTATATAACGACATATGTAAAAACCAGCCTTCCTACTTTGACGTAAGTTGGGTTTTTTTCACCTTTGATACCTGCTACCTGTAAAACGGCCCCGCTTTCACCTTAGCGAGTACTCGTATCCAACAATTTGTAAGTTTATGTTATACTACCGATACTAAAAAAATCATATTTTCTTAAAATCACGTAAGTCTGGGGTGACTAGGATCTCAATCTATATTATTCAATGATTAAATAAACTTTCTGTTGTCAAAGGTATTATTAGAGACCAAATGCGTCTACTTAAACGTAAGGTATTAAGCGAGACCGATGCGAAATTAAAGACCAAATGCGTCTACTTAAACGTAAGGTACTAAGCGAGACCGATCCGAAATTAAAGACCAAATGCATCTACTTAAACGTAAGGTATTAAGCGAGACCGATGCGAAATTAAAGACCAAATGCGACTACTTAATCGTAAGGTATTAAGCGAGACCGATCCAAAATTAAAGACCAAACGCGTCTATTTAAACGTAAGGTATTAAGCGAGACCGATCCGAAATTAAAGACCAAATGCGTCTACTTAAACGTAAGGTATTAAGCGAGACCGACGCGAACGTTAGCCGAAACATTTCCGAATAATGGTCGACGGTTCAAATTGTCAATGTTATTGAGATTTCATTACGTGATTGTAGAAAAAATACGCAGCGATACCGGTAGGTAAATTTTATGCTCTTGTTCTATTCTCATGTCTAGCAGGAAGAACCGAGATGGCGCCTTACAAATTTTAAGAACTTTGTTGACACGTTTCTCGAAAACAACGCACTTAACCTAAGAATAAACTATTGAAATAATTGATTTCAATAGTTTATTCTATTGAAATAATTGTTTTCAATAGTTTATTCTTAGGTTACGTGCGTTGTTTTCGAGAAACGTGTCAACAAGTTCTTAAAGTTTGTAAGGCGCCATCTCGGGTCTTCCTTCGTTTTTTATCCCGTTCTGGTTTTTCAATTTTATATATAGAATATTTATTGAATTTTCTGTAAATTGGGTTTTTATAATAAATATTCAAATATAAAAGTAAAATAACAATATTTATACAAAAAATAAACATAATAAAAAACCTAACCTACGAGTGCTGCTGGCAGCGGGGCAGGGCTCAAGCTACCGGTGGTTAGGGCTGCAGAGAGAGGTGCGTTTTAAACCACTTGCTACATAAGACCAGCTGCGTTTTAAACCACTTGCTACTTAGACCAGCTGCGTTTTAAACCACTTGCTACTTAGACCAGCTGCGTTTTAAACCACTTGCTACTTAGACCAGCTGCGTTTTAAACCACTTGCTACATAAGACCAGCTGCGTTTTAAACCACTTGCTACTTAGACCAGCTGCGTTTTAAACCACTTGCTACTTAGACCAGCTGCGTTTTAAACCACTTGCTACTTAGACCAGCTGCGTTTTAAACCACTTGCTACTTAGACCAGCTGTGTTTTAAACCACTTGCTACTTAGACCAGCTGCGTTTTAAACCACTTGCTACTTAGACCAGCTGCATTTTAAACCATTTGCTACTTAGACCAGCTGCGTTTTAAACCACTTGCTCCATAAGACCAGCTGCGTTTTAAACCACTTGCTACTTAGACCAGCTGCGTTTTAAACCACTTGCTACTTAGACCAGCTGCGTTTTAAACCACTTGCTACTTAGACCAGCTGCATTTTAAACCATTTGCTACTTAGACCAGCTGCGTTTTAAACCACTTGCTACTCAGACCAGCTGCATTTTAAACCACTTGCTACTTAGACCAGCTGCGTTTTAAACCACTTGCTACATAACACCAGCTGCGTTTTAAACCACTTGCTACTTAGACCAGCTGCGTTTTAAACCACTTGCTACTTAGACCAGCTGCATTTTAAAACACTTGCTACTTAGACCAGCTGCATTTTAAAACACTTGCTACATAAGACTAGCTGCTTTTTAAACCATTTGCTACTTAGACCAGCTATATTTTAGACCACTTGCTACATAAGACTAGCTGCTTTTTAAACCACTTGCTACTTAGACCAGCTGCATTTTAAACCACTTGCTACTTAGACCAGCTGCGTTTTAAACCACTTGCTACTTAGACCAGCTGCGTTTTAAACCACTTGCTACATAAGACTAGCTGCTTTTTAAACCACTTGCTACATAAGACCAGCTGCGTTTTAAACCACTTGCTACTTAGACCAGCTGCGTTTTAAACCACTTGCTACTTAGACCAGCTGCATTTTAAACCATTTGCTACTTAGACCAGCTATATTTTAGACCACTTGCTACATAAGACCAGCTGCATTTTAAAACACTTGCTACTTAGACCAGCCGCATTTTAAAACACTTGCTACATAAGACTAGCTGCTTTTTAAACCATTTGCTACTTAGACCAGCTATATTTTAGACCACTTGCTACATTATACCAGCTGCATTTTAAACCACTTGCTACATAAGACCAGCTGCGTTTTAAACCACTTGCTACTTAGACCAGCTGCGTTTTAAACCACTTGCTACTTAGACCAGCTGCGTTTTAAACCACTTGCTACATAACACCAGCTGCGTTTTAAACCACTTGCTACTTAGACCAGCTGCGTTTTAAACCACTTGCTACTTAGACTAGCTGCTTTTTAAACCATTTGCTACTTAGACCAGCTATATTTTAGACCACTTGCTACATTATACCAGCTGCATTTTAAACCACTTGCTACTTAGACCAGCTGCATTGTAAACCACTTGCTACATAAGACTAGCTGCTTTTTAAATCACTTGCTACATAAGACCAGCTCCGTTTCAAACCACTTGCTACTTAGACCAGCTGCATTTTAAACCACTTGCTACATAAGACCAGCTGCGTTTTAAACCACTTGCTACTCAGACCAGCTGCGTTCTTATTGCACCCCTAGGATATCCTCCAAATTTCAAGTCCCTAGGTCCAGCGGTTCCAGCTGTACGTTGATCGATTTTAGATATACAGGGTGTAACATTTAAATCGGTCAGTATGGGAAAGTCTGAAACTATAAGACATACGAAGATCTTAGCAACCATGTCATCGATTTTAGTAAAGAGTAAAACTGAATTAATACATTTAAAAAAAAACTTGTACTCAGCTTGGGAATCAAAACCGGATGTTTTGTAAATTAAAACTAACACTATTTAGCAGTAAACAATACATTTTTTTAGACATCATGTTTCATAGCAACATTTTACTGCTTAAGACCTATACAATCTACTTAGTTTTTTTTTTCAAAACGTCTTGTTTCTTTTTTTGTAAACTGAGTACAATTTTTTTTAAATGTGTGAATGCTGTTTTCCTTTTTACTAAAATTGATGACATGGTTCCTAAGGGCCGTATTAATAAACTCATCTTGGTTGAGATGCCCGTCACAAGATACGTCAAAGTAAACGTCAAACCATAGAACACTGTCATTTTTGACGCATCTCGAGACGAGCATTAGAGTTGAGATTAGTTTATTAATACGGCCCTAAGAACAGATCTTCGTATGTCTGAGGGCTCAGACAAGATGCACTACGCTAACTAACGTTTCTATTCGATTCGTTTTTAAACCAATCGCGTCACTGGTAGATCACGTGACTTTCCGTATCACGTCGTCTTCCAGTGACGCGATTGGTTTAAAAACAAATCGAATAGAAACGTTAGTTAGCGTAGTGCATCTTGTCTGAGCCCTCAGATGAGTGTTGCCCATAATTTCCGAAAATCAAGTTTTATTGGTTGCTTCGGTACTTTCCATTCCGATTTTTTCCCGATCTTAATTTCTTCCAATCGCATATTTTCCTATACAAATTTCTGAAAAAACACGACTATGAAAAATTTGGATCAGGAAAAATGGGAATGGAAATTCTGCAACCAATAAAATTTGATTTTCGGAAATTATGGGCCACACTCCAGTAAGACTAAATCATATCGCTTTTGGCATGCTATCGTATTGTCGAAGTTACGATAACTCTTATTTTACGATAATGATGGCCGAGTTACAACAGAAAACACGTCATAGGCAATATTTTTACCCAGTTGAATGGATTTCGTTTCAAGGAGACACAGTTGCAAAGGGACACAAGTCCAAAAGGACACAGTAAACTGGCACAGTACAATCAGTTCGAAAAACCGCTATGTTGTCCACCTGGGCATTTTAGCAGACCTTAACGAAGTCGACGGAGCTCCACTACTATTTTGGCCCTTCGGGCTCTCTGAAGAACTAACATTATCTACACCTACCTCATATTTATGATACAAATTTTGGTTAATTAGTAATACGAGTAGCGAATATATGTATGTGACCAGGGGCCCGTTCCAGAAAGCCACTCTGCAAATCCCACTCTTTAAACAAATTTCTGTTCCACAAAGCTATTGCAGAGTTGAAGAGGCAGAGTCAAATGCAGAGTATGGATTTGTGGATTGCAAAGTATTTCTGTTCCAAAAGACAATTGAAAAGTTGAAGAGGCAAAGTTAAATACAAAGTGTGGATTTGTGGATTTGCAAAGTAGGTTTTAGGAACAAAATCTTTGCAGAGTTTGCAAATTACGCAGTGTTTTCTGGAACACGGTTGCTCTGCACTTTGCATTATCGTAGATTGCAGAGTGACTTTCTGTAACGGGGCCCAGTTATCAATGCAAAGGCTACTCTAGTACGTACATCTTATCAACGATCTCCATCCAACTACTTTCGTAACCAATAGTACAATATTTGATGTGTCTATTTGGGCTTGTGTCTCTGAGATTGTGTCCCGTTGCAACTGTGTCTCCTTTTAAAATAAAGCGAAGAAAGGAGCCCCAGTAAAACCAAAATGGCGAATGGCAATACCCAAGTTTTTTTTAATTAATAAATAATGGTAAACTTAATTGTTTATTGTCTGTCTGTTTATAAATCGATGTCAATACTTCTTCAGCCCATGGAGAACGGAGGAGCAGCGTTGGTTTCCAATCGGTAAATGCCAGATTGTCTGAAACAAGAGATACGTTACTATGAGATAGATAATAACCCCCGATATACCCCCCCCCCTTCGTTCTGAGATGATATCTCTTAAACGGCCCGACCAATTTTAGCTATAAACCACCGCTAGAAAACCTGCTTTCAAATAAATAAAAACCGCATCCAAATCGGTTCAGCCGTCTAAGAGCTACGGTGCCACAGACACACACATAGCAGTTAAACCTAGTCCAATTCTTACGATTTTTGTATATGTTGTGGATATTATTATAAACTATGTCTGTACGTTTTCCCTTCCAAGAAAATATGTCTTAAAACAAACAAATGTTTTTTTTTTCGTAAATTCTACAACATATTCAAAAATCATGGAAGTCCGACTTGGTTTAGGGGGTGAGAAACGTTATTGCAATTTGTATGGAAATAAAGAATGTTCATGACTTTTTTACAGCTTCAGTAAAAGCTGATTCATGTAACAAACAGTCGGGAAAAATCATTTTTTGAATAGATATAAAAATAACCAAGATATAAGCCCACAAACATTTGTTCCTATCTTTTTCTAGCAAAACAGAATTTAACATGGCCGACCTGTTAAATGATGTCACAGTGCACATCGGATCTCTCTGTTTAATCACTGTCTAATTAGCAGCTTAAAATGCTTGTGTCATCCGTATTTCTTTGCCGATTTTAATTAAATTTTTTCTTTTGATGGTCTGTTCTGTGATACTGGCACCTGTCATAGTGCTAAGAAATGCCGTGAAGGGAAGTTTATTCCACCACTACTTAAGGATGATTTCCACCAAACGGCTCGCATAGCATCGGATCGGAAAGGATACGTACGGATCCGTCGACAGCCGATCGCGTCCGGCAGCATGTCGACGCATACGATCAGGCGGTAACAGCCGTTCGCGGTCGAAAAGGATGTCGACGCACACGATCGGCACCGTACGGCACCGTACGGTTGCTTGCGAACGTATCCGCACCCAGTCAAATAGTTTCGTTCCTACCACGTGTTTGAGTGCACTTTCGAAAATGAGTGTGCTCGCCCGGTCACGGACGAAAGGTTCCGATCGGACACGACGTCATGCGAACGGGGCCGATCGCAAGTGAACGGAGCCGATCGCATGCGAACGGAGCCGTACGCGTGTCGCGGCATACTTTCGGCGACGTTCACATGTCGCGGAAGACGCCCGCGGTCAAGCTGTTGTGCGCAGCTTGGTAATGTAGACTTAAAAACAGTACATTATATGATTCAGTATCGTTTATAGTACATTACTACAGAGGCCGGGGGTTGCCGGCCGAAGACATATAGACAGATATGGATAGGTCTGAGGCGGGCAACCCATATTTCCCGCCGAGGTATGTATAGTGCTTTTCTCAAACATCAAACATAATAATAATTCATTAAAAAAATTAAAACAAAAATTACAAAGTCAAATTACTTCTTCTTCTTCTTCGTCGCTTCCTCATGACTGAGGGTCGTGACTACTTGAGGCCATAATTTTGCGCACCAAAGCTCTCCACTCCACACGGTTTTCCGCTTTCCGGATTGACGCCTGTAGACTTTCTTGACAGGCGTCTTTCACGGCATCGGTCCATCGGGTCGGCGATCTTCCGCGGCCCCTTTTTCCTTCCACATGGCCAACCACGATGAGCTTTTCCAAATTATCTGGCTCGCGTCTAGCCACGTGACCGAAGTACCTACTGCAAGATCCGCTGAAGGCAGATGGTCGATAAGCGGCTCTTGATCTTCAATTCGGCCAGGATCGACGCATTAGTGCGACGTGCTGTCCAAGGGATTCCTAGCATTTTACGCCAGCACCACATTTCGAATGCGTCAATCCTGCTCTGAATACGTGCCTTCAGAGTCCAGGTTTCTGAAGCGTATAGAAATATAGAGAAGATCAGGGTTCTCATCAGCTTAGTTTTGGTTCCTCTGCTAATACCTCTGTTCCTCCAGATCTTCTCTAGGCGCTTCACTGCAGCCTTTGCAATCTGAGCTCTTCTAACAACCTCTTTTTCACAGTCACCGTCAGCGGCAACTAAAGATCCGAGATAGACAAATTTGTCCACGGTATCAAGGTCGGCTAGTTCTCCCGTTCGCTGCATTTTGGCCGCCCGATCCACAAACATGAGCTTTGTCTTGGACCGATTGATATGCAGGCCATACTCCACACTCACTCTTTGGACCCTATGCAGAAGCTCAGCAAGTTGACTTTCACTAGCGCCTTTAATGGTAGTATCTTCTGAAAAGCGTAGATTATTAATGAGATGTCCTCCGATTCGTATGCCTCCATTCCAATCCTCGAGTACTCTTCTCATGATGTGTTCGATTGCGAGATTGAATAGTTGTGGCGATAAAATACACCCTTGTCTAACTCCACGGTTGGTCTGAAACGGTGCCCTCTACCCTGATCTTAGAACTGCCGTCGAGGTACAGGTTCTGCACAAGGAAAATGAGATGATCTGGTATACCCATCTCTCTCATGACTTCAAACATTTTCATCCAGCTGATGCAGTCAAAGGCCTTTGCATAGTCAATGAAGCACAGGGCCATCGGCACGTTGAACTCTCTAGCCTTTTCGATGAGCTGCCTGATGTTCAGTATCTGCTCATGTGTACCTCTACCTCTGACAAAACCCGCCTGCTCCTTTGCAATCTGCCCGCCTATGAAATTTTCGAGCCTTTTATTGAGGATATGCAGAAAGACTTTGCTCGCATGGGATGTTAAAAAGATGGTACGGTAGTTCTCGCACTTCTTTGTAGAGCCTTTCTTGTGCAGCGGTACCACCACTGACTCCATCCAGTCCTCGGGCCATTGACCGGTCCTCCAAACTTTTAGGCATACGAGATGAAGAACCTTTGTGCCTTCCGGACCCAACCACTTGAGCATTTACGCGGATACTCTGTCTCCACCACAAGCTTTGTGTTTCAGCCGCAGCACTGCAGCTTCGACTTCATGTAGGAGGATATCCGGCTCCCTATCAGTGAAGTCCATCCGCTCCTCGATGAAGTCATTTTTCTCACTGTATAGCTGTTGGCAGTACTGGCGCCACCTCTCAAGCACAAGATGTTTATCTACCAGTGGTGCTCCTTGTTCATCTTCTATTGTCCAGCTCCTGGGTTTAAAATCCTTAGCAAGGAATTTCACCTTTGCGAACATGTCTTTGGTGTGTGCATGATTTGCCG
Source organism: Acleris literana (assembly GCA_946894065.1). Taxonomy (NCBI): domain Eukaryota; kingdom Metazoa; phylum Arthropoda; class Insecta; order Lepidoptera; family Tortricidae; genus Acleris; species Acleris literana. Next base: position 4,059,158 of record OX335695.1, read on the forward strand.
CTTTTTCCATGTCTTGGCATACTTCGTCGATGGCGGCATTCTTATCCCTTCTGCACAACCTTTGAACTATGCCATGCAGTTCCCGATAGCTCTTCTGTCCTCAATGAACGACCATGTGTCGCTCTTCATCCAGTCAGCCTTAGGACCCGACTCTCTAACTTTCGCCGCTACCTCCTTGGCCGTTTCCAGGGCGACAGTCTTCAGGGTCTCCCAAGAAGCGTGTGCCGAATCAAAAGGGTCCACTTCCAACTCCTTAAGGCGTAGTCGCGCAATTTTCCGGAACTCATCTTCGGTCTGCATTGGCAAGTTAATAGGTCTCTTCGACAATTTTATACGAGCAGCGTTTAGTCGGATTTTAACGGCAGCTGCCAGTAGTTGGTGATCACTACCACAGTCCGCTCCTGGTCGTGTTTTAGTGTAAGTGATAGACGACCTCCATCTCTTGCCAGTCATGATGTAGTCAATCTGGTTTCTATATTTACCATTCGGCGACGTCCAGGTGTACAGTCTTCGCGGATGCTGTTTGAACCACGTATTCATCACTGTCAAGTTGCTCTCCGCGCAGAAGTCTAGCAACATTTGTTCACGCTCATTCCGTTCACCTAAACCATATCTGCCTACATTTTCTCTAAGGTGTTCGTCCGATAAAGTAGCTCCTATCTTTGCATTAAGATCACCTAGCAGAACTGTAATTTCTTTAGATGATATGCCTTGATAAACTTGACTTAACGTGTTATAGAAGTCAGTAATCTCTTCCTCGCTAGACGCAGAAGTGGGTGCATACACTTGTATCAGATTTATCGGGTGAGGCCACGCTTCCAATTTCAGACGTGCTATTCTGTCACTTATGGTATCATACCCGAAAATCGCATTTGCTACGTGTTTAACAATTACAAAACCGACTCCACTGAAACTGTTCTCATCGCTACCTGCATTTATCATAGTCATTCCTTTGCCAATCTTCGAATGTCCACATTGTTTGAGATGCGTTTCGCTTAAGCCCAGTATGTCCAGTTTGTAACGACCCATTTCTGCCTCCACTACCTCCAGTTTTCCCGCTTCGTTTAGTCCGCGCACGTTCCATGTGCCTATCATTAGAGCTTGGTGCTTGGTGTTGAGTTTCTTGTCAGCAGTAGTCCAATTTCTGCAAGTAGCCTGGTGACCCACTGCATTGCAGCCGGTAGCCAATTTCACACCAGGGGACCCGGAACCCACCTGGCGCCGGGGGTCAGCCGGATGGCATGACAAACTATTTCTTTGTGTGAACCTTATCATAGTTTTCTTGGGATGTATTAGTCACGGTAGTGTCCCAGTCCTTTCCGTACCAGGCTTTTTAGGGAGTTATTTGTGTCCCAAGGCTGCTGCAGCCTCCTCTAGCCGGTTTCCTGACTAGGTGTATGGTTATCCCGCCATTTACTCGGTCGCCAGAGCCTCGTCTGTTGTCAAGCAGGGAGCACCACGGACACCTATTGGTTACCGCCGCCATCCGGCGCGTGCAGGTGAGGTTGACATTTGGGTCGGAAAGATCTTGAGTTCCGTTCTCCCCTTACTCCCGTAGTCAAATTACTAGGAGTGCATAAACATTTAAAGTAACCTACAGTGCTCAGTCATCCGCGCTGTATCGTGTGCGCCCGCCCGCCCGCCGGTGCCCCGCAGCGCACCGCCTGCTATCTAAGATGCGGTACGCACCCCTAAATACCTTTGTTCTCCTAGTACTTTAGATAAACATGCAAATGCTTTGGTTGGATGCACGGCTTAGTATATTAAAAAAAAAACAGCTATCTAGCCTGTTCATAAACACAGCCGCCATGTTTACACTAAAATAAAATAAAAACGTTTATTGTTTTTTTTAATACGCATATTGGCAGAATGTCATGATGCCTGTGCCACAAATTTATGTGGAATGGAAATTAAAAAAGAGGACTTTGCCGGCTTAGGCCTGCACGATTTGTATGAAATTCCATAAACGACCTCTTGTCCTAGCCGCACCTGAAACGTCATACTTGGCGGACTATTATAATGAACATAACATCAATATTTCATGGCATGTTTGAGAAAAAGACCATAAAATTCTTTCTAATCCGATCCGTTGTGGGCCGTTTGGTGGAAATAGTGCTTTAGTGTATCTCAATTTAAACCCATGACCTACCCGGTCTTCGGCTCGATGCCCCCCATCTGCAGTGTGCCCCAGAGTAAGCAGGTGTCACTCATGGCTCCCACATAAGTGGCGCATTGTCTTCCAGTAAACCCACCAGTCCGGAGAGATTCAGCCATGTAGTGGAAGCACCTGAAATTGGGACACAAAATTATACCATTTCTGTCATCATTTTTCATTTTGAATGATCAATAAGGATTTTTGTAGGTTATCTTAACCATGGGTTACGTAGGTTGGGTTAAGTTAGACCTGTGACCAAGAAAATATAGGGAACTCCTGCACTTGGAAATTCGTGACGATAAAATGATAATTCGGCACAGTTAAACATTAAATGATTGTCGGTGATTCAAGATCAAATTGAAATCAAGACTTGAAGGATCCTGTACTTGATGATGTTATGATAGACTGACCTGTCATGGTCGCAGATCATGCCAGAGCAACCCGGCATGCCGATCCCACCGTTTGGATAGAAGTCCACTTGGCCTAGGGGAGTCACGTAGCCAAGGTTGCCAGCGCTGGTGTGAATAACCTCAGTGTAAGTGCCATCGTCTTCGTGGAACTTGTTGTCGTTAGAAACCCAGCCGGGTAGAGCCGGGTCCAAGGCTGGAATGTTAAATAGTAAATTGTTAAGCAAGGGATGAAAGTGATCAATTGCATCCAGAGGTATTTAGGCCACAAGAGAGCTAGCGAGTGCGCCTATAGTTCAAGGGTAGAATTTATACTTTAACCCGAGTTAAAAACTACTTTTCATTTTGAGTAGGAGAGGAGAAAACAAAAAAGCGTATGATATTATTTTATTGTTGTTCAAAAATGTTAAGTGTATTGACAGTATTTTTTTATTTATGATTCTTCCATGGTCTAGAAAAGAGACAACATTAGCTGAGTAACAACTTCTTTATTCAAAATCTCTTTTCGCCCTAGGGATGGAAATGTTTCTTATGTTCGTTTCAACAATATCAATTTCATGCCCTCATAGAGGTTGACGAATGATGTCGAAACAGGTTAGGTCTCGAGAGCAAATAAAATGGTGCTGGTGATAGAAATTGCTGATAATGTATCTTCTAACAATTCCAGACTGGTGCCCTCCCAGAAAGTGACAGTTGATGTAAACACAGGTTGGGTCTCGAATAAGAACATGCGATATGGTGATAACGTTGCTGATATTGGAAGACTTTCCGGTGATGTAAGCCACGTTGCCGTTGATGTACCTTCCAACAAAACCAATCTGGTACCCTCCCAGAGATTTATCAATAATGTGAAAGCCTAAGGCTAACAACAAAAATATCGTGCTACAGTGGATCCCCCCCTCACATATAGGCATTGATGCGAATGAAGTAGCAGATCAAATTGCCAGAGAAGCGGTGTCTGAGGGTACACATATACATATTTTGCCCTTTTATTAGGAAGTATTGGGTAAGGTTAAAAGGCACTGTTATGGATTATGGAAAGAGTTTTTTGACAAGCGGTCCCAGGAATGTGGCATATAGTACAAAACGATCCAACCTGAACCCTTGCAGTCTCCCTGGATTAGCGACAGCTCTCTATCGCGGCAAGATCTGGTTGTAGCGATGAGATTTCGGTCCGGGCATATCCCCGGAAATAAATTTAAATTCGTAGTGGGTAAATCTGATTCCCCTAATTGTACTGATTGTGGAGTTGTAGAAGACGTGTACCATGTCCTGGTGGACTGCGTGCGGACATTGTAATACTGTGTTGGCAGATCCAACTTCAGCCCAGGCTAAATTAATGTTTAAGATTTATACAATGTGTATGTACATTTAAGAATTCCTGTACAATGTATTTAACCGTATGGAGCGCCATGATCGTTTTACGACCAAGCTCCTTAAAACAATTTAAAAAAATATATATGTGAATGTGTGTGTGTGTGGGTCTTGAGAGCAAAGAAGATGATGATAATGATGAGAGACCTATTGGTGTTGTAAGCTACATTGCCGAGACTGATGGTTTGGATCCCGGTCGGGTGTTAAGGATGAACATGGCCATGACAATGATGATGATTGAAGACCTACCGGTGATGTAAACCACGTTGCTTTTGACCAATCTCCCAATGATGCCAGACTGGTACCCCCCGAGAGAAAGACCGATAGAGTGGAAGTAGGTTGGGTCTTGAGGACAAACATGGCGATGACGATGATGATGATGAAAGACCTACCGGTGATGTAAGCGACGTCGCCGTTGACGTATCTGCCAATGATGCCGGATTGGTGCCCCCCGAGAGAGTGGCCGATGATGTGGAAGCGGGTCGGGTTGGTGCCAGTGACCTCGCATAGCCAATCCACGAAGCGGGCGACAGATTGTCCTGAAACAAAAAAGAACGGCGGTAAATTAAAGTTCTTTTCAGCCCCTTTTTTAGCCGACTTCAAAAAAAGGAGGATTCTCAATTTGTCGAGTTTTTTTTTTAAGCGCTCGCAGTTATTAACTTTCTCTAGTTGATTATAATTGATAGCTATAACAAAAATTTACCAGAGGTATAAGTATTGGCAACGGCTGCGATGTAGTTGATGGTGGTCCCACCAGCACTCCAGTCCACTGAGATCACGTTCACGTCCTCAGCTTCCAGGAATGCTAGAAAAGGAAAATAAAACAATAACTCAAAAAGTATCTACACATTTATTAATTTAGAAAGGATGGATGAAAGAAGAGTTGCGAAAGTAGAGATATGGCGAGCGAGAGTTAGTGGGGACGCCCTAGGCGGTCGCGAATCTGATCACGCAACATGAATTTGAAGGGCCAAATCAAAAGCTCCCCAAAACCGACGAACGTGCATGAAGAGGGTAATTAATGTAGAGGAAGCGAAAGTTGTATGTGACCGGTGCACCTGGTGTTCCATAGTCTCTGCCTACCCCATTGGGAGACAGGCGTGAAGGTATGTATGTATATAAAACCGGGCAAGAGCATGTCGGACCATGCTCAGTCTAGGGTTCCGAAGCCGTTACTACAAACAAATTATACCTCGCGACAAACTTAACTTCGCCGTTGGAAAACTGTTATCCCCATACATCGACATACGTCGCGGTCAGTTTACCAACACCGCAAATAAGTTTTCGGTAGGTATAAACATTTAAACCGTATGTAACTCAAGAACCAATTAAGTCTACTTAGTCGTGATAGTTTTCCTATTAAATTCATTATATGTGCTTTCATTTAAGATATTTTTCAGATTTTTAGTATTTGTAGTTTTGGCTGTAGGGGGGGGGACACTTGACTCTAACAAAAATTAGCGCTTTAAAGCTTAATATTTCATAAAAGGATACCTTAATCGAAAAATTGTTTGTGCAAACCCGCAATATTTTTGAAAGACCTATCCAACGACACCCCATAACATAGTACCCTACGAGAAACAAAAATACGTCCTCAAGTTACGTGTAGGGGAGGTAACCTAAAAAAATGTTTTTTCCAATATTACATTTTACCACTTTATTGGCGTGACTAATATGTATATTCATGCCAAATTACAGCTTTCTGGTACTAAGAGTCTCTGAGCTAGGCTGCGGACGGACAGACGGACGGACATGGCGAAACTATAAGCGTTCCTAGTTTGACTACGGAACCCTAAAAACTACAACAATTTATAAGTATTTTGGTTTAGGGAGAATAATAAGGTCAATGATACAATATAAATAAACAGGAGTGAAAGTCTGAGTTGATAACAAAAGGAGGAACGAACTCAAGACCCGTGCACCAGTGGCCATATCTTATAATTACAGCAAGTGTCCTAACGTGCGTTCAGTGTGGGCGTACGTTTGCAGGAGCAGCAAGCTAGTAAAGGGCATACTAGAGAGCTGCTCCATCTGGCTCTGCCTGCGGCCTTAGAATGCTCACGTTGCAAAAATGCCCCAAAATGCTTTATACAAATTGTTTTTTTTTACAGATTAACGTTTTTTTTTACTTGGCTTATTATTCGTTTTTGTAGGTGACCTTACAAAAATAACCTACCGTTACGATTTTAATAGTTATTTATGTAACTGGTACATAATGTAGCTTCTTAAGGCACAAGTACCTTAAGAACTAATTATGTACCGTTTCATACATAACTTTTTCTACAAGCTTAAAATGATAATGACAAAAATAAACAATCGCTAACTTTTCTCGTATACTTTACGCGATTTTTCTGCTAAGAACAAATTAACGCCCCATTTTGTTGATATCTATATTGAACGTAACCATGGTAACCAAATAACAAATCGATGGATATTAACCATCTACTTTCTGAAATTTAATAAAAATATACTTTTAATCAATTGTCTCAAAATTAATTTTGTTTTTAATATACGTAATTGTAATTGGTATTGAAATATTTTTAACGGTTTATTATACAAATTAGGATTTCAAGTGTTTACTAAACGCCGAGACTGATATCCGTAATGATCATAACCATGGTAATAACAATGCTATAATAATTATTATAGAACTGTTATTACCATGGCAACCCTCATTGTAGAATGGTTTTCCCGCTTCGGTTACGCTATAGCTATTAGCGGTGGTATTCTGATAACGATATTAGTACGCGAGTAGTTTTAGTAGCGGTTTATAGTACGCGAGTAGTTTTTTTTAAATAAATGATCCATAATTGCATGAAGCACTTTATCATTTAGGAATTGGCAACTCTGGTAGCATGAATCACGTAAGTAGCTAAGCACCTACCAGGTATGAGAACGGAGTTGGCATTGCCCAGCACGTTGTCGTTCCATCCGTGGAGGATTATGACGGTTCTGCGATTGGCGTCGAAGTTGCTGGCCTGCAGAGCTGCGCTGTTGCCGGAGAGTAGAGGCTGGGACACTGTGGGGTTGGCCCTGAAATGGTACACCACTCACAATCAGCACGTGTTTTTTACCAACTGCGTGACGCAAAAGAGAGTTAAGTATTTATCAGCTTAACTAATTATGTTTATATGTATGTTTGTAATCGAAATTAAATATGGCGGCAACCAGACTCCATATTGTAAAAAAGAAAAAAAGTCGTCGAATTATGACAAATGGGTTGAATAGGTAGGTATTTAAACAACAACTAAGCTTCAAAGTCAAAGTCAAAGTCAAAGTGTTTATTTGTAAACATAGGTAAAACAAAAATAGTGGTGGATTTTTTTTTTATGGTGGAACACTACGTTTTGCCATGTGGCGTACAAAAACATGATGAGAATGTCTCAAACATACTATACTATTCTCCTACGCTAAGAAACAATATTAAATTATGAACAATGAAAAATAAAATAAAAATTAATATACATTATCACGCATCGAAATTTTCGAGCAGAAAATCTGAGATTGAATAAAAACATTTTTGTACAAGCAAGTTAAATAATTTAGTTTTCATTCCCATTGCTGGTAGGTTTCTTAATGTCAAGGGTAACTTATTATATATCTTACTTGCTAAACAGAATACACTTTTATGCATAAGTGCTGTATTGGAGAATGTTGTACACAGATTCTCATTAAAACGGCGGTTTTTACTGGAGACATCACAAACCTTCTTGAATAAATATGGATTCGTTAATAATGTTAGACACCACTAAACACTGGGTGCAAATGATTTATTAACAGTGTAATAAGAGAACGTCGTGGGTTAAAAGAAGATGCAGTGACAAGGAGTAATAAATGAATGCTAAAGTGTGAAAAGAATGGATGAAGTGAAGAAACAGATATATTAAGCAAGAGTAAATGGGAATGTTAGAAGGGGAAGGCTAAGGCGACCGTTCCACGATCAGATCGGGGACGTATTAAGAAAGGGCCAGGTCAGGAGACTCTAAACCGACGCACATGTATGAAGAGAGTTATGAGTGTGGAGGAAGCGAGGGAAGTTTGTCTGGATCGTAGCAAGTGGAAGGAAGTGGTCTCTGCCTACCCCTACGGGAAAGAGGCGTGATTATATGTATGTATGAATCCATACCTGGTGAAAATATGGTAGATATTCTCAGAATCAGGGGTGTATCGGGCCGCCTCTCGAAGGTCACTAATCTTGACCCAGGTGTCCACCAAGTGAGGAGTTCCGTCACCGCCCCTCATGTACTGGTAGCGCTCACCACCCTCATCCAGTTTATAGATGACCTGGTCATCATTGGTCGGTAAGGCTGAAATAAATATTAATACCTAACTATATATAAAAGATGAAGGATAGATGTGAGAAGAGTTACGAAAGAGATATGGCGAGCGAGAATGAGTGGAGATGTCGGTAGGGGACGCCTTTGACCACAGAATAAGAACATATAGCATAGAAACCGGACTATAAGACGTACTTTGCGTCAGCTATCTTTCTCTACTTTTTAGATTACGTATTCCATGAGGAAAAATGTAACAAAAAGTAGGCTGTTTTTTCTTCTTTAACTGTCATTGTCACAAGGTTTTATACAGGGACTTCTTTGTCCTTCCTATAGGAAGGATTTGTCTTTCCTTGTCTATAGGTCCAAATAGGTGCTTATAGATCCAAATCACGCCTTACTTGTGACGATGTACCAAATAACGAAACACAGCTATAGATTCATCTCTTTCCAACTCACTATGAAAAGCATAAGTAAAAAGAAGTCAACCATAATGTATTTTCTGCTTATTTAGTACGGTTTCTATGCCTTTAGTCTTTATTTTGTGCCTTAGACGCAGATACTGCGATCAGATTCAAGATGTCCTGAATCAGGGCCAAATCAAAAGCATCCGAAACCGACGTAAGTGCATGACGAAGTTGATGAATGTGGAGGAAGCGAAAGTTTGTTTCGACCGGTGCACCTGGCGTTCCATAGTATCTGCTGGTGTACATAAACCAGAATTCGTTGTACAATAAAACCTTCCTCCCAAATCACTATCACTACATAGTATAAAACAAAGTCGCTTCCCGCTGTCTGTCTGTCCCTATGTATGCCGTAACGAGGTGTATCTACCTATGTGTTTCACCTCGTTCAATTAAAGTCGTTCTTTCACTTTCTATCTATTTTTATTCTAAATTCTAAATTTGAGCTCATTTTAAATTTGACGATCGCCTGCGCACGATGACGAGTTCAGTCGCTCACAAGCTACCAAGCTATTAACAAGTTCCAAATATAATAACATTATTAAATCAAGTTAATACTTACAACAGTGAAGTGAGTTTTATGTAAAGGACCTTCACCTAAATACCCACTGTTTAATGGCACTACGAGGGTCGATCAATAAGTTTTTAGAGTCGGTATAAAAAATGGGATATATTTAAATCGTTATATATACAAACATTTATTAACGTCATTTAAATGATTTATTTTACCCCTATAAAAATATTTTTATTTTTGTAGGTCAAATTTTGTACCTTAACTAAGTCATCATCAGCTTGTGATTTTTATGTAGTTGTTTTTGAACATTGGTGAGTGAGAAGTAGTAGTCGAAAGTTAGGGCTAAATAACAGAGGGAGCGGTTATCAGTTCTGAAGGCCCTGCCAAGATGCATTGCGCTAACTAGCGTTTCTATTCGATTCGTTTTTAAACCAATCGCGTCACTGATAGATGACGTGATACGAAAAGTCACGTGATCTATCAGTGACGCGATTGGTTTAAAAATGAAACGAATAGAAACGCTAGTTAGCGCAATGCATCTTGGCAGGGCCCTCTGATCTTAGGTCGGAGAGTTAGATGTGAATTGAGAGAATAGTTGAAAATTAGATGGCTTACGTATTATTATGTTCCAATTTGAATTAGATGTGGAATCGAATCAGCGCGAGCTAAACTCACACTTGGGCATTTTTTTGTATTTTTTGTTTTTATTCAGGGTTTGTAGTATAATTATCAGTGATCGGATCTAGGATGCAATTTAAGTCCGTTATTTTAACATGGATATGAATATGACTTACAATCCCGCGAATTTTGTTACCTACCTTTATAAAAAGGTAAATAACTCGTAATTTTAAGTAGTTTACACTATAACATTAACAAAATATGTAATAACTAAAAAAAAATACAGTACTGCATAGAAGAACTGAACGTAACTTGCACGTCTTGTCTTTTATGGTATTTTTATTTGTTTATTAGGTTAACCCTCGACAAAAGTTATTAATTATTAACAATAACCCATTTCCCAAAATCCCGGGAAATCTCGAGTCACATCCATGTTAAGCATAACGTTTGAGGTCGTTCACCCCAAATTGCATCCTAGATCCGATCACTGATAATCATACCAAATTCGACGCTTGTATATTTTATCGTTTTTAGGGTTCCCTACCCAAAGGGTAAAAACGGGACCCTATTACTAAGACTCCACTGTCCGTCTCTCTGTCTGTCACCAGGCTGTATCTCATGAACCGTGATAGCTAGACAGTTGAAATTTTCACAGATGATGTATTTTCGTTGCCGCTACAAACAAATACTAAAAACAGAATAAAATAAATATTTAAGTTGGGCTCCCATACAACAAACGGGATTGTTTGCCGTATTTTGCTCGATATTAATAACGGAAACAGGTAGATGACTGAAAATTAACTTTAAGAAAAAAAAAATAAGGGGGCTCCCACTCCCATACAATAAACGTGATTTTTTATAGATAATGGTACGGAACCCTACGTGGCCGACTCCGACTCACACTTGGCCGGTTTTTTAAGATACAACAACAGTAAAAATATGGTGTAAAAACGTTTCTTGGATCCCCTTTATTATTTCACTTTCTTATTTTTTTTAATATTATTTAGTAAATCCGCCGTAATAACACATATTCTGAAAAAATAAAACAACCCGCTATCTGTTACGGTTTAAAAGATACAACTGTTTAAAGTTAGGAATTTTCTGAGGGCCTAGCATGGTGGCCGTGACAAATGGTCTAAGATCCAAATAGGAGACGATTTGCACCGGGCTGTTATATCAAATTTAATACGCTAAATAACAGTTATGTGGCGAATAGGTAGGCTAAAAATTTCAGTCCAGTACTTATATCATTAAAAAAAAATTGCGAATGCTTGTTTAATAGACAAATTACATACTAATCGAAAGTATAGAATATGCAAACGTTAGGTTTGGTACAAATTATTAGTACCGACTTACCTGTTTATACCTGCCTACCCAATAGTTTGACGGGAAAAAAATAGTCAACCTAACGTATGCATATTCTATAGGCTTCATACTTTCGATTGGTATGTAATTTGTCTATTAAACAAGTTATTGCAATTTTTTGAAACAAATTTAATTTTAAAAAATTTAATTGATTATATACTGGACTGAAATTTTTCAGCCTACCTATTTGCCATATATTACTTAGCATATTAAATTTGGTATAAAATACTTTTTATCGAATAAACAGTCCTATTCGGATCTCCTACTAAAAATGTGGATAAAGCATCCGACACTCTCTTACTTATGTACGAGGGGTGATCCAAAAGTTTTGATAATCGGAGTTGAATATGGGAGATATGTAGATCGTTACATTATTATTGGAATATGCACACTTTCTATATTTGCAAACACTTATTACCGTCATTCATTTGTTTTATTTTACCACTATGAAATAGTAGATTGTAAAACAAGTGCATAAAAAACACAAACGCAAGTCGAGTGTTAAATGGGTTTTATGGACGAGTTGGACACTCTAGTTTTCACTTCGATTGCGAGGAAATGAAACAGCAACATGTAAATTATTGTAAATGGTAATTTAATTAAAATTGACAGTTACATTAGAGCAATGAGAAGTATTTAAAGTAATCGTATTTCCTAGTATATTTAATTTTATTTGTGAATCGATTGTATTTGTGATGCGATATTTGGCTTATTGTCATGCTTTAAATATTTTGATTTACTCAAATATTAAAAAAATGCGACGGAATAAAAATTACAAGTTTATTTCATGCAGTTTTATTGTGTACTTTGGCTGTTGGTATCCTTGCCTTGGTCTTAGAATACTAACGAAACGAAATAAAATAACGAGGTTATTATATGAAGTTAAAGTTGTTCGTGTGCCTGTCGGATTGTCTTGGTCTTCGACGAAGATTTTACTTTATGCACTAGAGCATAAAGAGCCACTTTATGTCGCCTACGCACGACATAAAGACGAACTTTTAGAGCATAAGAAGTGAAAATAATTTTACATTTGCAGGTCAAATTTCGTACCTTCACTAAGTCATCACCAGATCGTAAATTTTTATGTAGTGGTTTTTGAACATTTGTGAATGAGAAGTAGTAGTCGAAAGTTACGGCTAAATAACGGGGAGAGATGGTATTAGTTCTGATCTTTGGTCGACGAGCAGCACCCTTGTCAATTAGAAGGCTCTGAAGCACAATTACTACCGCAAATTCGTTAATTTTTTCTTCAGCTTATTTTTAATATTTTCCCGTAACTATGGTAGAATAATGTTTTATGACTCTCCTAGATTATTTGAACTCAATTGCTAAAAGCTAATGTCGCAGTATTTATTTGTAGGCCTCAATAATCCTGGAAAAGGCCTAAAAAACCATTCAAAATTTTGGTGAGAAAGCTGGAGATAAAAAGTCCACTGCAAAGATAACTTATTTATCCTTTAAAACATAATGATAAATCAAGGTTTCATTTTCAATAACAATATTTTTTATTAGTGTACCAGAACTTTCTCCACACCGCTCCAAATTATTACAAAACTAACACTTATTTTTGCAGTCTTGTAAAATTGTTCATACAGATGATTTTTTTTAGCTATTTCAGAAAAACAAATGAATGATGTATTTTTATTTTTTCTCTAATTTAAGGTTGATTAGTGCCATGGTATATTCCACATTAAAAGAATATCATAATGTGGATGAATCATACTGATTCTCAAAACTTATGTATCACCCCTCGTACGTGACAGAAAGTGACTGATGTTTTATCCACGTTTTGTCACGCGATAAACGCCATATTAGGCCTCCCGGTTTACATACTATTCTTATCACTAATCAACATTATTTCACAAACTGGCGATTAACACAGTCATTTAGGCCCTGATTTACCTACATACCTACCATTCTTAATCACTAATCAATATTATTTTACAAACTCGTATAGTAATGACGTCAATTATCTATCAAGGAATATCAGATATTTTTCATAATATGTTTATCTGTATCCGTATATACAGGGTGGAGAGAACAAACGCCACATGGACGACAACTTCCATAATTATAAAAATAGCCAATTCCACGTAAAGTAATGTTTTTACTGTAACAAAAACCCGCCTTCAAAAAGCAAAAAATAACTTCTTTGCTTTTTGAGGGCGGGTTTTTGTTTTTTTTTAACTTATTTTTTATTTTATACTTTTTAGTGATCATAATTATGCTGTTATTCTTCCACTTCTCAATTAATAAGAAACAATAGAACATTTCAATCTCGCCGCAAGCAACGCCGTGGGAAAGTCATAGTCATATATTTAAACCTAAATATGCTTCGTCATAGTCGCTCAACTATCTTAATCGAAATATCTTGTCGCCACCCTCGAAATATATACCGTTTAGGAGTTCCGGTGGCCATCTGTGGTCTTCATCATCATTTCCACTTCACCAAATAGTGCTTTCCAAGACCAAATACACGACGACATTCGGCGTTTAGTACCGCAAATAACGACGAGTTACAATGAAAAATACTAAAATCGCTATAGGTGTGCCTATAAATTTTGAAGAGTTCCGTCGATTCCTCATAGATTCCACCGTCAGATCTTCATTTTGATACAAATCGGAAAGCACCAGCTTTCAAATAAAAAAAGAATCATCAAAATCGGTTCACCCAGCCGAAAGTTCTGAGGTAATAAACATTTTAAAAAAAACGGACCAATTGAGAACCTCCTCCTTTTTTTGAAGTCGTTTAAAAAGCCACAGTGGTCGAAAAGATGAAACCCCTTTCACCGTTAATAATTTATCATGGCACTCAATGACAAAAGCTTGGTCTGCTAAAGGTGATAAGGTGATTTGGTCGGGTTGTACTATATTGTTATCTCAAAGGGTATACGAGTAGCTTTTCTAGGTAATACTCTATCTACGTGACACGCGTCACGACTAATGTAATGACACGTGGGAAAATGACCCGGAAAATTTACGTATTATGTCATACTGATAAACATTCAAATCCCTCGATAGTACTTACGTAACATTAAAAACTAGGTAAATTCATGGACTGAAAACATTTACCAATATTATAAATTCGAAAGTGTATTTTCACCCGATAAGTAAAGAGGGGTATGTGTATAGATTATTTATATCAGCATTAGGGGTGCCCTTCGACTGACCTAAAATTTTATGTGCTAAATTTGTTCGGTCAAAAATGTTTCCTATAATATTGAATGGCATACTTCTTTTTTAGCATAAAGATTTTTTTGTTCTAAAGCGCTTTTGGTCTAAAATTGTTTCGCCTTAAATTTTAATTACTAAAAGGCTAAATCCATATTATTGTATAAAACACCTAGGTCTCAACTAATCTATACGTTAGGTTAGGTTAGAATTGTGTCAAGCCGCGAAGCGCCACAACTACGCGTAATAGGAGCTCCGCTTGGCGGACGGCGTCGACTTCGCCTCACGTTCAGGGTTATTCCAAACAAATGTTATACAAATTTTTTTTCGACCAGACAGTGTTATGCATACCAACCGATATACACCCCAGCATTAGGTATAAGTTTGCCAAACATTTAGTTTAATTACGAGTGTTATAATACCATCATCAGAATAGAATACATTCGTGAGACAATAAATAAATGAATATTAGGGGACAATCTAACACAAAATGACTTAAAAACAAATATTCGCGCTCATCACACAAATATCTGCCCTTACCGGGATTTGAACCCAGGACCGCTAGCTTCGTTGGCAGGGTCACTACCAACTAGTCGTCGCGTTCATACTACAGTCAAGGAATTTAATTTGTGACCCGCTTTAGGTCCAAAGTCAATCGGACAATCTAAAACAATAAGGTTGAGTTTCCTATTAATTACAAATGACTTGACATCTCTAATGACATTGACGGCTTCAAGCATATTTTTTCTGAAATGGGTCACAAATTAACGTCCGTGGCCGTACAAGCCTACTGCCTAGTTTGAGACTAGGTCAATTTGTGTGAAATTGTCCCCTGATATTTGTTTATTTATTTGCAAGTTTTTGGTATTAAAGTACGCCAAGCTATCAATACCTTATATATCTTGGTTCTGATGCAGTAGGCATTTTGTGTATTTTAAAACCCCTTTGGCAAATCATGAATTATGAATGAAAAGCACAGGACCCATAATATTGCCCTGGAGCACACAAAATTCGTTTTGAAGACCGGTTACTATTTAAATGTCCTACTTAAGGGGTTGTATATGTGGACGCCTTTTTGACCCCCCACGCAAAAAGAGGGATGTTATTAGTTTTGTATGTATATCTGTGAATCTGTGCATCTGGCGTCTGTTTGTGGTGTCGTACCTCCCAAACGCATTGGTCAAAATGTTGTATTTAAAATCTAGTTTAATCAGGATGTCTGTTTAAGAGTAATCAACTCTGAAAGTTGGGATGGACATTATATAGGAAGTTTTTATCTATTTCGTTTTTTATCTATAGTCATAGCTGAAGATGTTGATGATGATGATGATGAGGATGATGATGATGGTGATAAATACCTGCTGCTGCAGCTATAACAGCTAACAAGACGATCCACCTCATTTTGAACTTGCACAATTACAACGTAACTATGTGTTATGAACAAAAATGCAGATGATAAAGTAACCTTTATTATTATTACCGCTTTTTATATATCGATCGAATAGAGATTATATTGATTGATTTTCTTAATCACTTGCCTTCAGTTGATTGCTACGATTTGCAAGATTAGTTTTTGGCGTTGATATGGTCCACGTGGCTCATTTAACGATATTTCTACAAAAACTGATACGGATTCTATTAAACAATATACTTTTTTTTTCATATCAGTATAGTTTGAGATAGTTTCAGTTGCAAGTGTTCCGCCGCTTGTAACTTTTTTGACTGACTTCAAAAAGGAGGAAGTTCTATGTTCCGATGTTTGTATTTTTAGGGTTCCGTAGCCAAATGGCAAAAAACGGAACCCTTATGGATTCTTCATGTCTGTCTGTCTGTCTGTCCGTCCGTATGTCACAGCCACTTTTTTTCGAAACTATAAGAACTATACTGTTGAAATTTGGTAAGCATTAAGATTTTCACACAAAAATAGGATAAAAACAAGGATAAGGGTGTGTATGAAATATGGATCATTTTAATCAAAATTTTGGTAAGTTTTCTTTATGTCCATGTTATGAAAAACCCTTAAGTTCATGTATTATTATAATATTTTTTCAATGGTTTCTTACATTGATAGAATAATTATGAACTTAGGATGTTTTTAAAACTAGATGCCAGCTTTTTTTTCATGATGACTTTTTGTGTAATCACACAAAGTTTGTTTGTCCATACTAGGTGAAAAACAAACATGGGGTACAATTAGTATGGAGAAAGTAACTTTGTGTGATTACAAAAATTCTGATTAAAATGATCAATATCTCTGAAAATACTAAAAATCGCGGATTCGGATACCCCACGACACGAGGGACCAAAATTTTTTTTTTGGACTTCAATGTTCCGGCCACCCTGTATATGTATATACAAAAAATCGTTTAATAAAATAAGTGTTATAATAGTAGTTTACGTGACGGTTGCGTAATGACAGGCATTACAACATGAGTGTGGTTTATGAAACGAGGCACAAGGCGAGTGTGCCCGTGCGACCTACAGACTGAATAAAAATCTTTTTTTTTTTTCATCTTTTTTATTACCTCATTAACGGTCGCAAGAGCAGGCATCGCTATTATAGTGGTTTTTATCAATTGAATAGATATCTTATCTATAGTTTGATTAAATACTTATAAGTAGAAGTAATTAACTTTAATTTATCGATTTTTGTCAATCAACGACCCAGAATGGTGACCGTCGGCGTGTATTTGGCGGCCATTTTAGCAGTTGCTTCAGGTAACTTTTAACCATCTCGAAAAAAAAAGCCAATGGTATTACAAGGTTCTTTATCTTTTGGCAAAATGTGTCGTTTGCCAACCGTTTCATTTGCCAACCCGCTTTTTTTTCTGTAACTATAAGTATTTCAGGATTTTTATAAAAACCGCCCAAGTACGAGTCGGACTCCCGCACGGAGAGTTCCGTACCATTATCTATACAACATTAGCAAAAGCAAAAAAATCACTTTTTTGTTGTAAATATTTAAATATTTATTTTATTTTAATTTAATTATTTTTGTTTAAAGTATTTAGTTCAAGAAAAAAAAGCAGGTTGGGAAATGAAACGGTTGAGAAACGATAAATTTTGCCAAATGATATATTTATGCTTAAAGTTGTTCCTATTCGTGCCGTCACTCTTATAAACAAATCAATTTACCATTATAACTCCATATTCGAGTACTTTTGAAGGTTGAGCCTAGTTATATTATTTATTTATACACTTGATCATTGTCTTCATGTCCATTTTAAGGTAGTAATCTCTATTAATAGCTTAGCCGCCAAAGTATCTTTAAAAAACTCCCCAAATCACTCACTCTTTCTGGACCCGACAGACACTCGAGAGATTTATAACATCATCTTGCAGCTTAAATCTGACTGTGCCTCTGGGTTAGACGGTATAAGCACTACTGTAATCAAGCATGCAAGGCATATTTTATGCGAGCCTCTCACGCATTTAATCAACCTAAGCCTAAGCACTGGTTCTTTTCCTCGTTCCTGGAAAGTAACTTCAATTACACCAATACATAAGCAAGGTGACAAGTCCTCTCCTGGGAACTATAGACCAATATCACTGCTATGTATTTTCTCAATTTTTTTGGAAAAAGTTGTTAATAGAAGACTCATCTCCTTTATTGAATCGCATGGTCTTTTGTCTCCAAGGCAATTCGGTTTCAGACAAGGCAAGTCCACAGAAGACGCGGTCCTGCTACTAACGGAGTTAATCTCGGGATACCTTGACCAGGGTGACAGCTGTCTGGGGGTATTCCTGGACCTGACAAAGGCATTTGACACAGTTTCACTAAAAATTCTCCTAAAGAAACTAGAATATTTCGGTGTCAGAGGTCTTGCCCTTGAATGGTTCAGGAGTTACCTCTTAGATAGAAAACAATTAGTAAGAGTCGGTTCCTGCAAGAGCGATGCAACCCCGGCTAACTTTGGTGTTCCCCAAGGAAGTATCCTGGGCCCCACCCTTTTCATAATATACATGAGTGACATTCATTAGACAAATTTACTAGATGCCCAAATTTTATGCTATGCTGATGACACTGTTATTCTCTTCAAAGGTAACTCATGGAGTAATGTCGTTGCTCTACATCTGAATCTGGGATGGCTGCTATAAATGGCTGGTTGCAAAATAATTTACTTACCTTAAACACTACTAAATCTAATTTTCTTTGCTTTCATAAAACATCAGCGTCAGAACCATCTCAATTAGATAGCATTAAAATCCATGAATGTGCCATTCCCTCTTTGGGCTCTTGTGACTGTGATAGTATTATGCGCGTGCAACATGTTAAATACCTTGGCATTATTGTGGACGATAAACTTAGTTTCCAACATCACATTGTATCACTCTCAAAAAGAATACGTAGAACTATCGCTATCATCAAGTGTCTCAGGGATTCGGCTAGAAAGGAGGTTCTAAAAATGGTGTACTTAGCCGTGTGCCAATCTGTAGCTGGTTATTGTATCACAGTATTGGGTAGCGCCGCAAAAACAACCCTTATTATCGCGGAAAGAGCTCAGAGATCGGTCCTTAAAGTTATGCTAAAAAAACCTTTTAGGCATCCAACCTCGGACCTATACAAAGAAGCTCAGGTTTTATCTATTCGGCAGCTTTTCATCCTCAGAACTTGTCTCCTCACTCATAAACAACGTGTTAGCTCCAGGCTTCATAATTTAATGTTACAAAAAAGAGTATACAGATTGCGGCTCCCCTCAGTCAACTCAAACTTTGCAAAAATATTTGGTGATTATGTTAGGGCATCGGTATATAATGCAGTTCTAAAGTTTTGTAAAATTCACAAAGCTAAATATATGCTCACAGAATAGTTGCTTACTTTGGACTACTATGTTTCTGAAGATGTTTTTAAAAAATTCAACTATTAATACTTCTACAATTTGAATTTTATGTGCTAACCACTCTTAAAAGTATTAATTTTTATAATTAGTATTCAAGCATTGGTAAAAAAAATACATAAAATTATGTATATGTGATGTATATGTGTGTATATGTGCGTGTATGTTTGCATGATATCGACGGTGAAAAGGTAAAAATGCTTAAGCGCCACTTTGGCCGAAAATGAGTTATATATACAGTTTAATTTCATTTTTTTTTCTGCGTTGATCTGTCTAGGACCCACGTCGATCGGAGCACTTTTGTGGCGCTTACGCAGGCTAATTTTTCACGTTTTTTTAAGAACTTGACAGCTAAAGCGACGTTTATTTTGATGTTTTTCGTGTTGAAGCATGTTAGTAATTTAACCTTAGGGAAAATTTTGGTTTGCAAACGTATTAGATTTTTTTTCGATCTTTAGTCGAGTTATTACTGTTAGCAGTTTGAAATGGTTGTAAAAAATTTTTTTTTCGTATTAGCATTATTATCTCCATGCAATAATTTACGATTTGGCGCTTAAGCAAAAATGCTATTCCACGTTTTTAAAGAAAAATGTGTTTAAGCACAATCTAGGTCATCTCAATGTGTAGAATTAGAATGTTAGTAGAATATAAAATAAATAAAAATACAATTTACTTTGATTTAGTGAAAGTAGGCATGTTTCATGTTAGACTGTTACACTGCTTAAGTCTTATTTCGGATTCAGTTTCATATAAAAATATGGGTATTCATTACTAGTAAGAAGAAACTTCAAAAACGTTTAAGAAAATACAATAAATACGCATACATTCTAAAATTTCGCTCAAGTGTAAGCTCCCGTTTATCGCATAAAACCTGTTGAATCGGGACACTCAGTCCGTGGTGACGACGAGTGCGACAGTGATGATGTATAAGTAAGTGCATATCTTGTGAACTTTGCGAAGTCAAGCATCTTGTGTGATAACAATAATACGTATGTGGCCGCAGCAGCAGCTAGTGGTGAGTAGCGACACCACGGACCTGAGTGCTCCCGACGGAAAGTCCTGTTCCTCACCTCACGATTGCCTTCACCGGCCGGTTGGAGTGTACGATAACGAGGCATAGAATCTCACCTCTGGCTATCTTTTATTAGCCGGTCAGAGTCGCAAGAGCTATATATGCTCGAAGGGCGGATGTATTGCATAAGTGGCGAGTGGGCAACTTATTGGCGTTTAAAGTCCAGATGCACCTTTTCACCCTTATTAACCCCTCTGGAACTATTGCCTGTCTGGTACTACGTATATGCGGCGTATATTTTGGGAGACCCATTTTATTGACTTGGCGAGTCACTGTGTACCATTTCAACCAAAATAATTAGCATTGGCGTCATAGTTTTATCAATAGCCTAATTCACCAGTCCATATCATTTAGTCTTACAAAACAACTCAGGGACACATGCTGGTTAGTGTCCCATCACTTTACTAAATTAATGTTGTCTAATGGGCCTCTGCATGTTGGCTTCCATGTACGCCTTGCAAAGTTTTCCTTCCCGTACATACCTACGTATGTAATTTTTTAATTTTCTTATATTAATTTAAATGTTGGCTAGTATCCCCTTATTTGATATAAAATCAAAGGCTACAATTACATTTCCTCTTAATGAATTTGCTGTAAATTCAAATGTTATAAAAGTTAATTTCTAAAATCTTCGCTTTGCATAAATTTTATAAATTTACCAAAGTCTTTAACATTAATTTCCTGTACTAATCATCAGCCATAAGATTTATTTAGTACCTATTACCTACAAATCTCGAATATTTACTTGCTATACTCGAACCAACATAGTGAGGCTTGTGGAAGGCGGAGGGCAATTCCCTCATTGAAACAGAGATAGGAGAGCAGTGCTCGCCATAAAAAATGAACCTTACCAACATTTTTTGTGAAGTAGGTAAGTTTTTTAGTATTATTTTCAGAGCATGAAATAGGAGCCGAAAGCCAAAAACGCTTCGTCTAACACGAATATTTAAAGAAAATAATTTAAAAAAAGTAAGGTTTCATATTATCACTTTTAACCGTATTCATTATAGTGTGAAAATTGGCATTTTGTTTGAGTTTTAGGTTTAAACGATTAAACATTGTGAATATTATATAAAATAATGATAAAGATTGTAATTGTATTGTATTATGAATATTAGACATTTTACAATTATAATTTCTAAAAGTTTTTGGCTTTTATAACAAATAAGCAAGTGATTTAAAAGCATATGACTATTTAGAATATAATTTTATTTCATTTGAATTTATAGCAAATATTTTAGACCCTATTTTGAATGGTTCCAGGTAGTCTGGTAATTCAGGCTGGTATAACTTAGATACCTAGTGAACTGTTAACAATTAATCTTATAGTTAGCAGAAGGTATTCTATCGATTCAATAGAGTTTTGATGATGTTTTAATTGCAATTTGCAAAAAATATACATATATGAAAACGTTATTTTTCAAACGATTCCAAAAATTCGACACGAATCTTGGTCAATCAACTATTCTTTGTCACTAAAATTTTGCAAGCATCTAAAACTTCTACCAATAATAATGGTTTTATTTATGCAGCTATAAACTTTTCAGGATTGTTTAAAAGGTCATTGTATAGAACCCATTAGGTTAGGTTAGGTTTAAATATGTTATAACAATCCCGAAAAGTTTACGGTTCGAGAAAAAACAACATTATATATTATGAATCATTATGTATTACGACCCATTATGTATTTTGAACTTTAATAATTATGATGATACGTACCCGTTAAAATACATTTTGGTACTTCTCTTTCTTATAAGACGTCAAACTTACTAATTATTAATGTATTAGAATTTAAGCTTTTAGTAGTCCGCGTAGAAATAAAAATGCTTGCTGTAAACCCTGTTCTACTTGAATAATGAGTAAAATTAGGCAGTTAAGTGATATATATTTTATAAATAATAAATAATTAGTGACTTTAAGTTAATTCACCATCCAAGATAACAGTAATTATCATTCGTTAGATTATTTACTTTACCAGTTTCTAGGAAGATGAAGTAATATAAGTAAATTTTGATTTTCTAGACACAAAAAATATATACTGTTAGTCATTTTTGCTTATAGTTAGTTGCGATTTAAGCATTTTTACCTGACTGACATTTTTGGAATTAGTGACACAATTATTGCTTAATCTATCTCTGTAACTAGAAGAACTAGGTCATAACTTGTTTCATAATTAAATAGCTGGCATATTCTTTCTTATAAATTTTGATTTTCATGGAAATATTCGTTTTGAGATATGATTTTTTTCTCAAAAAAAATACTTTAAACCTCATTTCTGTAAAGTTTCCAATATGGAGCTTAAGCGTTTTTACCTTTCCACTGTCGATATGTATATTCATATTTACATTTACATTGCCAATCTACCTCGGTCTCCCAAGATACAGGCTTCGCCTAGTTTGGGGGCCTCTGTTTATTTTCTTCACAAGTCAAACTGCGTGTGTACCTCTAATATAGTGTACTAATTTAATGTGTACCTCAAATTTAGTTTAGTATTTAGTGTACTAAGATTTGATGTCGGTACCTTTTTCAAAATGTAATAGTGTACACATTCAAATAAATGATTTTTATTATTTTTTATTTATTATTATTATTTAATATTGTATTTTTTGTTGAAAAGCACATTCGCTGAAAACACCATTACACTGACAGAGTCTTGTCATAAAGATATTTTTTTTTCGAACTATTTCTGACATTGAAAGTGAGGTTTGATAGATTTGATTGAAAAGTGAGGTTTTCGTCTCTGTCGCGCCCAGCATAATAATAAGATGATGATGATGAATATATATTCAACGTCAAGTAGCGTCAGTTTTCTCCTGAAAAATAATAGTACATTGTTGCAGAGGATAGAAAGTACGCGATTTTTGGACGAGTCATATATGTAGAGGGCCGAAACGTAGTTGAAGCCCTCTAGTGTGCGAGTCCATAAATTGCACTTTCTACCGAGGCAGACATAGTGCTTTTCATAACTACTGAAAGGAAATAAAATAAAAATTCATATTCAAAACTCAAATTTTCAATCATGTTAATATGACATCACCGCCAATTTTACCATGGATAACTTTTTTTAAATCTGGACCCCTATTCTCGTGGCACTCGAGATTAATAAACTAACATGCGAGATGTGTCAACTCCATATAAAATTGTATTTGTTTCGCCATAGATCCCATGTAATTTCATCTCTAGTGGTTCGAGATTAGGGGCCCAGTTTGAATTACATTTAAAAAAAAAAGCAGTGACATAGTTTTTATTTTGTGTATCTTTTAGCGAAAAACACCTAATATTTTACGACACAAAATGGTGTGTTCTGATTGGTCGATTTCAATTTTTCATTTTAAGGAGCTATGACACAAAAATTGATTGATTGATTGTCATTGATTCTTAAAGTTGGACAACAATGTTCTCGACCAATCAGCAAACACGCCGACAAAAATATTCGTGGTCTGTCCTTATAAATGACGTTTTGTGACCCCAAACAAGACCATCTATGGGCATATTTCCGAGCAGTGTTGTGAAAAGATAATTTATATAAAAAAGGTGTTGATTAATAATTTGAGGTGGAGAGCCTTGGAGGAGGCCTGTGTCCAGTAGTGGACGTCTTTCGGCTGACATGATGATGATGATGACTTAACATATGACATAAGTGAAATTTCATTGTGTTCCCATGATTGACAAACAAACATCTTCATCTGCTTATTTTTACAATTGATATATTATTACGTGGCGTTATCCATGAAAAGGGACCTTATTGTCGATGGCGCTTCCGCCATTATTAAAGCTGCTCCGATATAAATACAACGTCTCGTAACGCAGTGCGGCGTAAGCGCCATCGACAATAAGGTCCCTTTACATAGATAACGCCACATGGGTACACTACATAATCTCGAAATAGTATTTTCCTAATTTGATAAACACGAATTTCAGAATTCCGATTTTGAAATTTCCGAATCATCACTATTCCGAATTTTAGTTTCACGAAGCATCAAAATGACGATTAGAATCCCGAAAAATATTTTTGCCGAATATCACAATTCCGTATATTCCTAATCCGAATCCCGAATATTTATTATTCCGAAATTTTAGAAGCTCGAATTCTCTAAAATTTTTTATTAAATAAGCGCCTGATTTATTTATTTTATCATACCGTGTATAATATTTAGTATGCATAATGCTCAAAAACCGTAAGAAATGTCCGACAAAGTCGACGGAGCTCCGCCTTGCGGAGCTCCTGTTCCGCGTAGCTAAGGCGCTTCGCGCCTTGATGCAACTCTAACCTAACCTAACCTGTCAAGGTGAGATTGACCTAATTTAGTAATGTGCTCGTCTTCGCACCTAACTTTTGTGTCAAATAGAATACTTCAATTCAATTCAAGTGGTTAGTTTCATAATTTCGAATTGTACATTACCGATCTGGTTTGTGAAGTTTCGGAATTATAATTTTCGTAAAAAAGAAAATTCGGAATTGTCAACATTCGTCAATACAATCTTCGGAAAAACGTTTTCGTGGTTTTAATATTCGGTAATATAAAATTCGAGATTTTGATAATTCGGCCTTATATTTTTTCGGTATTGTAAAAATTCGGGATTATGAAATTAGGTATTTTCAAATTGGGAATTAAATAATTCGAGATTTTAGGGTGTTCCCAACTATTAGCAATATAGTTACATAATAACATTAATTTTGTTTGCTTTCGTCAATTCGCAATCTCTCAAACATTCCTTAGATTAGATTTTTAATTAAGTTCAGTTTTTTTATATGAGGCATAATCTATACACAACATAACACTAGAAATGAGACATCGAGAGTATAGTTTATGAATATTTAGCTGTAGAAATATTAGTTTATTTACTTTTCGTGCACATCCTTGTAAGTGCCTATCCTCTTACAGTTTCCTCAGTCATGGTAAGGTTAACTGGAAGAGATCCCTTATAGGGATAAGTTCGCCTTTGTAGATGTTAATCTTAAGTGTATTTACGAGTTTACTTGTAATTGGTTTTTTGTGCAATAAAGAGTTTACATACATACATACATATATCGGGTAAGTTTGTATGAACATTACTATCTTGTTTTTTACGGCTACGTTTGATTTTCTTATAATGGTGTTGAGGACCTCTAAATTTTATACATAAATTTATAAAAATGTAGTATGTGTTAAATAATATCGGAGCGGAGATATTAAAGATTTAAGTCTTATTTTTTTGTGTTAAAAGTAAGCCCAGGTATTAATCTACCATAATATTATGAAGAGGAAATATTTGTATTTTTGTATGTTTGTAACGAATAAACTCAAAAACTACTGAATTTTTATCGAGATTTTTTTTCTGATATAAAAAATTATTTGACTATTACAATGCTACATTATCCCTGACTAACATAGGCTATGTTTTATTTTTCTACGCGTCCACAGTTAGTATTTAAAATAAACAAATAATAAAGTTCACAATGGAGTGTTGGCCCTACTCTGATGTATGGTAGTGAATGTTGGGTGTGGCAGGACAAGCATGAAAGTCGTATAAACGCAGTTGAAATGTGGTCTATCTATAGATTAAGGAATGAAAAGGTCAGAGAGAAATGTGGACTAAAGAAGATATAGTGACTAAGATTGAAAAATAAATGTTTTAAAAAACAAAAAACCGTCTTCAAAAACGCAAAAAATAAAAAAAGCCGACATCAGTTGGACTAACCTATTAGGTGCCTACAATTTTAAAGAAGTTATTTTTTGCGTTTTTGAAGACGGTTTTTTGTTTTTTAAAACATTTATTTTATTTTATACTTTTTAGTGATCATAATACGCTGTTACGTAGTCCCACTTCTTAGTTAAAATGAAACTTTAACTTATATCAAGCGCGCCGCAAGCAACGCCGCGGGAAAGTCATAGTCATATTTCAACAAGTAAATATTATTCGTTGTAGGTAGTCGCTCAACTATCTTAATCGAGATATCTTATCGCCACCCTTGAAATCGGTACCATTGAGGAGTTCCGGTGGCCATCTGTAGTCTTCATCATTAGTTCCACTACACCAAATGATACTTTCTGAATGCAAATGCTGGACTTGTTACTAAAAATACTAAAATCGCTATATGTTTGCCTACAATATTTGAGGAGTTCCCTCAATTCCTCACTGATCCCCTCATCAGATACAGATTTGGTGACAATGGGACCACCTCGGAAGTATACTCTATCAAACCAAAAAAAAATTTTTGAAATCGGTCGACAATTGACGGAGTAGGTAATCGGTGAACATACATAAAAAAAAAAAAAACATACAGTGGAACGTATAACCTCCTCCTTTTTTGAAGTCGGTTAAAAAGGGCATGCTTCAATGCTTCGGTCATTTGGAAAGGATGGATGAAAGAAGATTGACGAAAGAGATATACAGAGCGAAAGTGAGTGGGAGGATCGGAAGGGGCCGCCCTAGGCGTACTTTTTCGAATCGAATCGGAGAAATACTGGAAAAGGGCCACATCTTAAGTACCCGAAACCGACGTGCGTGCATGACTCGATGTATGAATGGGGAAGAAGCGAAAGAGATTTGTCAGGATCGTAGCAGGTGGAAAGAAATGGTCTCTGCCTACCCCTCTGGGAAACAGGCGTGATTTAATGTATGTATGTAATGAAATAATAAAGTGGGCCATACAAGAAACTTTTTTGAACGTATTTTTTTTGTTGTATTGTAAACACTAAAACACACACAATTATTAAATATATTACCAAAAACAACAAATACTAGAAAATAGTCAAGTAAGATGCGCGCGCGCTGATTCGATTCTAAATCGAATTCAAATCGGAATATAATAATACCTACTGTGCGGCGGCACGGAACCCTCGGTGCGCGAGTCCGACTCGCATTTGACCAGTTTTATAAGTATGACCAAGGTATGACCGCTATTTGTGTGTGTCTGTCTGTGACACCGTAGCTCTTAAACGGATAAACCGATTTGGATGCGGTTTATTTTATTTAAAAGTACGTTTTTTAGCAGTGGTTCTTAGCTAGATTTCATGGAAATCGGTTGGTCCGTTTACGAGATATCAGCTCTGAAAGAAGGGTTCACCATTATATCGAAGGTTTTTATTAAATAGTTATTTATTTGGATATACGGAACCCTCCTCTAAAAACAGCTCCTGAACTATTGAAGATGCGCTGGCCTAGTTGGTAGTGACCCTGCCTACGAAGCTAGCGGTCCTGGGTTCAAATCCCGGTAAGGGCAGATATTTGTGTGATGAGCACGAATATTTGTTCCAGAGTCATTCATGGACGTTTTCTATGTATTTAAAAGTATATATTTCTCTATATAAGTATTTACATCGTTGTCTAGTGCCCATAGTACCATAAAAGTCTTTATCTACATCCATATCATAACTTCCCTACAATATGTTCAGAAGCGATAAGCAAATCGCCTATATTAAGAAACCTGTATCTGTGGTTGCATCTTAATGTTTACATTAAAGTATAGTGCATCGTAATGTTTACATTAAAGTATCGGTAATACTGTACCACTAACTTGAAAATGCATGCCATATCTGTACATTATAAATAAAGTTTTTTTTTTTTTTTTTGTTTAAGCTTTGATACTAAATACAAACAAGTTAACAGTAACACTAACTTAATAAAAGTACAGGCCATATCTGAACATGTAGATAAAGTTATATATGCGGCTATACATAATTAGGCATTAAAACACTCGTGTGATCTTATTATGTACCAGCCACATAAACTACTATTAAATGTTGATCCACCATAGAAACTTGTCATAATGACAGCGTCAAGTGACGCGATATAAATTACATAGGAATAAATTGTTGGTTTTATGCGACAAGGTTCTATAATAATATAATAATAAATTATTTATTTCAGGAAGACCCTATAGGTATAAAATACATTAAACAAAATGAAAATACATTCATCATGTCACAACGATACAACACGTGTCCAGTTAACTTACAACCTATTACTTACTTTTAGGGTTCCGTACCAAAATGGTAAAAAAGGAACACTTATGGTGAGACTTCGTTGTCTGTCTGTCTGTTTGTCTGTATATCACAGCAGTTTTTCTCAGAAACTATAGAAGCTATCAATTTGAAATTTGGCATAGTTGTATAACTTGCTTGCCCGCATCTGTTTTTAGTAAAAAAAGTAGGAAATTATTTATCTAAGTATTTGTTAAGGGGTCTAGAATGGGGGGTTGCAAAATGAAAGTTATTTGATTATAGCAAGCGGGGTGTCATATGAAAGGGCTCAGTCTGCACATTTCGTAACTTTTTTTTTTATAATTTTTGGGACGTACTTTTTGATTTATACGCAAAAAAGTACAAAAAATTACCGTTCCCCCCCTTATCTCCAAAGTTTATGGACCAAAAAATCTGAAAAAATCCTGATTTCAAGATAATTACTTATATTTTACAGGAAAAATAAAATTATCAAAAATCTTTAAAAATCTGTATTAAAATTTAGGCTAGTCAAAATGGGCCTTAATGCATAGATAATAAAGTTCATAACAAAGTAAGTATTTTCTTTTGCTTTTTACAACCCTATTATCTTAAATACGGAACCCTCGGTGCGCGAGTCCGACTCGCACTTGACCGGTTTTTTATTATGGTCACGGTGTACAGAAAGCCAGTGCTCGCTGATTCGACAGTCCCGGCGTCCGGACAAGGCGCGGAGAATCCCATTGCTCGATGAGCTCATTATAGCAAAGAAGTCCGCGAACATGCTCGACGCGCTGCAGTAGCGCGGTAACTTCATCAGAGTACGATACGCGTTGTTGTATTGAACTCTGATGGATCTCAACGCGCGTCTCGTGTAGTTGACCCAGAGCTGGCATGTGTAGAAACATTGACAGAATGCTCTGAACAGTGTCAGCTTTACTGGGTCAGTACACCGCGCAAACATGCGCGCGAGCATGTTGCTTCTAACCGCCGTAGCCCGCCTCTCCCGTTTTATATCGAGGTCATCTCGGAGGTGGCTAATCAATTAAATTCCGTGACCGTACAAGCCTAGAACTTAGTTTGGGACTAGGTCAATTGATGTGACACTGTCCTCTGATATATATTTTTTGTTGCAGCCTTGCCGGTTGAAGACCCGATAATCAGGACGCATCCAGGTCCTCGTTACCAGCATGTGGCTGATGGAGAAGGGAACCTGCACCTCGTGGACCTTTGGCTGAAGGCTAGCGATATCTCAGAGGCTGCGAGATATCTCCCCGACTCCCAGAATGTCTACCATCTGTTCACCAGGTCTGACAACCATCCAAGCCACTTGTCTCACCGACGATGAGTGGGTAGCGATTAAAGCGAGCGATCAACTATTAATATATTATATTATTGACACATGATCTATATCTTTTGTTTCTACTAACTAGTCGAAATAGTTCTCGCCGGCGGCGACAGCGCGAACATCCAGCAATCAACTATTATTTATTATACAGGGTGGAAAAAACAAACGCCACATGGACGGCAACTGCCTTAAATATTGAAAATAGCCAATTATACACAAAGGAGACTTACTTATGACTATGACAAAAATATAAAGTCGTCGGTAATTGATAGTGATTATTTATGTCTATAACACATACACCTTTAAGGCCGAGCCACACCGGATGCGTGACGTGCACGTGCGCGTGCGCGTTCGCTTTCCACTGCGTAGTATAGTATGAATTCTCATTACGACATGTCACTATACAACGCAGTGGAAAGCGAACGCGCACGCGCACGTGCACGTCACGCATCCGGTGTGGCTGGGTCTTTAAATTAAATAAAGACCGTTAAAAAGCCCTTCTTTATTAGTTGTCATATTCGACCAGTTCGATTCCCGGTTCGAGTCCCGCGAACATGACTACCTTACCAAACCGTATATAATGCGTCGAATCCGAAACCAGTGAATGCTCCGCCACTGCAGATCAACCCTCTCTCTTTTTTGCTGGGACCTCTTTGATATGTCTGAGTCTCACGGAAGTTTTATGTTTATATACCACATTTTCAGACAGAACCCCACAGTAAGTCAGCCGATGCTGATGGGCAACACTGGCCTCATAGGCCTCACCAACTATGACCCTCAACGACGCACCATTATCCTGATACATGGATGGAACAGCGGAGTTTCTTCACCACTCAATACCGTTCTCGTTCCAGGTTAGTACAAAGAAACTGGCTGCTAATCATCTCATTTCATACATATAATCACGCTCTTTCCCGTAGGAGTAGGCAGAGACGACTTCCTTCCACTTGCTACGATCAACTTCCCTCGCTTCCTCCACACTCATAAGTCTCTTCATACACGTGCGTCGGTTTAGAATCTCCTGACCTGGCCCTTTTTTAATACGTCCCTGATCTGATCGTGGAACGTTCGCCTTGGCCTTCCCCTTCCTACATTTCCATTTACTCTTGTCTCGTACTTTGCGTCAGCTATCTTTCTCTACTTTTTAGATTACGTATTACATGAGAAAAAATGAAACAAAAAGTAGGTTGTTTTTTCTTCTTTAACTGTCATTGTCACAAGGTTTTACACAGGGACTTCTTTGGCGTTCCAATACTATAGGTCCAAATAAATACTATAGGTGCTTATAGGTCCAAATCACGCCTTACTTGTGACGATGTACCAAATAACGAAAGAGCAGCTATAGATGCATCTCTTTCCAACTCACTATGAAAACCATAAGTAAAAAGAAGTGAACCATAATGTATTTTCTGCTTATTTAGTACGGTTTCTATGCCTTTAGTCTTTATTCTGTGCTTATAACTGGCTAAAACGTTTCCGCTAAAAAAATGCTTACTGCGCAGGTACATCGTTGTAACTTATATTTGTGGTACTACTGTAACTTCTGTTTAACCGTAAGGCCAGCCAGTTTGGAGCAGACCCTTAGAGGTTCAGCACTCCTGGTACCTGACACCTACTATTATTACAGAGATCTCGTCGTGTTGTTCTCCTAGTCATTATTTCTAATTTAGTGCTAGTTTTATTATTATTATTTATTACTTTATCACCTTGTAATATCACTTCCTTTTAAGTATTATTGTGTTTTACTTCTCCGCAATGATGGTCTTGCCCGAAGCGCTAGTAGATTCAATGCATATTACCGACGTGTATAAAATAAAATAAATGTTTAAAAAAACAAAAAACCGCCTTCAAAAAGCAAAAAATAACTTCTTTAAAATGGTAGGTAAATAGGTCAGTCCAACTGAAGTCTGCTTTTGGTTAAAATATTGTTGGACGCCGACTTCAGTTGGACTGACCTATTTACCTACCATTTTAAAGAAGTTATTTTTTGCTTTTTGAAGGCGATTTTTTGTTTTTTAAACATTTATTTTATTTTATACTTTTTAGTGATCCTATTTATGCTGTTACGTAGCTCCACTTCTAAATATTAATAAGAAACTATAGAACATTTCAAGCTCGCCGCAGACAACGCCGCGGGAATGTCATAGTCATATTTAAACCTAAATGTGCTTCGTCATAGTCGCTCATCTTCCTTTATCGAAATATCTTATCGCCACCCTTGAAATAGGTACCGTTAAGGAGTTCCGGTGGCCATCTGTGGTCTTCATCATCAGTTCCACTTCACCATATAGTACTTTTCAAAAGCAAATGCATGAGTTACAGTGAAAAATACCAAAATCGCTATAGGTGTGCCTATAATATTTGAGGAGTTCTCTTGATTTCTCCATGATCCCATCATCAGATCCTGACGTGGTGACAATGGGACCAACTAGAAAGTATATCCATTCGAACAACGAAAAAATTTTTCAAATCGGTCCAGTGGTCTTCGAGTAATCGGGGAACACACATAAAAAAAAAAAAAAAAATATCCCAACGAATTGAGAACCTCCTCCTTTTTTTGAAGTCGGTTAAAAAGAGCCCTCATGTCGCCAATTTACTGAATATATTTAGTTGGGTACAGCAGGAGACTCCACATAATATGTTAATGTGGTCCTTCTGTCCCCAGCATTCCTGTCAGCTGAGGACGTCAACATCATCGCGGTGAACTGGACGGCTGGCTCGAACACCATCAACTATATTGCAGCCGTTGAAAATACCAGAACTGCGGGTAAGGCTTTTTGTAAAGTCAAACCCCTGAAGCTGAGCTGAGTATGTATGTTTATATCTGCTGTAGGATTGTAACTCTCAAATCGATGGACCGATTTGTTTTTTTTAAATAAAAGCTAGGTTAATTTTGATGGTTCTTAGCTATGTTTCATGAAAATCGATTGGGCCGTCTAAGAAGGTCTAAGACACATCAGGGGGATAATCATGACAAACTAAAGCAGTTAAATTTAGGTTGAAAGAAAGGGACAGATGACTTGCTATAGCTCTGTCCGTTTCTCTCATCCTACATTGAACTACTTTAGTATGTCATGATCACCTACTCTGAAAGAAGGTTTGCCATTATTTCGGGGATTTTTTCTATTACTAGTTTCTGAGTCTTGGGTGTTGTGTATCCCTCTTACTAATAATTGAGTAACGGTGGTATAGCTATACAATGTTTTGTCCTTATCTGTCATTGTAACATTTGAATTTGACAGATAAGGACAAAACATTGTATAGCTATACCACCGTTACTCAACGTTTATTACTAAGGGGGTATACATATAAGTTTGTATGTGTATTTCTCTATACAGGGTGTCCGGGAGATAGTGGCCGGGAGATAGTGGCCAACCTTACAGGGCTGGATAACTCAACTCAAGAATGTCAAAATAATAAGCATGTTAATCTTTGTCTAGTACAAGCCTAGAGCTTAGTTTAGGACTGGGTAATTGTGTACAATTGTTTACTAGTTAGCGTAGTGCATCTTGGCAGGGCTATCGGTCCGCGCGCGAGCTGCAAGGAATCGGGGGTTGGGAAGAAGACGGGTGTGCGCCGAACCGCCCATCGCATCGTACCCCCAGTACGAGGAGTTGGCCTTATCACTTTAGTTGGCTATATCATTAGTACAGCGGGCGCGCGCCCAATCCCCGATTCCTCCGAGCTTGTGCGCGGACTGTACTTTCCGGAGAGAGATTGAGGCGGACCTTGCTATGTCCAGCTTAGCGTTGAAAAAGTCCGGTAAAATCCCGTTTTTCCAAACAACTCGTTTTTGTCGGATTTTTAAGGAATTTTAGACAGTAGAATAATAGTTATATTTACAATGAAATTTTCTGCTCTTATTTAATCTATATTAGGTCTTATTTGCACCTACAAAAGGGCGACATCGACGACATGGAGGCAGAAGCAATTGAAATAGGTGGCGAGAGTGTCAGTGATTGACTATGAATAAATAAATGGTCATATTCATTTGTTATTTTTCCTAAAAAACGGAAAAAAACTAAAATTTCATAAACTTCTGAAAAAACTTTTTATTTTTTCCGCAATTTTTAACGCTAGCCAGCTGTGCAAAGTCCGAATGGTCATTAGGAGTTTATCTTTAGCAGTTCAGAAAGAAAGGAAATATGTAAAAAGAGAGTCCGCTCAAATAGCTACCTTCCGTCCTAAATTATAAGGTTTAAGTTGCAATGGCTTGACATTAAAAACAGTAGCGGCCCTTGCCACGCGCCTCGCCGGCCGTCTACCTGGGTGAGCTCCGACTGTGACATATCATAGCCATTACAACTTGAACCTTATAGCTTGGCAGGGAAGGTAGCTATTTGAGCTGATTATCTTTTTACATATTTCCTTGCATTCTGAACTGCTAAAGATGAGCTCTTTATGACCATTCGGACATCTTAGAAAAATACGACTAGAGTCGTGCCAAGTTAACTCTGCAATAGAATAACCTGGCAACCGCGTGTAATACTTTATATGGCAATATTTTTTGGCTGGCTTGAAACCGGTTTTGACAAGTAGGTGGTATGTCAGATGGCATCCGTAACTCACTATTTATTGTAATAAAAGTAAAAACAATGGTGAAACCTTCTAAGAGTGACGTGCTGCAATTACTGTTTCGCATACTGAGTGATTTCCAACATGTTGAATTATCACAGGACTCTGTTCTTGCTCAAAAACGACAATGTTTACTTAACAACAAGGCGTTGACAGGTTAGTAACTGAATTTTTTTAATCTTTAATTCGAAATTGTCGAATTTTAGACAATCTCGCTCATGTTTGTTCGGTTGATAACAATAAGTGGCGTTTTGTTTATAAACCGACCGTTAAACTTCAAAAAACAAAGAAGTTATTAAAGTTATGTATTACTTTAGTGAAATGACATGGTATTTTTAGTTTTTACATGATATTAAAAAGGAATGATAATGATAATGTATTCAATGCCCACAAAATACCCACTTATTAAATTCTAAATAACATTTAACAATGGTCATGGTCACAAGAAAAATAGCGAAAAATGTTTCATAAGTATGTAAAATAAAATAATAGTAATAATATAAGTATCAAAACTTATTTCTCTTTAATTCGTGGTGTTGCCATGTATTTTTTTTTCAAAACTGACCGTTCTTTGACAGCTGCAGAGTTAGCGTGGTCGGACTCTATACGGCTGATGATGTTGTTGATAATGACGATGACGATTGTCCCCAGGTGAATCCATCGCCCGTTTCGTCGACTGGCTGAACTCGGTAACTGGAGCAAGCGCCACCCACTACCACATCGTGGGACACAGTCTGGGGGGGCACATGGCTGGGATCATCGGAAGGAACGTCAACGGGGCCGTGGCTTATATAACAGGTAATTGTAACCATTTTTATCTACACACATATCATAAGCAAGGATCGGAAAAACGACCGTAATTTTGAAAACATAACCCTGATCCGCATAGCACAGACTTCCTTGATATTAATTAAAAATATTATTAGGTATTTTATAGATTTATTATACAATAATTTATATGTACTTAGCGACAATTTTATTAATGAATGACACCGAAATGTTAATTAGAAAACACAAACACACATACAAACAGTAAACCAATGTCAACGATTGCCCCAATGTCCTCCGTAAACTGTGAACAAACTTTTTCAACTCATAAATAGGTCCTAAATTCGTTATGGAATAACAGGCGAAAATTAAAAAAAAGACATTCTTTTTGATTGGCGAAAGCGTTTTTTTCCCATAACCATTATGGTTTTTTTCTTTAATAATTGTTGCTGAATACATATAAATAATGGTATAATAAATGTAAAATACCTAATAATATTTTTAATTAACATCAGAAGGAAGTCTCTCCTGTACGGAACAGGGTTATGTTTTCAAAATGACGGGCGTTTTTCCGATCCTTGAGCATAAGTCCTCTATTATGCGTTCAAAACCCGTTGGCATTCAGCATTACCTGTGGTAGTAGGTGACAATAATGACAGCTGTAATGTAATTTTGCAATTTCGTTATCGAATATTATAAAGTGATGAGTTTCAAATTTGGAACATCTTCCAAAACCAACGCAATTTAAATAGACCCAATCAATTGAAACGTCAACTTGGTATATTTTTTTGTATAATATCGTACGACATTTGATTTCGAATTACATGAGAATAGGGACTTTATTAGTTTGTCTATGATTTAAAAAAACCATTCATATTCGTGACACTGACATAACAAGTTTGTTTTGCCGCCATTTTTGTCGTCAAGTCGTCGGCTCTGAACGCATCTTAGACCCGATTTCACCAAACGATGTTAACCACTTAACAGACGATTAGAGCTCTAACAGCTGTCAAAATGTATGAACTAACAGTCGATTAATATTGATGAAATTTAACATCGTATGGTGAAATTGGTACTTAGAGTACTTATAATATGTGTGTAAATAAAGTAATGTATGCAACTATACATAAATTAAGCCTTAAATGATTTAAAAAAAACTGAAAATGAACTTTTTGTAAATAACGCTCGTGTGATCTTATTCTCGCCTTTGGCTCGTTTCATAAAACCACACTCGTGATTTAGGGACTCTCATTATGTATCAGTTACATAAATTAGTATTATCCCACGACGCAAAAAGAGGGGTGTTATAAGTTTGATCGCTATGTGTCTGTGGCATGGTAGCTCTGAAATGGGTGAACCGATTTGGATGCGTTTCTTTTTATTTGAAAGCAGGTTTTCTAGCGGTGGTTCTTAGCTAGGTTTCATGAAAATTGGTTTGGCCATTTAAGAGATATTAGCTTTGAAAGAAGGGGTCACCATCATATTTTGGGAGGTTTTAAATACCTATAGATATCTAATAGTCATTTATGACAAGACTGTTGGTAAGTGGGCTCTGAGACCCATAGATATATTGCATTCTCAAGACTAAGGGCCTGTTACACAATCGACGAGTTTTTATCTGCCATATAAAGTTGGCTCTCTCTTTGTCTATTTTCAACTGTAAGAAAGAGAAAGGGCTAACTTTATCTGTCAAATATGCTTTACTTGTCGATTGTGAAACAGGCGGTAAGACTCCGAATGCGTTGCCAACACTGAGGACTAAGATGCCTCTATGCTAGTAATTTCACCGGATGATCTGGACCACAGAATAAGAACATAATAGCATAGTTATAAGTTCACTCGTCCTATGACCTATGATTCAGATGAGAGTTCAATCACTCTATAAACTAGGAGATCAGAACCTGAAAAGGATCTGCTCCAAACACGGCGGACTACCGCTTTTAACACGGCGGACTACCGCTTTTAACATGGCGGACTACCGCTTTTTAACACGGCGGACTACCGTTATTTGATGGATGATGGATGGATGATGATTATCCAATCAACCACAAAAACGGACAGAAATTTAACTACTAGTTATTATTTCCCAACAGCCCTGGAACCAGCTCTTCCTGGCTTCATCACCAACGACCACAAGTTTCGTGCTGACGATGGAGCGTACACCGAGGTGATCCATACCAACGCAGGTGTCCTGGGGTACCTCGGCACCCTGGGCCATGCAGACTTCTACCCGAACGGCGGCATTGGCATGCCAGGCTGTAACTCTGCTGAGTGCGATCACGCCAGGTGAGTTGGCAGGCATTTGCAAGGGGGTAGGTGGTCGAGGGCGGTAATTGACATCGTGAAACTTCGATGAGTGACATATCACAGCATTTTTCTCTGAAATTATAGAAGCTATCAACTTGGAATTGGGCATAGTTGTATAACTTGCTTCGAAAAGGATCCAGAATAGGGGTTTGAAAAATGAAAGTGATTAGATTGTAGCATTAACGACCCAACTAAGAACTTGGAATGCTACAAGACATCCGTAGAATCCAACAGGATACTAATTCATGCCATCAAAAATAGTGAAAATCTGGATCTTTTAGCCCATCAAACTCACGCTGCAGATACCTTAAAAGAAGAAAAAGATATAATATCTAAACTTCCAAATAATATGAAAAGATGTGTCCAAAGAGTCGTCGAAACGAAATCATCACAATGGCTAACAATCATTCCTACCCCTGCCAACAATACCGACCTCACAGCCTCTCAGTTCAAAGATGCCATAGCCATAAGGTATGCTCATGAACCTGCAAGCCTCCCTCAGACCTG
This sequence comes from Acleris literana, assembly GCA_946894065.1. Taxonomy (NCBI): domain Eukaryota; kingdom Metazoa; phylum Arthropoda; class Insecta; order Lepidoptera; family Tortricidae; genus Acleris; species Acleris literana. The sequence continues at coordinate 4,096,840 of OX335695.1, forward strand.
TGATGGATGCGGCGAATGTAATTTTGACCTAAACCATGCACTAAACTGCAAAGAAGGTGGTCTAATCAAACAAGGTCACGATCAACACAGAGATGACTGTAAAAACTGGGCCGAATTAGCCTGGGGACCTGGCACAACAGAACCCATAATGCGTAACGCAAACACAACCCAACCAGCTCTTATAGGTGACTTCTTACTGAAGAGCGTGTGGGAACCCGCGAGGAAAGCGTTCTTTGATGTTCGCATAGTAAATGCCGACGCTTCCTCATACAACAACCTCACCTGGCAAAAAACAGCTCAGAAACATAGCCAAGAGAAACATTTAAAATATGATCGAGCTGCTGAGGACTTAAGAGCTTCCTTTACTCCTCTAGTCATCTCTTGTGATGGAGCCCTTGGGATTGAATATATCAGCTTTTTTAAAAAAAACAGCCTCGAAATTAAACGAAAAATGGCAAAAGCCATATTCTCAAATAATCTATTGGCTTAAAGTAAAGGTACAAATTTCAGTCATAAGAGCTGTTTCCATGAGAATAATGGGAACAAGAAGACACATCAGACCATTCGAGTGCGATGATGGAGCCGGGATTCACTAATCATAATACTATTGCCTTAAGTACACATTAGTCTCAAAATTAATTTTGTTTTTAATATACGTAATTTTTTTTGTTGTCGTTTACAAACAAATTCTATAGCTGTTGTATATACTATTGCCATATGTAATCTTTATTGAAACTTATTATTATTAAATAATCTACACATTTCAAAACTATTTATTTTATAATTTTCCGTGAAGACTTTTTGATTTATAGCCAAAAATGTACAAAAAATGACCGTTACATAATTTATCTCTGAAGTTTATGAACCGCAAAGTTCTGAAAAAATGCTGAACCTTATTGTATAGCAAATAAAGTTCATAACAAAATGCGTATTTTCTCGAACCTAATTCTAATTCTGCTCGGAACCCTCGGTGCGCGACTCGCACTAGACCTGTTTTTTAGGGTGTACTGCCTTTTTGCCGAATTATGTTTCGTCAAATTTCATTTGGCAACCAACTATTCGACGAAGTTTTATTTGGCAAACCAATTCTTGGCATAATTTGACTTCGTAATTTTTTTATTTCGCTACATTATTATATTTTAATATTTTATTACGTCAAATTTTATTTGGTAAATGATTTGCTAAGGCAAATAACATTTTTTTAATGACCCTAAAAACGAAATTGCTCCCAGAGATAGGTAGGTTAGGGTAATTTTTAAATGAAGGTATGCCAATCAATACATTTGACGAAAACATAATTGACATCTTAAAAGAATCCCGGGTAATAATTTGTCCAACAATAATTTATCAAATCATTAGTTGGGAAATGATATCAGTGCGGAACGTTGAGTTGGGAAATTAAAATTTGCCCAAATAAAAATATGGGATACGTAGTTTGGGGAGTTAAGAGTTTGCTAAATAATTTTCGTCGAAACATTAGTAAACCGGTTTTTAGTTATGTTGAGAACTACATATAACCGTAAAAAAAAACGTTTTCCAGGTCTTACTTCTACTTAGGCGAGTCCCTGACTTCCGGAGGGTTCACGGGGCGCAGATGTGCCACCTTCGCTGGAGCCATGACCGGCAACTGCGTCCTCTGGGGCAACCTGAACATGGGCGGACTTGTCCCTAAGACCGGGTAAGTCTTCAGAAAGATCAGAAATTAATAGATGAGCTTTCCTTTTTTTATATAAATAGGCATATAATATTTATCTTTAGGGATCCGTACAAAATATGTAAAAACGGGACCCTTACAGGGTCTGTCTGTCTGTCCGTCTGTCACAGCCAATCTACTGAACCAAATCACGTGAAATTTTGTAGGATGGTGTAATCCCATGACCCAAACACAGATGTGCAAAGTAAATAAACATTTAAAAAAGAAAGGGTCATTTTCGGGGGACAAATTAGGAAATTTAAAAAGAAAGTTTTGCAAACCTTACTGTGTCATATATCAAATGATAGGGCTCGTTAATATCTCAAATATATTTTTGATATTATTGTAAAATAAATATTTTTGACTTTATTCATGAAAGAAGATGAAAACTGACCATCCAAACACACGACACGTCCAAAAATACAAAATATAGTTAATTGCTTGTAGATTACAGGATAACCTATAAGAATTCTATCAAAAAGAAAATAAAAAAGTTACGTATGTACGGAACTCTGTCCACGCGAATTCAACTCGCACTTGGCCAGTTTTTTTTCCTGGGTCTGTCTTTTCGTGCGCTCACAAGAAGCTGATGTAGCCAATCTTTGCGAGAAAAGGTGAGGACACCATCGCGGCAATTGACAACAATTCATATGTGCTATAAAGTAGTAAAATAAAATACCGTTTGTAGATTTTACTCCGCTGATTACAGTAAAAATATTTTTGGATTTTTTTATGCAGTAGTTTTTTTTATATTTAGGAAAAACAGTACAAAAAGTTGGATGGTGAATGTTAGGAATACACTTATAGTGCCCTTAGTCCATTTATTACCAGAGGAATTGAAAAAAATATACAACTGTCATGTCCATTTTTCATCTGTCTGGCGGATTACTTGATTCTAACGACACGCTTTCGATTCTCGTAATACTATTGTTTTGATATACGCTATTTAAAATGAAAGTGACTAACGGATTTGTAAAAGCGGATAGCCGCAATCTGCCCAAAGTCGACTACAGTTGTTATGGTTGACAAGTGACATGACATGACAGTCAGTTCTGTTTCTGTTTAAAGTTACTTTATTTTATTTTATATCATGCTAAGATCACGACATCAGTATTCCTAACTTTGTATATACGGTCTTTTTAATGACTATTTCTTTAATAAATTATTAACGACGAATTCAAGTTAAATAAAGAAAAACCGAGAAACACGGGTAGTGTAATTTTTAACCAGCTATTATAAATGCGAAAAAACAAAAATGCTATTTTTTTTAAATGTTGTCAATTGTATGTACCTAATAGATGCAGGTGGTCTGGCGATCAGTTAATCGCATTTGGTGTCTAGCTCCGGTCTTCGCTTATCTTCTAAGACATAGATTAGGCTCATATAGTATCGGGTCGCCACCTTCCCGAACACATGGTTGAGGGAGGCGATGGCTGAGATACGCGTCATACTCGTGAACGGGTGCTGTCTGTGGGGTCCGGTCTGATCACGCTTGCAAGGACCTGTTTTCCAGTTAGTTATTTTAATTGTCGTTCCTGACGTAGAGACCTCGTCATGTTGTTCTCCTAGTCACAATTTTTAATTTAAGTAACTTATTTAGCTTACATTTGTAATGATTTTATTTGGGTTAGTTTTAAAATAATTATTTAATTACTGTATTACCTTGTAATGCTACTTTTAAGTATTATTGTATTGTATGATTGGAAAAAATTACCTTCTGCTTGTGTTTCTTGCGGCGCTTCTTCTCCGCAATGATGGTCTTGTCCGAAGCGCTGGGAGATTCACTCCATGTTACCGACGTGTAAAAGAGCCCTCATGTGGCCAATTTACTGAATAAATATTTTGAATTTTGAATTTTTGAATATGAATGGTATGATGCAGAACAGTGAATGTTCATGTTTTTTTGATTAAAGGCCCAGCCACACCGGATGTGTGCGCGTAGACGTGACGTGCGCGTCCGCTTTCCACTGCGGTGTATAGTATGAATTCTCATAAGACATGTCACTATACAACGCAGTGGAAAGCGGACGCGCACGTCACGTCTACGCCCACGCATCCGGTGTGGCTGGGCCTTAAACATAGATGGTTTGTTAGCTTGAATACCTGCATCGTTCCATTCAAAATAGTCATCTTTTTGTTTCAGATCCTCTGGAATTTTCTACTTGGAAACCAACGCTGCACCTCCGTTCTCCCAAGGTTGAGGAAAGAAATGTACCAATGAAATAAACTACATTACCATAAAGTAACATTTTTCTTAGACCCAACTTTATACCCAATCCAAAGCCAATCCGATGACTATAAAAAAAAAAACCGGGCAAGAGCATGTCTGACCATGCTCAGTGTAGGGTTTCCGAAGCCGTTAATACACAAAAACTATCTCAAAAAACCACAAGTACGAAGTAATTCTCTATTTAAAGTTATTTGGTGCTGTCTTAGGTCATTTTAGTAGGTATAAACAGTTTAGTCACCTGTATCTCAGGAACCAATCAAGTCTACTTAGTCGTCATAGTTTTCCTTTAAAATTCGTTATATGTGCTTTCATTTAAGATATTTTTCAGATTTTTAGTATTTGTAGTTTTGGCTGTAGGGGGGGGGGGGGATACTTGACTCTAACGAAAAATAGCGCTTTAAAGCTAAATATTTCATAAACGAATCCCTCAATCGAAATATTGTTTTTAGAAACCCGTAATATTTTTGAAAGACCTATCCAACGATACCACGCACTATAGGGTGGAAGAGAAAAAATAATACATCGCCACGTTACGTGTAGGGGAGAATTTTTTTCAAGATTTTATTTGACCACTTTGTTGGCGTGACTAATATGTATATTCATGCCAAATTACAGCTTTCTAGTACTCAAAGTCTCTGAGCTAGGATACGGACGGACAGACGGACGGACGGACATGGCGAAACTATAAGGGTTCCTAGTTTGACTACGGAACCCTAAAAAAACGTGAAATTATTGCAAAAGATACTTTCAGATCTGGGAGGTTACTATGCAATTCAGTTAAGGATGAGTGTAAGGGACAGAGCAATAGCAGTAACACGGCTCTGTCTCGTTCTCCCACCATAAACTTAATTCCTTAGCCATGCCATGGTATAATTACGCCCTATAAGCCCAAAAAAAAACTTTGTTTTCGGTAAGGTACCTCCCGAACCGCCCATTAAAAGCAAAGGTAATTTTTAACCGACTTCAAAAAAGGAGGAAGCTCTATGTTCCACCTTATTTTTTTTTTTATCTATGTTCATCGATTTCTCCGTCAATTGTGAACCGATTTTAAAAAGTATTTTTTGGTTTGATGTAGTATACTTTCGAGGTGGTCCCATTGTCACCAAATTTGAATCTGATGAGGGGATCCGTGAGGAATTGAGCGATTTTTGTATTTTTCGTAACAAATCCAGCATTTGCATTCAGAAAGTGTCATTTGGTGAAGTGAAACTAAGGATGAAGACCACAGATGGCCACCGGAACTCCTGAACGGTAGCCCGTAGGCAATGACCAGCATTACCTGTGGTAGTAGGTGACAGCGATGACAGCTGTTAATTTTGGAAGATGTTCCAAATTTGGATCTCATTACCTTACAATATTCGATAACGTAATTTCAAAATTACGTTACAGCTGTCATCGCTGTCACCTACTACCAACAGGTAAGGCCATCTTAGAGTACTTATAATATGTGTGTAGATAAAGTATTGTACGAGACTCTGCGTAATTAGCATTACAACACTCGTGTGATCTATAACGAAACTCGCCTTGCGGCTCGTTTCATAAACCACTCTCATGTTGTTATGCCTGTCATTACGCAACCGTCACGTAAACTACTATTGTTAAACTTATTACCTTAAAGGGTTAACAATCCAGTAAAAAAAACAAGGATAGTTCTTATTACAAATGCTTTTATTTGCAGTCTCTGCTAGCACTTTCCACACTTGCAACATTTATCTCCATCCACGTGTTCTTCGCCGCATCCGTGTTTGTTTCCGGCTGCTGAAAAAAAGTAAGAATTTAATTTAACCTTCGAGGAGAGAGCGTCGGTGGCCTAGCGGCTTAGGGGGTCGACTCGTGATCGTAAGGCACTGAGTTCGAACCCCCGCGGTCACCATGTACCAGTGAGTTTTTCTAACTTAAGTGCATTACTCTTACGGTGAAGGAAAAACATCGTGAGGAAACCTGCACATTCGAACAGCTGTGTGTGTGTGTAAGAGGGTAATTGCACAAAATATCCTAAAGGGTCGAAGTGTATCCGAAAGGGCCCATCTGTAAGATTAAAGATAACCTTCGAGGAGGGGAAGATGGCCAATTGAAAAATAGATAAATATAATACTTACAAAGGCAAGGTGCAGCACCAACTGCTGATAAAGCCATCTGTAAGACGTAACGTAAATAATTAATAAATCAATCAATTAAAATAGACGGATATAGCGAAACTGTAAGGGCTCCTCATTGACAACAAAAACCGAAAAAGAACCCCATACCAAAAGCTATGTTTATGTTTTTTTGTAAATAAATAAATATTAAAATAATAATATTACAATAGCCTGAAAATAAAGTTGTAAGACTAGTACGTTCAGACCAGCTCATTAAAATAAATACATAAATAATTATCAGGCACCAATGTTTCACAAATTTTCCTAGTCACAAACTGAGCTGCTACATACAAGTACACACACTAGGTTATATACAATACTGCGCTACTATGTAGATAATAATAAATCCTAACACATTGCACAGCAATGCATTTTATTTCATAATGATGCCACTAAAACAAGGCACAACTAGTTAAGTACTGTATGCTTTAGGAGCTGGGGCCTGTTTATCAAACGCTTGTAGCGTAGTACAAGCGGAAATCTCTTTGCAACAATACGTATCAAAAAAAAAAAGTTAAAAAAAACAAAAACCCGCCTTCAAAAAGCAAAAAATAACTTCTTTAAAATGGTAGGTAAATAGGTCAGTCCAAGTGAAGTCTGCTTTTGGTTAAAATATTGTTGGACGCCGACTTCAGTTGGACTGACCTATTTACCTACCATTTTAAAGAAGTTATTTATTGCTTTTTGAAGGCGGTTTTTTGTTTTTTTAAACATTTATTTTATTTTATACTTTTTAGTGATCCTATTTATGCTGTTACGTAGCTCCACTTCTAAATATTAATAAGAAACTATAGAACATTTCAAGCTCGCCGCAGACAACGCCGCGGGAATGTCATAGTCATATTTAAACCTAAATGTGCTTCGTCATAGTCGCTCAACTTCCTTTATCGAAATATCTTATCGCCACCCTTGAAATAGGTACCGTTAAGGAGTTCCGGTGGCCATCTGTGGTCTTCATCATCAGTTCCACTTCACCATATAGTACTTTTCAAAAGCAAGTGCATGAGTTACAGTGAAAAATACCAAAATCGCTATAGGTGTGCCTATAATATTTGATGATCCCATCATCAGATCCTGACGTGGTGAAAATGGGACCAACTAGAAAGTATACCCATTCGAACAACGAAAAAATTTTTCAAATCGGTCCAGTGGTCTTCGAGTAATCGGGGAACATACATAAAAAAAAAAAAAACCGACGAATTGAGAATCTCCTCCTTTTTTTGAAGTCGGTTAAAAACAACTAGTATGAACTAATTCTCTATTTTAGCGATTCGGCGGTTACACTAGCTTAAAAAAACATCAGTAAGAGAGCTACAATGTAATAATGCTGAATCACAGAAAGCAGTTAAAAAATTGACTTACCAGCAGAGAAGAAATCACCAGGAAGACGTAGAAAAGGTTCATTTTGATTGTTTTTACTGAAAGACGACTGACTATTAGTGACGAATGTGAAATGTTGTATATGAAGAAAACTCTCAGTGCAGCGTATTTATACCTCCAGGTAAAATTATAATTATGTAAGTAAACAAAAACACTTTATAATAACAAGTTATTACGAACGAGCACTTGCGTAGGACTATTGTATTGTAAGTTAATGAATGAAAGGTACAAATAAACAACACGCTTGATATAAACATGTGAACAGACAATTGAATAGACAATGAGATATAACTTATCAAAATCAAATTCATTCATTACGTTTACATTTTCCATAGATAGGTTCCAAGGTTAGTTTAGTTTAGTTTAGTTTATTTATTAATCAATGTAATATTACAATATAAGTTGCATTGCATGTCAAAAAATACGAAATTACATTGAGATCGTCTAAACATAAATACTAATAATCAAAGAATACAAAAATAATTAATTAAAACAACAACAATTAAACATCAAATAAATGGTCACTCGTCCGATGTCAATATACAAGGATTAATAACTGTCAACACAATAATAAATAAATTTACAATTTTAGCTCCATATATTCATCCACAGAGTATAATGGATTATCCAGTAAAAGGTTTCTAAGCTGGTGTTTAAATGCTTCGTTGGAATGTACATTTTTAAGTTTGGCGGGTAGACGCTCATAGTACGTGGGACCGATGACACGCGGGTTCTTACCCGCAAGTGCCATGCGACGGGGAACTGTTCTCAAACGCCCGGTGTGGCGGAGCTCCTTGCCAGGAATTTCCAAGCATTTAACCAATGCATACTACCGAAGCTGACCTATGGGTGTGAAACCTGGACAATTACCGGCTTCGTTATGAGGAAGCTGAAAGTTGCCCAAAGAGCAATGGAGAGAGCGATGCTCCGGATCACTCTTCGCGACAGGATCCGAAATGAGGTTATACGCGAAAAGACCGGATTGACGGATGTTGGTAACAGGATTTCCCGTCTCAAGTGGCAGTGGGCAGGGCATCTCCAGCGATGTTCGGACGATCGGTGGAGCCGGAAGGTTACAGAGTGGAGGCCAAGAACAGGCAGCCGAAAACCTGGTAGACCTAAAGCTAGATGGTCCGACGACATTGTAGCAACAGCCGCTAGGAAGTGGAGAAGAGAGACGTCATCTAGAAATAAATGGAGGCAATTTGGGGAGGCATATGTTCAATACTGGACAAACAGATGCTCGAGATGATGATGATGATTATAGATAGGTTGCATATATCGCGGTAATGAAACTTGAAGACACTCTCATGGGTATATTATTATAACTAAACTATACTCGAAAAACGACTTAAAGACCAAAATCTGACAGTTCCCATCGTGATTATTTCGTTATTTTAACATTATTTCATAAAAATATGAATGAGAACTCGCGTAACCAGTAATATTAGGGTAAGTTTTATTGATAACCAAAATGCAGTAATCACAGCTAATGTGCGCCGGTTGAGGTTAGGATTTTGGTCTTAAATTAGATTTTCGAGTATACAAAACTATAATATTTATCCTCCGTATCATATTCCGAATGGATCAAAAATCCGAATGTTTATAATAGGCAATATTAACGACTTTTCCCAGCTCCAATAAAAACGGATTCATCAATCAGAAAAATCATTTTCACCTCAATACCTCATATGCAGGTTTTGCTGTTTAAGAACAGTGAGCAAAATTCGATTTTGCTGCGAGCGTGAGACAAAGTAACTTTTTAATTATTATTTTTAAATGCCGATAGCAGTGATGGGGTTACTCAGAACATTCGAAAGAATTCAGAACTTTACTTTGTTCTGTCACTTTCACTTCGATACGAAAAAAGCGAGAGTTAGAAATAGAAACAAACAATAAAACGTTCGGATACACAAATAACCGTAAAATTGCAAATTATTTGTTAAAGTTTTAAATGTTATTATTATATTTTTTTATAGGTGTACTGCCTTTTTGCCCAATTATGTTTCGTCAAATTTTATTTGGCAACCAACTTTTCGCCGAAGTTTTATTTGGCAAACCAATCCTTGGCATAATTTTACTTCGTAATTTTTTTATATCGCTACATTTTTATATTGCAAAATCTTACTACGTCAAATTTTATGTGGTAAATAATTGTGTAGCAAATGATTTGCTAAGGCAAATAATATTTTTTTTATGACCCTGAAAACGAAACTGCTCCCAGCGGGCTTACTATGGCTGCGTCTATATCGCGTCAAATGTGGACTAATCATCCGTCACTCTCGTACTTATTTACGTGTCAGAAGGTGACGGATGCCTTATCCAAACTTTGTCACGCGATAAACTGTACTGTTGGCGTACTTCATAGAATTATCACAAACGAAGCAACCATCTACAATGTGGAGTACTTACTCAATGTTGAAAACCACAATAAAGACAAAAGATGACGTGCACATTGAAACCTTTGCATTTTTGGAGAGCATGTCAGTAGGGCACAAATCCAAAAAGTTCAGAGTTTATGTAGCTCCGGACTGCAATTTTCTCGCTACCTGCATGTGGTTTAATTTTTACCATGTGGTTTTTTTTACCCATGTGATATGTTCTCGCTGAGGTGAACCCCCTACCAAAACCCCACTTTGACGACGCGGTAGCCTAGTCGGCAGTGACCCTGCCTACGAAGCTAGCGGTCCCGGGTTCGATCCCCGGTATGGGAAAATATTTGTGTGATGAGCGCGAGTATTTGTTCCTGAGTCTTGGGTGTTTTCCATGTATTTAAGTATGTATGTATCTATATAAGTAAATTTATCGTTGCCTAGTACCCATAGTACAAGCCTCGAGCTTAGTTTGGGACTAGGTCAATTTGTGTGCGATTGTCCCCTGATATTTATTTATTTAAAACAAATTCAATTGTCGCAATGAAAGATAAGGCCAAAACATATTTACAGCATACTTTAGCTATTGCGCGCGTTTATGAATGGGAGGGTTAGTATACTATATAAAAACCGGGCAAGAGCATGTCGGACCATGCTCAGTTTAGGGTTCCGAAGCCGTTACTACAAACAAATTAGACCTCGCGACAAACTTCATTTTGCCGTTGGAAAACTGTTATCAGTCAGTTTCCCAACATCGCAAATAAGTTTTCGGTAGGTATAAACATTTAAACCGTTTGTAACTCAAGAACCAATGAAGTCTACTTAGCCGTGATAGTTTTCCTATTAAATTATGTGCTTTCATGATATTTTTCAGATTTTTAGTATTTGTAGTTTTGGCTGACACTAACAAACATTAGCACTTTAAAGCTTAATATTTCATAAACGGATACCTTAATCGAAAAATTGTTTTGACAAACCCGCAATATTTAAAGACCTATCCAACGACACCCCACACTATGGGGTAGCGAGAATAAAAATACATCCCCACGTTACGTGTAGGAATGTAGACTAACAATTTTTTTTTTTCAATATTTTATTTTACCACTTCGTTGGCGTGACTAATATCATTCTAGTACTAAAAGTCTCTGCGCTAGGCTGCGGTCTGCCGGATGGACGGACATGGCGAAACTATAAGGGTTCCTAGTTTGACTACGGAACCCTAAAAATGATACTTTAGTAAAGGCACTGTAATACTCCGAAAGCTCATCAAATAATGTAAATGGTGGTTAACGGTGTTGATCACACAAGTGTCAGCTAACTCCTTAAGTTGTTTCTGTAATTAATTCCTTGTTGTGACTGTTTGTTGATCCAGATAAAATAAAAAAACTGCAAGTAATAAAAATGGGAAAAATACATGTCTAACTAAGTAAAATTGATTGATTCTTGGAATACAGGCGAATAAAGTTTTTATGCCTTCTTTAAATAATCTATAGACAGCAAATACATCAAATCCCTTTAAATAGAAATACGTTGTTAAATACTTGTTGTTTATCACGATAGTATTTTGTTTGCAGTAACAGCTTGCAAACCCTACACTGAGCATGGTCAAACATGCTCTTGCCCGGTTTTTTTGAGGTACGGAACACTATACGCAAATCCCTACACCTTGTTAAAATTATTACCTTAAAGGGTCAAGAAGCCAGTATAGGTGAAAAACTTAAGTCAATGACCTCTTGCATGTAGTGGTAGACCGTTCGACATTTGTATATCTTAACTTTGACGTAAATTCGATATTAGTTTTGTTCACAGAATAGACTAAAGGCATAGAAACCGTACTAAATAAGCAAAAAATACATTATCGTTCACTTCTTTTTCATAGTTTGTTGGAAAGAGATGAATCTATAGCTGTTCTTTCGTTATTTGGTACATCGTCACAAGTAAGGCGTGATTTGGACCTATAGACAAGGAAAGACAAATCCTTCTATAGGAAAGACAAAGAAGTCCCTGTGTAAAACCTTGTGACAATGACAGTTAAAGAAGAAACAGCCTACTTTTTGTGTCATTTTTTCTCATGTAATACGTAATCTAAAAAGTTCAGAAAGATAGCTGACGCAAAGTACGTCTTATAGTCCGGTTTCTATGCTATATGTTATTCTGTGGTTTTGTTCCCAACCACACGCAAGAGGTCATTTACTTAAGTTTTTCCCCTATAAAAAAACAACGTTATTTCTTATCACAAATGCATTTATTTGCAGTCTGTTAGCACTTTCCACACTTGCAACACTTGTGCCCGTCCACGTTCTTTTCGCCCGGCCAATCGTGCTCCATTCCGATTGCTGAAAAAAAATAGTTATTTGTTATACAAGGGTGGAAAGTTGTATTTTACCTGCGAGTGTTCATTTGAAAATAGAATTGAATGAGGTTCAAAAATAGAATCCTGAGCGTAGCGAGTGTTTCAACACACGAGACGTAAAATAACTTTTCACCCGTGTATAACACAAAACTTTTCACCTCACTACAGCGAGGAAAATAAGCTCAATTCTGCATTTTGCACGGTTCCCCGTATTTCCACAGGTGTTAATACGTCTTTCGTCACTCGAATCACTCATTTTTAATAACAAAACAAACTAGAAAAACATGCGAATATTTAACGTTGACGCAAAAACGAAGGAAAACTCTATGCGTTGACGGCTTAATTAAAAAGTTTTGATTTAAGTTCTTTTTTATATTTCGGATGCGTTTTGTTTGCACATCGACTCTTACTTGGACTGTCAGAACATTTTATCCGTTTTTACAACAAGAATGAAGGTTAATGTTGAATGCTGATATTTATGAATTAAAATAAAGTTGTAAGACTGTATTTAGAATTTTTTACTCAATGCAATTCATTAATTGTGATGTTAAAAATTCAGCGGTTTTAACGTTTTACGTTTTGTTAGCTGTCAAATATCACTAAAGCTGCCTTCAAATGTCAAAACTCTTTCTTCACATGTGGATAAAAAGCGATTTTCTCAATAGATATCAAACAAACAAAAAGGGCTTTCCGAGCTAGTGAGATGAAAAAGTTTAATTTAACCTTCGAGGAAAATGGCCGATTGAAAAATAGATAGGTAAATATAATACTTACCAATGTGAGGCGCAGCACCAACTGATAAAGCCATCTGTAAGAAGTTACGGAAATAAATAAATCAATCAATTAATCGATTAAAATAGACGCACCAGCGGACATAGCGAAACTGTAAGAGTTGCTTGTTCACAACGAAAACCTAAAATAATATGAGTTGGTCCTAACCGAACAGAGAACGAAATATTTTAAAGCTTGTAATTCAGCTGTAGGGAAAATATCTTACACAGCCAACTCTGTATCGAGTTATTGCCTTGGTGTGGTCAAAGTCGCCACCCAGTGACTTGGTTATTCCCACCTGTTACCACCAATTTGTTACCACTGGTAACAGCTGGGATTTTTTTTCCCACCTGTTACCACTGGTAACTACTGGGAATAAAAATTCCCAGCTGTTACCACTAAACTAATTGGTGGTAGTTATCACCAAATATTTGAAAAATATTCCCACTTGTTACCGCGTACTTTAGTGGTAACAGGCGGGAAAAAAAACCCAGCTGTTACCAGTGGTAACAAATTCGTGGTAACAGGTGGGAATAACCCAGTGACTTTGACTGGCTAGCTGAGATTTCACATTTTAAATTTTGTTACTCGTTCATACAAAGTGGCGCCACCTTGTGAACAACACACAGCTTTTTAACGATTAATTTGATTTCCGTGGGAATGAGATGTGTTTTCGGGATAAAAACTATCCTATATCCTATTCAAGGACCTAACCTGTATGTGTGCCAAGTTTCATCCCGATCCGTTCAGTAACTGAAGCGTGATTGGGTAACAAACATTCATACTCCAAACTTTCTCATTTATAATATAAATTGATATAGATATGATATGAAATTGATATAATCAATAAATGAAAATGTTGCCAGCAGTAAAACAAGGCTAAACTATTTATTTTATTTATTTATTTATTTATTCAAACAAAAATTTCACAGCATTACAGTAAAACCAATGCACTGAGAAACTTAATATTATATACAGAAAGACACTTAACATTTTAACACACACAAACTGATTACAGTTTTCATTAAAAAGTTTTTATCTAGAAATTCCACTTCCATCCATTCTTTCACAGAACCTAAGACACTGAAAACACACATCGGACCGTCGACTTGCAAATACATCAAAATCAGGTGCTGATAATAAGAGTATGTTGAGGCCCGCAAGAGCCCGAACAGTGGGAGAGTTCGGGTGGGCCACAGTCTGCGCCCTAGGTGTCGCGAGGAGGTAATGATGTCTGAGGCAATTTTTTGTTCTAAAAATAAATGTTTAAAAAAACAAAAACCCGCCTTCAAAAATGCAAAAAATAACTTCTTTTAAAATGGTAGGTCAGTCCAACTGCATTCGGCTTTTGCTTTAAAATATTGTGGAACGCCGACTTCAGTTGGACTGACCAACCATTTTAAAATAAGTTATTTATGCATTTTTGAAGGCGGGTTTTTGTTTTTTTAAACATTTATTTTATTTTATACTTTTTAGTGATCCTATTTATGCTGATACGTAGCTCCACTTCTAAATATTAATGAGAAACTAAAGAACATTTCGAGCTCACCGCAGACAACGCCGCGGGAATGTCATAGTCATATTTAAACCTAAATATGCTTCGTCATAGTCACTCAACTCCCTTAATCAAAATATCTTATCGCCACCCTTGAAATAGGTACCGTTAAGGAGTTCCGGTGGCCATCTGTGGTCTTCATCATCAGTTTCACTTCACCATATAGTACTTTTCAAAAGCAAATGCACGAGTTACAGTGAAAAATACCGAAATCGCTATAGGTGTGCCTATAATATTTGAGGAGTTCTCTTGATTTCTCCAAGATACCATCATCAGATCCTGACGTGTTGACAATGGGACCAACTAGAAAGTATACCCACTCAAACAACGAAAAAATTTTTCAAATCGGTCCAATGGTCTTCGAGTAATCGGGGAACATACATAAAAAAAAAACCCGACGAATTGAGAATCTCCTCCTTTTTTTGAAGTCGGTTAAAAAGACACAGACAGTTTTACCAATTGTGACACTATATCGGGACAGTTGGAAGCGCCCCGCAATACGCCACAAGCCGTTACCAACAGGTTGCAGTTGCGTCTTACCTCCAGAGAGTTCAGGCCAAGAGACCCAAGCAAGAATTGAGTCGGATATAGGTCTATACTATAGGTCTAACGTTTAACTGAGTCTGTTCAGACTAATCTTTGGTAGCAAATCCCGTGTGTGTTTTACTTGAAGGGACCTGTTCAATTAACAGGTATTGACGACAGCAAGGCTGACGCCCGACTGAAGATATTACGTCGTTTGACGTACCGTAAACACACACGGGATTTGCTACCAAAGATTAGTCTGAACTAAGGTCCGACCGAGACCGCTTTTTTAATCTCGGCCGAGACCGAGAATAAAATAAATTCTCGGCCGAGACCAAGATACGGAAAAAGTGGTATTTTTTCTATATTTGCGTTTTCTAACTTAAAAAAAAACCATTAATAATGAAAAAAAGATTTTATTATGGTTTTAACAAACTTAATAGGTAGACAAAATTGAAAAGAACGATATTGTACGATAAAACTAAGCAATTTTTCGGCATTGAACCCTGACAAATAAAAACAAATCAATTGCCGCGTCGTCTCGGCCGTTTAGGGCCAAGGCCGAGGCCGAGATCTCGGCACGATTTTTGGCCGAGATCTCGGTCGGACCTTAGTCTGAACAGACTCAGTTATGCGTTAGACCTATAGTACTGTAGACGATAGTTTCAGATCTGATATCTGTCAAACGGTCCAAACGATTTTTTTTAAAATTTGCTAAGTACCTACCGCCGCAGTTGAACAAAGTAGCTAGCTTAAAAAAAACCGGAAAAGTGCGAATCGGACTCGCCCACCCGGGGTCTGTTTTATAAAACTCCAAATTACAATTTACAGGTTACAAATTTCCATTTGACACAACCTCAACCAATGACGACCAGCCATTTGAGAAGTGTTGGCAGTTTAGACCCGTAAAATTGTAACTTGGAGCTTTATAAAACGTGCCCCTGAGGCCCGTTTCACGAAGCTACAAGTTACAAATTACAAGCGGAAGTCTCTTTCTAACTCCTTTTGCTAGAAAGAGAGTTCTGCTTGTAATTTGTAACTTGTAGCTTAGTGAAACGGGCCACTGATGTTCCGTACAAATTTGTAGGTACTCGTTTAATCGAAAATTATATATCATATAAATAATTCAAAGTACGTTTAAGCTTGTGCCAATGAAGCCCTTTCATACGATATCCCACATGACACGGTTAACTCAATTCAAAGTTTGCACCGCCGTTCCTTGCATAAATACCCTGTTTTTGTGATTTAATCAAACATGTATAGTTTTCAGATTGAGAGACTTGTAGTATAAAACGGTATTACTTGCCAAATTTTATAATTCTAGGTCAACGGAAAATACCCTATACATTTTGATTCCCTTGAGAGTGTCGAAATATAGGTTTTTTGCGGCATAAGCGGCCGTTTTTTTTTACGTTAACTTAGAAGTTTGATTGTTCTCACAGCTTCAAGGGACTGTAGACCTGAGAAAATAGTTTTAATTTCAACTCGATACCTCCACGCGTTCCCGAGCTGGCTGTCTGTCAAGACCCTTTATCTCGGGAACGCGTGGGAACCGGCTTGAAATTTAAACCATATAATCAAGCCTACAGGCCCTTGAAGCTATGAAAAAATCAAACTTCTAAGTTAACGTAAAAAAAAGATGCGGCCGTTTATGCCGCAAAAACGTATATTTCGACTCATTCAAGGGAATCAAAATTTATAGGGAATTTGGCAAGTAATACTGTCTTATACTACAAGTATAGGAAAAAATCTGGAAACCCAATATTTTAAATAAAATTACAAAAAAACAGGGTCTTTATGCAAGGAACGGCGGCTGTGCAAATTTTGAATTGAGTTAACCGTGTCATGTGCGGAACCCTCGGTGGGCGAGTCTGACTCACACTTGTCCGGTTTTTTACTTTTGAGGTACAGAACCCTAAAAAACATTAGTTTGGCAGTTACAATGCCACAGACACAATCACAGATAAAGCAGTTAAAAAATTGACTTACCAACAGAGAAGCAATCACCAGGAAGGCGTAGAAAACGTTCATTTTGATTGTTTTTACTGAAAGACGACTATTACTGCCGAAGGTGAAATGTTGTACATGTAGAAAACTCACAGTGCAGCGTATTTATACCTCTGCATAAAATAATAATTATTATAAGTAAACAAAAAACACTTTAGAATTCAGTTATTTCTAACGTGCACTTCCGTAGGGCTATTCTGGCCTCCTACGGGAAATAGGCACATCTACTTTATGAATTGTATTGCACTTCCAACCTTATTATAACCTATGAGAGTTTAATATGCTTCTATGAATTCATTGCACTTGTGCCTTTAATCCGTAGAGGGCAGTATTGTAAGTGAACGAATGAGTGGTTCAAATAAATATTTAATTAAATTGCTTTCACTTCTAGTTACGTACAATAACCTTTATATAAACATGTGAATAGACAATGGAATAGACAATGAGACATAACTTATGAAGTTAGCTTATAGGTATATTATTATGACTAAACTTTTTTTTTTCTAGCCTTTGTGTGTCCCACTGCTGGGCGAAGGCCTCTCCCCTTGATCTCCATGAGTCCCTATTAGGTGCCTCTTCTGGTCAGTTGATGAGGACGGAGTGGATGAGGATCTCCGTCTAGGCCTGTCCCGTCTACATAATAGGGATAATGCCAATGATATTTTATATTTCGATACGTTATGCTCATACTAAACGCATTCGAAAACCGTCGCCAATTACTGACAGGTGCTACGTTGCCATATTTCTACAAACAAAGACGGCAATTCGTAGCGAACGCTATTGTTAGAAAGAGATAAATAGTTGTTTCAAATAGCGTACCCGAATGACGCGGCGAGCCCGCTCATGGCTGCCATATAGCTACCCGTCTTTATCGCACTCATGCGATATCTAATTGTGTATCTCATGTTTCACAGGTGACAGTGACGCCACTGGTGCAAATTAAACAAAGTATGGCGATGTAAGACAAAATGTTAAAAAAAAATACGGTACTTAGGAATGAAATGAGACATCCTTTCTTCCTTTTACAGTTACAGTATAATTTCGGCAGCCTCGAAAAACATAACACGGCATTTTTTATGACTTATATTTATTGCATTTCGGTAATAAAACTTTACTTTTTTTGACGCGTGCGCGTCAGCGGCGACGGCACGACTGAACGATAGTAAGGCAATTACCTTCCTTTTCAAGGTATGCTTTTGCGCGCAGATGACGTATATTAATATAAAATATCATTGGATAATGCATGTTTTTTTTTAAATTGTAGGTATTTATCAACAAAATATGGATATACCGTAAAAGAGATCACCAAAAGTGAAATTAAAATTAAATTTGGCCAATAAATGCGGATGAGACAAGCATTTTAAACTGCTAATAAGACGACGATTAGACAGAGAGCTATATAAACTCCATGTTAAATTATGTTTCGCAAGAATGAGAGGAACAAATCTTTGCTGGCTTATATCTTGCTTATTTTTATAGCTATTCAAAAAATGATTTGTCTCAACTGTTTGTTATATGAAAGTAAATTTTGCCAAGACCAAGGTCATGGTGATAGAGAAGGACGAGGAGATGACTGAATGCATGATAAATCTTAATGGTGAATTAATAGAGCAAGAGTGAATTTGTGTACCTGGGAAGTATGTTTACAAGAGATGGTAAGTGTGAGAAAGATGTCGAGAGGAGGCTGAATACGGGCAATCAAATTAATGGAGCCCTGTACTCTTTTGTGAGCAGAAGGGGCGTTTCACAAAAAGCCCGACTGGCCGTTCACAATAGAGTGTTGACCCTACTCTGATGTATGGTAGTGAATGTTAGGTGTGGCAGGACAAGCAAGAAAGTCGTATAAATGCACTTGAAATGCGCTCTTTGCGTAGTATGTGTGGTGTGAAACTGATTGATAGAGTAAGGAATGAAAAGGTCGGAGAGAAATGTGGACTCAAAGAAAGTGTAGTGACTAAGATTGAAAATGGCATGCTTCGATGGTTCGGTCATTTGGAAAGGATGGATGAAAGAAGATTGACGAAAGAGATATACAGAGAGAAAGTGAGTGGGAGAGTCAGAAGGGGCCGCCGCATACTTTTTCGAATAAAATCGGAGAAATACTCGAAAAGGGCCGAATCTTAAGTACCCGAAACCGACGTGCATGCATGACTCGATGCATAAATGTGGAAGAAGCGAATGAGATTTGTCAGGATCGTAGCAGATGGAAAGAAGTAGTCTCTGCCTACCCCTCTGGGAAACAGCCGTGATTTAATGTATGCATGTATGTATGTTTGTTACATGAATCAGCTTTTCCTGAAGATGTGAAAAAGTCATGAATGTTACCTATTCCGGAGAGTCATATAATAATTCCGAATTTTCTATTCCGGATGCAGTGCTTTGACCGAAGACTTTTTTTTTAAATCGATAATAAATCAAACCTATCTTAACCTACGTTTAGCAATTCAATTAAGTTTTTAATTTAAAATAGCCCCAGCGCAACATAGCTTTTGGAAAATGAATATTCGGACAAATTAGTATTTGGAAAAAAACATTTAGAATTTTAAGGTTTTCCCCGTAATTCCAACCCCTTATTTGACACGTGACAATTTGGTATACATCGCAATGTTAACACCCTGCTACATCACTGCGTTTGATATAAGCTGCGCCATGTATACTAAAATGTCACCTGTCCACCTGTCATTGTCAGGATGATAAATTAGGGGGCTGATTGCTTTTGAAATGTAATCGTATCTAGACACGCGGCAATGTATCAGCCAAGTTTTTGAGAGCGACATCATCAACCCCTGATACGTTTTCTATCGAACTTGGTCCTTTTTACACGACTGTCCAAAAAAAAAGGAGTGTTATTACACGACTGCCCAAAAAAAAGGAGTGTTATGTTTTCAGGGTTCATGTTTGTATGTATGTATGTATGTATGTGAGTTTCTTTATTCCACAATAACTTCTAAATCCCTTGACCGATTTAGATGTGTGAGGTATCGTTAGAATCCTTACGTCATCCCGGGTGACGTAGGATACTTAAACTATCAAAATTGCAATAACAACAATGGCGAAATGACAAATACTAATATATGTAGGTATATCGACGAAAGTATAAAAAATGCAGTCGGGTTTTTAAAGCTTGCTTTTCATCATATAGTAATTCTTGAAATGGGTCAAAAATTAACGATCGCGATAGTACCTACCTAATGATGAGACTTTTATTTCGCCGATTTTTTTACATTTTCCTACATAAACCCTGTCTCCTAGACAAGATACAATGTTTACATGTTTTATACTTAGACTAGGTTGAAGGTTTCTTTGTTTTTTAAACATTTATTTTATTTTATACTTCAGTGATGATCATAAGTTGTTATGTAGTCCCGATTCTCAATTAATATGAAACTTTAAGATATTTGAAGCTCGCCGCAAGCAACGCCGCGGGAAAGTCATCCATACTAATATTATACATGTGAAAGTGTGTATGTTTGCCCGTCTTTCACGCTTCAGCACTGAACGGATCGAGATGAAACTTGGCACACATATTGGTTAGGTCCTAGAATAGGACTTAGGATAGTTTTTATCCCGGAAAATTGGACAGTTCCCGAAGCAGCAGCGATAAACGACTTCTACGTGGACGGAGTTGCGGGCGAGAGCTAGTAGTCATATATTTTTACCATTTCAATATACTTTGTCATAGTTTCTCTACTATCTTAATCGAGATTTATCGCCACCCTTGAAATAGGTACCGTTGAGGAGTTCCGGTGCCCATCGGTGGTCCGCATCATCAGATCCACTTTTTTTTTCAATAATGGATTTGCGTTTGACGTCAGTCTCACCATGTTAAGTGACGGCGAGGTCGAAGGTGGTACTCGCTTACCCAGATGCCTCTTTACTCTTGCCTTGACCATCATCATCACCAAATAATACTTTCTAAATGCTATACTTAATACTTATTTATAATTTCTATTTTTAACCGACTTCAAAAAAAGGAGGAGGTTCTCAATTGGTCGGGTTTTTTTTTTTTATGTATGTTGCCCGATTACTCAAAGACCACTGGACCGATTTGAAAAATTTTTTCGTTGTTCGAATGGGTATACTTTCTAGTTGGTCCCATTGTCACCACGTCAGGATCTGATGATGGGATCATGGAGAAATCAAGAGAACTCCTCAAATATTATAGCCTCACCTATAGCGATTTTGGTATTTTTCACTGTAACTCATGCATTTGCTTTTGAAAAGTACTATATGGTGAAGTGGAACTGATTATGAAGACCACAGATGGCCACCGGAACTCCTTAACGGTACCTATTTCAAGGGTGGCGACAAGATATTTCGATAAAGGTAGTTTAGTGACTATGACGAAGCACATTTAGGTTTAAATATGACTATGACATTCCCGCGGCGTTGTCTGCGGCGAGCTTGAAATGTTCTATAGTTTCTCATTAATATTTAGAAGTGGAGCTAAAAGCATAAAATAACTTCTTTAAAATGGTAGGTAAATAGGTCAGTCCAACTGAAGTCGGCGTCCAACAATATTTTAACCAAAAGCAGACTTCAGTTGGACTGACCTATTTACCTACCATTTTAAAGAAGTTATTTTATGCTTTTTGAAGGCGGGTTTTTGTTTTTTTAAACATTTATAGGCAGAGCATTATTCTTGTTTTTATAAATTATATGAATAAATATTGTTAAACGTTTAAACATCTTTCATTACATTGAATTGACGTCATACTTACGGCTCTCGCCATAACAAACAACAAAATTCGCATAATAATAATGAAATTCGCATTATTTTCTCATTAGTCATAAGTTCCATTGAAGTTAATACTTCGTTATACGACCTTCGTAGGTCTGTTACTTTCGTTTTGTTCTTCAGAGCAGAAAAATACAAAAAACCGCCTTCAAAAACGCTACTAACCTATTAGGTAGGTACGTAGAATTTTCAAAGAAGTTATTTTTTGTGTGTTGGTGTAACCTATTAGGTGCCTACAATTTTAAAGAAGTTATTTTTTGCGTTTTTGAAGGCGGTTTTTTGTTTTTTAAGACATTTATTTTTAGATTACGTATTACATGAGAAAAATTAAACAAAAAGTATGCTGTTTTTTCTTCTTTAACTGTCATTGTCACAAGGTTTTACACAGGGACTTCTTTGTCCTTCCTATAGAAGGATTTGTCTTTCCTTGTCTATAGGTCCAATTACTATAGGTGCTTATAGGTCCAAATCACGCCTTACTTGTGACGATGTACCAAATAACGAAAGAACAGCTATAGATTCATCTCTTTTCAACTCACTATGAAAACCATAATGTATTTTCTGCTTATTTAGTACGGTTTCTATGCCTTTAGTCTTTATTCTGTGTAAGTAAAGGAAATAATTTAAAAAAATAGGATAGTTTTGTGAGCGAAAATCAGCTTTAGTATGAACTATAGTTTGCCTAGCGTGGACTTCTGAATTTGATCTTAATTCTTACCAGGATGAATAGGTAATATAAATATAATTGCCCTAACCGAACCGAGAACGAAATATAAAGCTTATAATTACGCTGTATGGGGAAAATCGCTGACATACCAAGGCAACAACTCGATATAGAGTTTTAAATCAGGTCTATTCCGACTAGTTCCATTATTAGTTCCATTAATGGAACTAGTTGGACTTTTTATTCCATGTAGTTACATTCAACGAAGAGGGTTTCCTAAATGGAACTACCTGGACTTTTTTTCAGAGTTAAAAGTGTCTGCGTTTTTAATAATGCAGAGTTATTTTTATGGAACTAAATGGACTGTACCTTAGCTATTACTTAGTATCTATCTTATAGCATGGTGATGTCTCAATTGGACATATGGCATTGTATTGTAAAACCGGTAAAACCTAGTTCAATAGGCTGTGGAAGTAATGGTACAGTCCATTTAATTGCATTAAATTAATCCCTGCGTTAGTAATGTAACTACTTCAGTGGCTCCTAGGGTGGCAGTCAAGACTATCTCTCAACAATAAGTTACTAATCTACAAGGTAGCCCTAAAACCTATATGGACCTACGGAATTCAGCTCTGGGGATCAGCCAAGCATTCCAACATAGAGATACTCCAAAGGTTCCAAAACAGTGTATTAAGAGACTTATCACAAGCACCGTGGTGTACCAAAACAAAGGAAATACATGATTACTTGCAAATGGCCACAGTGAAGGAAGAAGCAGATCGCATGATAAAATCTTACAGAAATAGCCTAGTCAATCACCAAAACAACCTTGCCTCAGCACTAAGTGAACCCTTGAAACAGAGACGCCTAAAACGGCAGCACATTTGGGACATCACATCATGAGAAAACATTAAGGTGGCCCGTCAATGGATGGGAAAACCTCACACGACTCTAAATTCTAAGCGACAAGAACTGCTTATGGTCATCTAAAGACCGATCGCATGTTAGAAGAATAATACGAAAAAAAACGAAAAAAAAAAACGTAATGTAACTACTTGGAAAAATAAGTCCAGGTAGTTCCATTAAGGAAACCCTCTTCGTTGAATGTAACTACATGGAATAAAAAGTCCAACTAGTTCCATTAATGAAACTAATGATGGAACTAGTCGGAATAGACCTTAAATCAGAACTAGCGCCATCTAGTTCGTATACGGAGAACTAAAGGTGTGTGTTCTTTAGTAACTTTTGTGTAAGCACACATCAAACGCTTTTGTGTAAGCACGAGTAAAGAAAATATTTAAAAAATGAGTAGTGACGAGTATCAAGCCGTGCCAAAACCAGATAAGCAAAATTCAGCGCCTGTTTCCGTTGCACCAAATTTGATGTCGTCCGAGATTTGTCGTGTTGGTGTTCGCATACCTCCATTTTGGCCGGAGAAGCCAGCAATATGGTTTGCACAAATCGAAGGCGAGTTCGCACGCTCACGTATTACTGACGACAGCACAAAATTTTATTATGTGATATCGCAGCTTGAGAACCAGTATGCCCTCGAAGTTGAGAGTTTAATAACAAACCCACCCCAGACGGACAAGTACCAAACCCTTAAAACGGAATTGATAAAACGTATCTCGATGTCACGACAGAACCAGGTGAAACAATTACTGCACCACGAGGAGCTTGGTGACCGTAAACCTACAGAATTTGGCAGGGCCAAATTGTCCGGAAGAATTTATCAAGACATTATGGATCAGCCGCCTGCCGAGCTCAATGCAAATCATCCTCGCGTCTCAAGATAGCTTGCCAATTACCTCATTAGCCGACCTGGCTGACAAAATTTATGACGTCACACCAATAACGCCTCAAGTTGCATCGACATCGGGGACTCAACCACGGGAGGAAACTACGCTAGAAACTATGGCAAAGCAGATAGCAGAGCTGACAAACCAAGTTAGCGCAATAACAGCACATGGTGATCAGCGGTCCAGACCACGTTCCAGGCACCGCCGAAGTGAACGCAGCCCATCATCATCAAAAAGAAGCCAATCTAATTATAGGAAGTTCCCAACCTGTTGGTATCATCACAAATTTGGCAGCAGGTCGAAGAGATGCATCAAACCCTGTGATTATTCTTCGGGAAATGCTCGAGGCAATCGATAATGGCGACTGACGATTGCCGAGTATCCACTGGACGCCTGTTTGTCACTGATGCTAGATCGAAAATACAATTTTTAGTTGACACTGGGATCTGCGCTACGAGATCGACGAACGAAGACCAGCTATCAACTGTGTGCGGCTAACGGTACATCTATAACACTTATGGTTATGTGCAATTTAATCTCGACCCTGGTCTCCGCCGTGATTTTATGTGGCGATTCCTCGTGGCTGATGTCACTAAAGCGATCATAGGTGTTGACTTTCTATCTTATTATAATCTTATTGTAGATGTTCGTAATCAACGATTAATAGACCAAATCACTAATTTAACAGCTGTTGCTTCTATTGCATCAACAGATATTGTTATTTCTAGCGTCAAAATCGTGACTGGTGGCAGCGTATATCACAAAATACTCTCCGAGTTCCCCGAAATAACACGACCAGCAGGTAACCCACACGACACAAAACACAAAACTGTACACCACATACGAACTACACCAGGCCCTCCTGTTTCTTGTGCCCCTCGCTAGGTCGCCACAAAGTGAAAGGATTACAGGATGACAAACGTAAACAGAAATAAAAACACACGGCTAGCTGAGATTTCATCTTTTTAATTGTGTTACTCGTCCATACAAAGTGGGGCCACCTTATGAGCAAATTCACCTGTTCCCCATACTTAGAACTGAAACTCAAAATATTTTTTTTCATCAAACCCATACGTGTGGGGTATCTATGGATAGGTCTTCAAAAATGATATTGAGGTTTCTAATATATTTTTTTTCTAAACTGAATAGTTTGCGCGAGAGACACTTCCAAAGTGGTAAAATGTGTATCCCCCCCTGTAACTTCTAAAATAAAAGAATGATAAAACTAAAAAAAATATATGATGTACATAACCATGCAATCTTCCACCGAAAATTGGTTTGAACGAGATCTAGTTAGTAGTTATTTTTTAATACGTCATAAATCGTAAACCGCAATTTACTTTTCACGGAACCCTTCATGGGCGAGTCCGACTCGCACTTTGCCGCTTTTTTTACTCCTAGGTAAGCAATGTTTGAACCGTCATTGTAGAATTAAATAACCGACCAATTTTTTCTTTTTATTACTATGCATGTTTTTCTGTCACACTAATTAAACAAAATCAAAAATCAAAATCAAAATATTTATTCAGTAAATTGGCCACATACGGGCTCTTTTACACGTCAGTAATAGTGAATCTACTAGCGCTTTGGACAAGACCATCATTGCGGAGAAGAAGCGCCGCAAGAAACTCCAGCAGAAGTTAATTTTTTCAAACATAAAATACAATAATACTTAAAAGTAAGTTACATTACAAGGTAATAAAGCAACAAATATAAATAATTAGAACTACCACAAATTCAAAAATTAAAATTATTACAAATAAATATAAAAATTAAAAATATTACATGTCAAATACAACTAAAATAATGACTAGGAGAACAACACGACGAGGTCTCTACGTCAAAAGCCATACCTGGAATAATTAACTGAGCAACAAGTCCTTGCAGACGTGAACAGACCGGACCCCACAAACAGCACCCGTTCACGAGTATGACGCATATCTCAGCCATCGCCTCCCTCAACCATGTGTTCGGGAAGGTGGCGACCCGATCAACGACGCCGCCGTAAGCAAAGACCTTTGAGCGAGCATGATGTGCTCATGCTGCCGGACAACATAAAAGTAATATTGTGTGATATAGCTGTCCGGCGAGAAACATCACAGTGTGCTCTCATTTAAAAGCGTCTTGTACACACAAGAACTATTTTATTTATTTTATTTTTTATTTTATTTTATTTATTTATTAAAGATAAAGTACAAAAGTAAACATACAATTTCGTGTTTGAATACACAGTTGCGCAACCAAACGCTGAGAACTAAAATATCCGTCCGTTTTTTTCCAACTGATCATTATATTTAGCCGCTCTAATATTTAAATAATGCCTGTATTTAACGCCAAATTTATTTTATTTTGCCTCTATATAAAATTTTGTAAATTAAGCTTTTTAAAATCCTTGAATTAAGTTTCTATGTAATAAACGGAGCATAAAATGTTGATGTTTGTAATTACGTAAAGTAATCGACGGCCCTCGAATTAGTGATAGCGAAATGAAACTGCATTTTATGCAGAAAGCAAGCCGCTTTACCCAGTGATAATAGGGACACACAAATTTTATCCACTGGAATTCAAGATGGCAGACATTTTCCAAAATGGCGGCTGCATAATTGAAAAAAATACAGACTCAAAACGGCTGCACCGATTTTGGTGAATAAGGTGTCTATCGATTCGTATTGACACATCTTATCAACAAAAAAATACCATTTAAGAAATTAAAGATGGCGGCCAAATATTGAAAAAATCTGAAATTTCTTATATTTTTTTGTTCTAACGAAACTAATAAGATATGGTTACATTTTTTGTTAGTGTTAATTTTAATGTTAGTTTTTGAACTATACGAATTAAAAATCAAGCGCGTGGTTTCGAAAGCCGTCACTGCACGTTATGTGATGCATCATACGATCGAAATGGGTGCCCCGATTTTAGTGATTGGGCTCTCAATGAATTAGAAATGAATAGCTGGCGGCCAAATATTAAAAAAATCGAGTGTGGCGATATTTTTCCAAAAATCATTTTTTCTGGTAGGTACCAATTTTTCCCGGTCTTAATTTTTCCTAGTCGCATATTTACCATTCTGGATTTTTCGCATCGCAAATTTCACCATTGTTATTAGGCTGAAATAGGTACCTAGGTAGGTTTAGATTATGGTCAGTTTTGCAAAAGGCCCGGCCGGCCAAACCACCCGGAGTAAGGAGTATTTGTAGTTTTGGCTGTAGGGGGGGGACACTTGACTCTAACAAAAATTAGCGCGTTAAAGCTTAATATTTCATAAACGTGTAACTTAATCGAAAAATTGTTTGCAGAAACCCGCAATATTTTTGAAAGACCTTTGAAATAAAATACATCCCCACGTTACGAGTAGGGGAGGTATATTTAAAAAAAAAAACAAGATTTTATTTTACTACTTTGTTGGCATGACTAATATGTGTATACATGCCAAATTACAGCTTTCTAGTACTAAGAGTCTCTGAGCTAGGCTGCGGACGGACGGACGGACATGGCGAAACTATAAGGGTTCCAAGTTTGACTACGGAACCCTAAGAAAGGTAGCAGATGAAAATTCATTAACTCTCCGTCTTTACGCGCATATACTTACAAGTCTAATAGATTGCACACTCAGAATGATATACCGAGGGGTACTCACAGAAACCCTGGGATGCTTTAGACAATGTTGTTGCGAATTCTACGACGACGAATTCGCAGGCACGTCTAGTTTAATATTTATAAATTCTTATTATGTAAACTAGCAAAACACCTGCGTAAATTGCTTTCATATTTTAATAACTTATTCTCTGACGTCTGTTTTCTGTTTGAAGATCGTAATAGTAGGGGGAAGCGGGGCAGATTGGTACGGAAAACTTTAACCTTATATTTTGGGCAGTAAATATGATTAAAATTATACAATTTTTGCTTATATCGTAGTTTAACTAATTGGGATTGATATGGCATATAAATTAATGTTAAAAATTTAAACTTAAAAAAAAAAGCAAAAACTGTGAATAATAGTATTTGTTTAATTGTCCCCACCTACAAATTGGCCTTGATACACATGTTTAATTATGTAAATAGTTTTAAAAATGCCAACATTCAACAAAATGTTGTTTCGTTTCTTTTAAGGATTTGTTTCATAAAAATTTCAAATATCTTTTTTTTTCAATATACCTATTATACTTACCTATAGAACATTATGACCGATTTCAATTGTTTTTTTTTATATTTATTTAAATGAACTTTAACATGTATGAGAAAATAGGCTAAACAAACCCTAAAACACTTTTAGACACTTAAACAACACAGTCAAAAATTACTTCCTCAAACATTGATAGCACCAGTGTGCCCCGTACCTTTGTGTATCGAAGTGCTCCAACGGTCATACTCGTTTTTTTTAATATTAATAAAACCAGTGTACTTTAGAAAAGTTAAACATGAAATCCGGACAACGAAATAAAATAACTTAATATTGGTAATTTCAAATACCCAATAAACAGATAAATACTGCATCAATTAACTATTACATACGGAGAATATTTTTAGTAAGCTACACTAAAACACTTTTTTACTTGTGAAATGCTAAAGAAAGACAACCTAGCGATGCGTTTACAGCTGTCAAGCCCGCTTATGTAAAGTCATGTTTTAGTGATATTTCGATATTACTAACATTTACCCTACCCGTGCACGCGTGCAGTTCAACAACGCGTTTAGGATGCTGATGGGGCTGCCTCGATTCTGCAGCGCATCAGGTATGTTCGCGGATGCAAGAGTGGACTGCTTTTACGCCATCATGCGAAAACGCTGCACATCCCTGGTGCGCAGGGTGCGGGCCAGCTCCAACGGCATCTTGGCGACGTTCGCTCAGAGGTTCGATTGTCAGTATGTGAATCATTGTTGTCTGGTTCACGTACTGGCATATCAGCCTAAGTAGGTTAGCTTAGTTTAAAACCTATGTGCTCAGTAAAAATATGTAATACTAACATTAGGTTAATTTTTTAAATTTAATTTACTAACACTTAATAATATTATGGTCCAAAGATGGCTGAAATAAATGATTTTGATTTGATTTGATTTGTTTTTAACGAAATAGTGCTGGTGTATTATTATGCCCCGCTTCCCCCTATAGTTACAATGCAAAAACAGACACTACGTATAAAATGAGAAGTGCCGATGATTTTTTATTACTACAACTTGGCATCTTAGTGGCTAATAGTCGTCTTCCATTAAAATAATCAAAATGAACATTTTCTACATCTTCATGCTGCTTGCTTCTCTAATGGTAAGTTATATTTTTCACCCCTGACTCAAAAAGACGGGTGTGTGTGTATCTATGTGGCAGCCTACCGTTTTACCGAAATATGTTTGCCAAATGTATCGTTTCCCAACCGTTTCATTTCCCAACCCATTTTTTTTCCTGTAACTGTAAATATTTCAGGATTTATTTCAGTACCATCGTGAAGAACCCTATAGGTTTTATAAAATCCTGAAATATTTACGGTTACAGAAAACAAAGGTAAACCGTATCTGAGCATTTCTAAAAAGTTTGTAAATTTCATTTACGTCTTCGATTTGCAAAAAAATAGTAACAAAAAGGAAAGTTTCATACAAATGTATGAGGACAATTTGGGAGACTATGTTATTTAGGCTCAGCTTCATTCACTCTACCAACCTGCAATTTTTTTTGCAAATTGAAGTCGTGAATGAAATGTACAAAGATTTTTAGAAATGCTCATCTACATATGTATTTGTGTGGGTAACCTATCGATGTTTGGAAGACTTTTATCCGCTGTTCCGTTTCTCCGAATTTGTATTTTTCCGAAAATATTTTTTTCTCTTGAACGGTTTTTTTCGTAATGTCGAATTTGGGGTTTCGATTGTCACTCTGAAAAATGCTTCTCACCTTCTGCTGGAGTGTTTGCGGCGCTTCTTCTCCGCAATGATGGTCTTGTCCAAGGCGCACTAAGATTCACTCTATATAACCAACGTTTAAAAGAGCCTTCATGTGGCCAATCTACTGAATAAATATTTTGAATTTTAATTTTTGAATCTGACTAAATGATCGTTGACTCGACTGTCTCGGATCGAAAAAGCTAGAAACAATAATAATTGTAAAGTCGAATGATCGCTGCCTCGACTATCACTAGATATTCGCTAGTTCGACCAACGTGGAAGTGAAATACATCATCATCATTCATCATTTCAGCCCACATCCACCCACTGCAGGGAAAATGCCTCTTATCCTTTCCCAACTGTCTGCCAAATGTAATCAGACCAACGAGAAGATGGTCTGCGCACTGATCTGTAACCTACTCTCGGCCACCACTCTGTTAGCACCCTCGACCACCTGGGTCACGTTTTATAAAGCTACAAGTTACAATTTAACAGGTCTTAACTGGCAACACTATCCAAATGGCTGCTCGTCAATGGTCGAGGTTGTGTCAAATGGAAAATTGTAACCTGTAAATTGTAATTTGTAGCTTAATAAAACAGGACCCTGAGGCACGTTTTATAAAGCTACAAGTTACAATTTTACAGGTCTAAACTGGCAACACTGCTCAAATGGCGGGTCGTCATTGGTCGAGGTTGTGTCAAATGGAAACTTGTAACCTGTAAATTGTAATTTGTAGCTTTATAAAACAGGACCCTGGGGCACGTTTTATAAAGCTACAATTTACAATTTTACAGGTCTAAACTGGCAACACTGTCCAAATGGCTGCTCGTCATTGGTCGAGGTTGTGTCAAATGGAAAATTGTAACCTGTGAATTGTAAATTGTAGCTTAATAAAACAGGACCCTGAGGCACGTTTTATAAAGCTACAAGTTACAATTTTACAGGTCTAAACTGGCAACCCTGCTCAAATGGCGGGTCGTCATTGGTCGAGGTTGTGTCAAATGGAAACTTGTAACCTGTAAATTGTAATTTGTAGCTTTATAAAACAGGCCCCCCTACCATCGTTTCGCCTAGCCAAGTGTCCCGCCCATCTCCACTTCAGTTGCGTTATTCTTTTGCCGATATTCGCAACTTTAGCCCTGCGCCTGATCTCAACATTCGGTACGTGATCCACAAGTGAAATTCCCAACATGGATCGCTCCATAGCTCTTTGCGCAACTGTAATTTGGTGCATACTTCCCTTTGTGAGAGTCCATGTTTCCGATCCGTACGTGAGGACGAGGAGGACACATTGGTAAAAACTTTGGTTTTTAGGCATGCTTTGCAGACAATGGACCCGATTCTGCAGTGGCCTCTAAACTTCCTAATTTTATTTAGGTGTCGCTAAAACACTTTGCTATTCTACGAGCAGCTGTAATAATCAAATGGCAAACCCTAATTTGAATCTGACGCTTCTTATTTTAGGCGGTCCATTCAATATTGTATTGAAATTGTGGAATACCACTTGTTAAATCTGCCGTCTAAACTATGTCTAAAAATTAGACAATTTAGTTTTAGGCTATTTAAGCGCACGTAGAATCGGGTCCTATTTCTAGTTTATTAAAAGCCGCCCGCAATCTCGTTTTGTTTGCCTATTTGTGAACACAAAAATGTTGTCGATGAATCTTTTTCACGTCATCCATCAATAAACTTTAAGAATGTTGTTTACTAGTCTAGTCAAGGTCAGGTCATTTACCCTATCATCTGTTACGGATAAAAGATAAGTTTTATGCATTAAACTTTAACAAGCTATTACTTAAATACAGTTAGGTACAGATATTAACAAAGTTTCTTAGAGCAAAATAACTATATGAAAAGCAAGCTTTAAAAACCACTGCATTTTGTATGCTGTCCTCCATATACCTACATAATGTTAATAATTGTAATTTTGCCATTGTTGTTATTTCAATTTTAACATTTTAGGTATCCTATGTCACCCGGGATGACGTAAGGATTCTAACGATACCTCACACATCTAAATTGGTCAAGGGATTTAGAAGTTATAGTGGAATAAAGAAACTCACATACATACATACATACAAACATGAACACTGAAAACATTACACTCCGTTTTTTGGGGCAGTCGTGTAATAAAGTACATTTTCGGGTTGGGCCGTCGTCCCTATCCACCCTGTATAGAGGAATACATACTTATAAACATAGAAAACATCAGAATCATACTCGCGCTCGTCACACAAATATTTGCCCATACCGGGAATCGAACCCGGGACCGCTAGTTTCGTTGGCAGGGTCAATTACCTTATTGTTATTGTCTTGTTTTAAACACCATTTAATATTATTTTTTATTTTGTAGATGGCTTTGTCAACGGTTGGTGCTACGCCTTGCCGTAAGTGTACCTAATTTTATAATATCAGTATTTTTGGAGCAGATAGGTAGCAACATAAACCTTAATTCTTTATTTTTGGATCCGGAGGGACCCAGAATAATACGGGACTCGCCAACCGATAGCGGAAGGAATACCTACCCACTAAAATCCCAGCGATTCCTCCACGCCGTTGTTGGCGAGCACCGCAGGTTCTGCTTCCGCTTCAACCACGACTCTCACCAGCAGCCCCATCATTAAAAGAGCGCCCCGGGCACAAACCTGACTTTATTAACCTTTTGAACGCCATACGTCGAATACAAAATGTGCCACCCACACGCTAAACATGTTTGCTATGTTATGCAAATTACACCTTATTGCTACCAACAGAGTCTCTTTTAATCTTGAATTCTGGTCGGCTGTAGCCGACGTGGCGTCAGTGGCACGACTTTTAGTTGACGGCCAGAGCCGACTGTGGCGTTGAAAAGGTTAAACATAAAAAAACCTTCCTTGAAAAATTATATAACTATGGTGAAAAATGCGTCAAAATCCGTTGCGTTGTTTACGATGAGTTAGAGGATATATTATACAGACAAACAGAAAGACAGACAGCGGAAAGCGACTTTGTTTTATACTAGGTAAAGAAGATAAGGATTCACTTTAGGTACAGTCGAGTTCATTTATATGTGTACACTTTAATACCTTGTCACTTTAATCGCTGTGATACTTCATAAAAATGGCAGTTTAAAAATTACATTAAATAGACAAGGTACTAAAGTGTACACATATTTATGAACTCGACTGTATATATGGTAACTAAGGGTAATACGGTCAGTCGGCTAATATGGTCACTTCGCTATGTATAAAAAGTACCACATATATCCGATAGATGGCACTGTAATCAAGCACATAGTTATGTTAAAAACAAAGTTTTTGTGCCACTTGTTGAAAAGTAAACGAGTAAGAACCCAAAAAAGGAATAGTTAGAGAATTGTATGCTGTTGTTGTTAGGAATATCGAACGTAACTAATAGGGAATGTGCATTTGTTAAATGGTTATTCTCAACAAAACATGAAAATACCGTAAAAGAGATCACCAAAAGTGAAATTAAAATTAAAATAGACCAAGAAATACGGATGATAAACTATTTTAAATTGCTAATTAGACAGAGTTTTGACAGAGAGCGCCAATATGCACTGTGAGGTCATGTAACAGGTCCATATTATTATAATCACCATGTTAAATTATGTTTTGCTAGAAAGAGATAGGAACAAATGGTGGTTGGCTTTTATTTTGGTTATTTTTATAGCTATTCAAAAAATGATTTTTCTCAACTGTTTGTTACATGAATGAGCTTTTATTGAAGCTGTGAGAAAATCATGAATATTCCCTGTTGTGTTAAATATAGGCCTCCTGCAGCACAAAAATCCTCCCGGTGACAGGCTACTTCTCCAGTTCAAACACCCTCCCAGCAGAGGCCTACCCCGTCTCCTGCAGCGCCAACAACCTCCAGACGACAGAATAGTTCTCCACCTCAATCATCCTTCCAGCAAAGGCATTCACCGTGTCCTCAAACTTCAGAAACATCCCTGCAAAAAATTACATCGCCAGCGCCCACAACCGCACCAAGGAAGTAAACGACAAAAGCAACAGCGACCAAAAAGTCCCAAACATGATACTGTAAAGAGGATATAGTTTATGAGGAATCCGTAGGACTATCAGAAGACAAAGATCAGTTCTTGTGCCCAAAATGCTTGCCATAAATAGTTTGATTTTTGTATCGTGAATATGGACATGTGATGCCCATATTTACCACACGTGCCGTAAATATGGTCATTTTCAACTTTTTTTAACGTTGAATTTTCAAATGGTTGATATTTGTTTTAGTAATAATTTAGTAATAATTTTTGTTACGTTTTTGATAGTATATTCGTTGAAGTACTCAACCGTATATTTTTTATCTCCCCCTCCTACTTTTTTTTACAGGGCGTCAAAGCTTAGTGTGGCCATAATATTACCCTTAGTAGTATGAAACAAAGTCACTTTTCGCTGTCTGTTCCTTATATACGCTTCACAACGGATTTTAAACCGGTTCAAGAGAACGGTTATTCTGTATTAAATGTTTTAAATTCTGGATTAGGTACGAGGGCATACCATAGTATTATAATAAAGTTAATATTTCTAAATAAATATAATTTAATATAGTGTTTTTTTTTTTAGATACAAAGAAAAAGGGCTGGGGCGATGCACTAAAGAAAGGCGAGAAATGTGGTAAATGTGGCAAATGGTAATATTTAATAAAAACGTATTAATAATATGGATAAACATAGTTTTTTTTTGTAATCGTCCACTTTTCCACAAAATGTTTAGACGAGATATAATTTTACTAAGTCATCTATCCCAAGATCTCAATCCGAAGACTGTAAATGTGCTGCCAACCCTAAAGACTAATAAAATGGGTCTACATCGTCTGCCATAATAATTTCCAATCATTATGTGTTAGGTCATATTTATCTCCAATTATAACGTAATTATTTTAGAACAAACCTTTTCAGGATTTTTTAAATCAAACCTAACGTAACTTAACTATGTCTACACGTTAGATATTTAAGAAATTGTGAAATGTCTAATGTTCCAGCGATATAAATTATGACCAGTATGACCACATTATGACTATCAATAATAATGTCAATTCAAATAATATTCAAAGTTAGTAAATAAAATAAAAAAGTATGTAAAATAATATTAGTAATTTATTAACCAACAAGTCAAATAAAAAACAAGCTAAAAAACCCGACTGTTGCTAACCAACTTTAAATCGTTATAAATCCTAAATTATCATTCGAAAAAAATTTATGAAAGAAACCTAAAGATGATTTTTAAATACCTATTCCATGATAACCCACTTGTCATAGTTCGTCAACTTAATTTTTTTCTTTTTCACAATATGGCGTCTGGCTGCCGCCATATTGAATTTTGATTACTGTCATATCTTTAGTGATACTCACAAGATTGAGAAAAATCGATTGATATAAAAATCAGCCGACGCGTTTAGTTTCTAGAGCACCACGAAGGATCAAACATACATACATACATCATACATACATACATATATAAGCTGATAAACACATTACCCTCCTCCTTCGGCAGTCGGATAAAAAGGAGGGTATTTACATGTACAGTAGGTTTACTTTTTTTATCTTTTCACTTTGACACCTTCGACATATTAGTGCAGCTGTTCAAACATGACGTTAAGGTCGCTCAGGTTAAATTTGTTCATATTCCCATCTCGTTCACATTCTCATCTCGTCAACATTCCCATCTCGTCCATATTCCCACCTCGTCCACATTCTTATCTCATCCACATTCCCATTTCATTCACATTCCCAACAACTAGTAAACAACCGAGTGATCGAATTAATATCGAACAGCTATACAGTCGTAAGTTAGGTTGTAGACGAGTTAGGAATGAGGACGAATTGGGAATAAGGACGAATTGGGAATGCGGAAGAGTTGGGAATGGGCGAGCTGGGAATATGGACGAGATAGGAAGTGGACAATTTGGGATTGGTATGTGGACGAGTTGGGAATATGGCCGAGATGAGAAGGTGGACGAAATGGGAATATGGTCAAGTTTCCTAAAGAGGGGGGACAGAGACAGACAGACAGAGGCCCTACTTTGAAAATCAAAGTTCGAAGTTACGTTAGCTCCGTCCGTTTCTCTCGATCTGGTATCGAATTACGAGTGACAGAGATGGAACTAACGTAACTTCAATTTTCAGAGTAGGGTCCGATTCCTACATTGTGCTAATGGTACTATCTAGTCACGCCATCTGAATTACTTAACTGTAAAACACCGATTGTTATCATGAATCTCCGATAGATGGCACTGCATGCATGGTAACATAAAACATAATTCGAATAGAAGTATTCTGTCATTGAAAATGATCACTAAAGTTAGTTTTATTTTGAAATAATAATACGAATTACTTAATTTTATTCGATCTGTCAGTTTTCAAAATATATGAAAAAAACATTACTGTCCGGTAGCTTACGTCAATACTTAAGCCGCGTCCCCACCAAGCGCACGCGCTCGCGCGGCAGCCTCGCGAGCCAAAAGCTCGGTCTGTGTGGACGTGCCTCGGGGCCGTTCGGGCGCACGTTACCTCGGCTGAGCGTGCTTCGGGGTCGAGACGTCGGCTGTCGGTAAATGCGACATGCTCAAAGGTGCCTCAGTGTGCGCTGTTCGTTCAATGTGGACGGTGAAATGATATTTTATATTTAGATACGTTAAAACGCATTTAAAACCCGTCGCCAATTACTGACAGTTGCTACGTTGCCATATTTCTACAGACAAAGACGGCAAACCGTAGCGAACGCTATTGTTAGAAAGAGATAAATAGTTGTTTCAAATTGCGTACCCGATGACTCCCGAATGAAACGCGAACGTGAAAAGGTCGGTTGCCACGTGGTAGCTTAATGAACTGAAGCTAAAGCAGCAGAAATAACACAACTATCCATCTTGAATTGCCTCGGATTTCTGATGGCTCGGTCTGCCACGCGAGGCTGATCGCGAAGCTGGCTCGCGAGTAGGATTACCATTTAAGAATTTGAAAAGTCCTGACAAAAAGCCTGACATCGATAAAAGTCCGGTCTTTGTAGTCACAAAATGGAAACATTACTCACTTAGTTACAGTGGTATGGTAGCCATTTAATATGTAGTTTTTTCAAATACCATCGATTTAAAAAAACCGGACAAATTAATTATCCGGACAAAGTCCGGACAAGAGTCTAGAATTCCGGACAAGAGTCTAGAATTCCGGACAAGAGTCTAAAAATCCGGACATGTCCGGACTAATCCGGACGGATGGTAACCCTGCTCGCGAGCCTGGCGCAAGCGCGTGCGCTTAGTGAAGACGCGGCTCAAGGCGCTGCCCGAGTGTACCTACCCGTTTAACTCACACCGAACACAACGCCGAGCGCCTATACCCGGCCGCTGAGAAGTGAATTCAGACACATTGCACAAGCGTGAAGTTTCTGAATATGGATAATGTTGACAGCAGTCAAAAAATGCTGTTATTACTAGGGTGACGACACCAATAATGAACTTTATTGCCTTGATGGTAGATTCAAATTACCACTCGAAAAAAACTTTCTGTTTGTAGTCTGGTGAGCCTTATAAGAATACAGAGGGCTCAGACAAGATGCACTACGCTAACGTTTCTATTCGATTCGTTTTTAAACCAATCGCGTCACTGGTAGACCACGTGACTTTTCGTATTACGTCATCTTCCAGTGACGCGATTGGTTTAAAAACGAATCGAATAGAAACGTAGTGCATTTTGTCTGAGCCCTCAGATCTAGTGAATAATCCTTTCACATCGTGAAAACTCGGAACTCACGTCTACTTCCGAATGATGCCGACGTGTCTATGAATTATTGAATTATTAAGTGAAATGTTTGTATTAAATAAATAGAGTACTTTAGTTATTAGTGTCAAATGTCAAACTCCGAGTTTGAAGTATATCACACCGAGATGTTAAAACCACCACGATCAAATATATAGAAATAAGGTGTAGGTAAACAAGAAGAAATATAAATAAATGTTGAAAATAATTTCACAGGCTTGTCGATCTAATCGTTTCCCAGGTCTTAATGCTTTCAGCATGACTATTAAAAAGAACTGAAAACAAACTTAATCTTAGTTAACAAAAAAATATTCTGGTATTAACCACTCTATATCGATTATCACTCTCGCGATGCGACGTTCTCCCACGTTGTCCTGATGGGTACTGAGTCAGACTGAAGTAGCATGACAAATACGAACATTTCCGAGAACATACGATGTGAAAGGATATCTTCGGTTAAATGCGCAACCCTCGTAAGTCCATTTGGCTCAAGTTTACAGGAGACACAAAAAACAAAATTACAGCATGTAGTTGCAGGGAAGCTTATTAATGTTATGTATTCATATAGGTAAAAAATAGTGAAGTTATCATATTTTTAGCTCAAAATACCTAAAATGTTTCTAAAACTATGAAATATCCCTGCTGTAAATTCGCTTCAATACAGAAAACCACGTATCTCCGAAATGAAATGTAAAGCAAAACTCGTAAGTCCATGCTGTCAAATCATATCAACACTAATTACTCCATACCTGGAGGGGAGTTACAAGTTTTTCTATTTGTAGATTTGTAGATTTTTTAAATAACGGTTTGTTTGACGTTTGAATGCAATATATAGATCGATGCGTTTGGTGATTGGCTACACGAT
The DNA here is from genome assembly GCA_946894065.1 of Acleris literana. NCBI lineage: Eukaryota > Metazoa > Arthropoda > Insecta > Lepidoptera > Tortricidae > Acleris > Acleris literana. The sequence continues at coordinate 4,135,579 of OX335695.1, forward strand.
TCAATAAAAAAAAAAATTCGCAAAAAATGGACTTACGAGGTTTGCAAATTTAACCGACGATATTTCACTACATCTGTAAGTGGATTGGACAAAACGAAAACCCAACGACTATACTGGCTCTTAATGTGCATGTTTGAGAAAAGCACTATGCAAGCCTCGGCCGGGAAGGGACGTTGCTTCCCGGCCTATGCAGTAATGTTCACCTGCGTTCGCGGTGTTCCACATTCAGGACGATAATCGTTTGAACGTAGCTCGCATGTAAAGCGATAACACGGGCACTGGCCAACATAATTGCAATAAAAAAAAATCTTAGGACGCGAGTCACGAACGCCGGCGATGGTAAAATAGACTTTAAGAAAAAAAACGTGATTTTATCGAAAACAGTATATTTCTTATGTTAAATATTTACAATCTTAATGTAGCTACCCAACTTAATTGCAATTTATGCAACCTAATTACAAAAAAATAAAATATCACTTCTGAATACTTTCAAAGCCACCTTTTAATTTTAAAGTACTGGTACGGTATTTCTGTGGTTTTAACAAAAACTTTACATTTCCAAACTTAACAAGCGACCCAGTTTGAGAACTTTAAGTAAAAAAAAACTATTTTATTGGAAGCTAGCCACCCGCCCTCGCTTCGCTTCGGTTTATGCGAGTTTTCTGTAAACCCTATCATAATCCAGAATTGATTATTAACAACAACTTGATCTTAAATTCTATTAACCTTTTGAACGCCATACGTCGAATACAAAATGTGCCACCCACACGCCAAACATGTTTGCTATGCTATGCAATACACCTTATTGCTACCAAACAAAGTCTCTTTTAATCTTGAACTCTTGTCGGCTGTAGCCGACGCGGCGTCAGTGGCACGACTTTTAGTTGACGGCCAGAGCCGACTGTGGCTTTGAAAAGGTTAAAGAATACCGCATAATCCGTTGCTTAGTTTGATCTAAACGTATGTACATACAGAGGGACAGACGGCGGGAAGCGACTTTGTTTTATATTTATACTATGTGGTGCAGTAAAAAAGTAGCAACGTATTATCTGGTATTCTTTGTTTATTTATTGCTAATTATGAAGCAGTTATTTTTTTTAGTAATCTGTAGATATCAGACTATCAAATAAAAATACAATCATATTGAAATGTATGAGATTCTTTGAGTTTTCTCAGTTTTCTTAATATTTATTGCAGGTACTTTATAACTTTTTGAACAACACAATTTGACAATCTTCGCTTGCCGTTTTTTACCATGCCACAATTGAATTTCAATTTTCACAACTTGTTTCATGCTTTTAGGAATATAATTTTACTATCAATAAACTGGATTTTACTTTGGGTAGTAAGGAGTCTCTCCAATCTAACCTCTGACAGAGGTTTTTCTATGGGAGACAAATTTCTATAAAAATGGTAAATACACCAATGGTGAAATTCCATGTAACTACCTCAAAGTGAAGACAAATCAAAAAAGTTAACTATTGATCAAAAGACAATTTAATAAGGCATTATAAGTAGAACATCAAACTTAAAGGAAAAACTATGTTTATGATAAACACCTCATAAATTCTCCAGAAGACGCTGTTCAAAAAGCTTTAGTTGAGATGTAATATAAACGGCGAAAACTTGAAATCGCCCATTCATTTTTACGATTTTTTTTATTTTATTGAATAGTATCTAGATATTACTATAACAAATGCACTGCTTAAAAATTACCACATAATAAATAAAAAATCATATTATGTAAGGCTACTTTTTTCAGACCACTCTTTATGATGGGAACCGTCCATAGGGTACATTTATCCCGGAAAATTGGAAAGTTCCCGAGGGAATAGCTATAAGCGACCGAAAAGGACGGAGTAGCGGGCAACAGTAAGTAATTTTACGTAACCCGTTTTTTCCGGAGGCAATAGACGATTTCACAATATAACGAAGATTTGACAGAGCATGAAGGTCGATATTAAAACATTTCTCACACATCAGGGCAACACTTAACTATCAATCTATAGTTTGACAAATTCGTTGGTGACACTCCCATGGTACGCGCGGGGGGCGGGGACGTTACTAGTAGATGACGTGTTGCTCGATACGAATTACGTTACGGATATGTCTGCCGATATCCCTAACAATATTCTGCATTAACGAATATATACGAATATTGTGAAGATGTGATATCGATTGAAAGATAACATTACATACTGTACCTATAAAAAAGACAGAAAAACTACATTAAATTATTCAGTCGTCATATTTCATTAACATTATCGTTTTCTAAACTTTCTTCACTGTCATAATCAGAGTTATTAGAATTAACACAATTTTGATGTTCTGTGGAAGTTGGAACATCAATGCGTTTTTCAAAATAGCTATATAGATTATATAATTTATATACAATTTTTTTGACTTGGCGTCCAATAAGTTGGCCCATCGGCGAACTCATCTTTGCGTAGCACTCTCGTGTGCGTTTTTTTATGTCCGGGCGCGCTTATATACACAAGTTCCTGCCATCAGCGATGGCGGCCGACTGACGCTCCTGTCAGACGGGCCCCGCCGCGCGCACACCTCATACCAACCCGCTGTTTTTCGTCCCCCGTTCCCCTCGGACGATGGGAGTGACACGAACGAATTTGCCAAGCTCGGCCAAATTCAAATTTACTCACTGATTTTTCGGCTTTGTAAACGCAACTTTATAAACAGTAGTTTATCTTTGGTCGATCGATCGAAGCGGCAATAGGTAACAGTAACTCCTAAAGGGCAGAAGACGAACTACGTATCTATTCATACTTTGACCTACCGATATGAATCGAAAGCATCCCAGTACCTTACAAACAAATACAACATTATTTATATCGTATAAAAATTACTTGGCTATATATACAGTTATATACTCGTATGTCGCACCTATGTCTAATTGTATATTTAATGCCTATTATCTAAAGCAAATATTTTTCAGAGGAAGTACATTGATAAATCAAAACTGATGCAAAAATTGTTGAAATAATCCTTATTATTCCTTAACTATATATTTACAAGTAATTCAATGTAATTTAATTTGAAAAAAAAACTTGAGATGAGTATCGTATTTTTTTCTTATTATTACGGATATCGTAAATTACAGAAGAACCAGCCCATTTAAAAAATATCAATATTGATCCAATCTTTCATTTATTTTTGGATTGCATGATTTAGGCTTCTTTTTTGTGACAAAATAGGCAATCGAACACATAGGCCACAATTGCAATCTCGAGTCTGCAACCCTAAGACTGCATATCCGTCACCAACCCGGACTGAGATGGAATGCTATGCGTCAAAATTGAAATCTTCTTCTGATATATCATCTAATTCCATAGGGCGGTGTTCTTGCGGCAGTAAATCTTCTAAAGTTATTTTATCATTATCAATTTTGTCTTCTCCTATTTGTTCATCCAGTGCGTCCATTAAATTCTGATCATCAATATCATCGACATTAAATTTTTTCTCCCCATTCACTCTTTCATCAAACGTTTCTTCTTTATTTCTAGGATTTTTCATAATTATATTTTCTATACTAGATATTACTTCTTTGATATATTTATCAGGATTTTTGTCTGTATCTCCTATGAGGCTTTCAATACTATGTTTAATTGGACTCTCTTTATGTACAACACTATTAAGATCTTCAGGATATTTTAATTTATTTTCATCTTTACAATCGTAATCGTTTTTTGGATCATTGTCTTCACTATTTTCTATTTCATGACTATTCATTCTATTTTCTTCTACAGTTGCCTTTTCACTTTCTGTGTCGACTGAATTTTGTAAACTTACTTCTTTAACTGAGACTTTACTGCTTTCGAAATTATTAATAGCTTTACTATCTAGCCTACGTAATGTTTCGTTTTCATCCATCATCTCTTCTCTTCTATTTTCTAAATCTATATTTATATTTGAATTATTTATTTCCATGTCACTGCTTTCTTTTTTAACTGTTTCACTACTAGGTTTTTCATCATTGAAATATAAGCTATCTTGAGAATCTAAATCTTGAGTATCTGAATTATTTATTTCCATGTCACTGATACTGCTTGCTTTTCCAACTGTTCCAATGCTTTCTTTTTCATCATTGAAATCGAGGCCATCTTGAGAATCTATATCTATTAACGGTAAATTTGTACTGTGATTACTAGTATTATGAAGTTCTTTACTTTCACACTCTACTCTAAAATTACTATTATCATTATCTGCACTTTCTTCAGCGACTGCATTAGTTAAATGTTCATTGTTCAGATTATCATTTCCATTTGAGATATCCATTTTATCACTAAACCCTGTTTCACAAGCTCTTTCACTGATGTCATATTGAACATCGTTATTACAAAATACATTTTCTGTCGCTGAATCTTTGTTTTCACTGCTCTCATTTATAGTATTTTCATTATTACTTTCTGTATCCAAATCATTTCTGTCAGGGCTCTCATTTCTAACATCATTATTTTCATTACTAATATCATTTTCTGTTTCCAAATAACTTTTTTCAGTGCTGTTATTTCTAACATCATTAATTTCATTAACAACTTCGTTCCCTTTTTCCAAAACACTTTCTTCAGTGCTTTCATTTCTGACATCGTCATTTTCAATACTAACTTCGTTTTCTGTTTCCAGGTCACTTTTTTCAGTACTCTCATCCCCGACAGTAACGTTATTTTCATTACTAACTTCCGTTTCTGTTTCCAAATCACTTTTTTCAGTGCTCTCATTTCTGACATCTTTATTTTTATTACTAACTTCGTTTGCCGATTCCGGATCACTTTTTTCAGAGCTCTCATCCCTGACATCATTATTTTTATCACTTACTTCAGTTTCTGTCCCCAAATCACAAATTTTAGTGCTCTCATTTTTGACATCATCATTTTCAATAATAACATCATTTTCTATTAACAGATCACTTTTTTCAGTACTCTCACTTCTGACATCTTTAATTTCAATACTAACTTCAGTTTCTGTTTCCGGATCACTTTTTTCAGTGCTCTCATTTCTGATATCATTATTTTCATTACTAACTTCGTTTTCCGTTTTCAGAACACTTTTTTCAGTACTCTCACTTCTGACATCTTCAATTTTAATATTATCATAATTTTCTGTTCCCAAATCACTTTTTTCAGTGGTCTCGTTTCTAAGATTAACTTCAATACTAACTACATTTTCCGTTTCCATATCAACATCATTACAATTAGTATCATCAGGTACACCAATTATATGATTTAAACTGATCCTCAATTGTTCATTTATATTGCGACTCATACGCCTACCAATTAAATCATTAGGAAAGGGATTCGAATCATCGCCGAGGCTACTTATAATGTCATTTATATCATTACTTAAACCACCGAAGTCATGGATAGTATCGAACGTTTCATCCTTTACTCTCCTTTTTTTTCTTGGTACTTTACCGAGCATATTTTTCGAGAATAACTTTTTTATTGACAATGTTGAAAGACTATCTACGTTATTCATGACATTATCGTTCTCACTGTCTTCACTGTCCCAGTGTATGAAGATGTCTCTCTCGAACTTGCGTTTGAGTGGTCCTTTGGCTGCCCTCCTGTCACTGTATATGGATTTGGATTTAACATTTGAGCTCATGTATGGGTATAAATATAACTTGTCCAGGCCGTAACTCTGAAACAAAGAAAAATATTTTAAACAAAATAAAATAAAAAGTCATATACCTAAATACATAGAAGACATCCGGCTACCTACGTGGTAATATACGGCAGTGGGACAAATGCCTATACCTAGTCGGGTCATAAGTTATGTTACTGAGATTTATTACAATTTAAAAAATAAATTAAAGAAGTTTTTCATAAAACTGTACATTAATCAAAACTTTGATTTATATGAAATAAAAATAATGTATTCTAAACTATTGCAATTATTTGATGTACGAGCTTGAAATATTCTCATTTGGCACTACAAAATCATTGTTCAAATTACGCACAACAATGATTCTGATAACGACCACAACTTTTGTAAGAGCTTTAAATTTTGATGCAAATGTATTTCAAGCAACTAAAGATCCGCTTGTACACCGGTCAATATTGATGTCTCATTAAATCGATTTCACATGAATTTGCAGCAATACGGAAACACACCAAATCTCTTGCTTCATAAGTTGGAATTGAGTCTTGTTGAGAAATATAATTTTGGTCTCTAAACATACACAGAGATAGGAAGTTTTATAATATTAAACAAAAAAAGTTCTTTGGTACACAAAGTCTTAACTTTTAAACGTTTTCAAAGAGTGAAATTTACAGTAAAGTCATGCCTAATTTCATCGATGCCGGCTGTGAATGTCAAAAGATCGTCTCGGAAATTGCGGCGACTATATAGAATGATTATTTATCTACACTCATATCATAAGTCCTCTATTATGCGTTCAAAACCCGTAGGCAATGACCAGCATTACCTGTGGTAGCATCTGACAGCGATGACAGCTGTTAATTTTGGAAGATGTTGGATCTCACTGCCTTACAATATTCGATAACGTAATTTCAAAATTACGTTACAGCTATCATCGCTGCCTTTCGGCTTCTGAACCCATCTTAGAGTGCTTAATAGGCTCGTTTCATAAACCACACTCATGTTGTAATGCCTGTCATTACGCAACCCTCACGTATACTATTGTTCTTAATTTAACATACTTCTGCAAAAACTATATGGAATAGGAATTCGAGGTTTAGCGCACAAATGGCTTTTATCGTATCTAAAAAATAGGGAACAGGTAGTTGAGATAGAACATTTTGATACTGCTAGCAAGAAAATAATAAGTGTTCGTTCAAACGTCATAACACCTGAGGCCTCAATTCCACAAGGTAGTGTAATTGGGTGTCTCCTCTTCCTAATCTACATCAACGATCTTCCCAAAATCATAAACGACCCCTGTGTACTGTTCGCCGACGATATCTCAATACTCACTACCTGCCATAATAACATAAACATAAATACGAAGCTCTGCTCTATTTTAGATTTAATTACAAACTGGATGATCGACCACAACCTGGAAATAAACTTTGTTAAAACTAAATTAATAACCTTTTACCCATACCAGAAACAGAAATTATTAATAAATTTTATCTACAACAATATTAAAATAGACGTAGTTAACCATTTTACCTTATTAGGAATAGATATTGACACCCATATTAATTGGAAAACACACATAAAAAAAATTCATTCAAAAGTATCTAAATTTGTTTACGCCCTCCGTGAAATTAAAAAAACGACCGACCTCGCGACTGCTCTAGCCACTTACTACGCATACGCCTACTCCTGGCTCAACTACGGCATCATTCTGTGGGGAAATAGTACGGACGCGCCATCTCTATTTACCCTACAGAAAAAACTGATACGGATATTAGTCAACATAAAGCAAACTGACAGCTGCCGACCCTACTTCCTGGAATACAAACTGCTTACGCTTCCAAGCATCTACATCTTAGAAGCATGTAAGTTCGTACGTAAGCATGAATACTTCTATAAAAAACGCGAGGATATGCCTCCTACACGCCCAATACGCCATAAACATAAAATTATCTTGCCACCTTCCCGCCTTAAAATCATCTCATCCGGCCCTTACGTAATGACTATAAAAATATACAACAATTTACCTGAAATATTAAGACAAGAAAAAAATAAACGTAATTTTTTAAATAAACTCAAACAGTTACTAATTACAAAAGCTTACTACACAATAAATGAATACTTAGACGACAAATTATAAATAAAGTAAATTACTTAAATTAATCAATAAAGGTAAATTATACAAAAATACAATAAATTCAAATATTTATAATGAAGTCTCTTCATATTATTAAAAGGATGAGTCTCCCTCTCTCTAAATATGTTTGCTGTGCCCAACAGGGTTCATAATTGAGACATTTATTATATTTCCATCTTTGTAAACATTATGATTGCAATAAAGTATTGAGTATTGAGTATTGAGTATTGAGTATTAAAAATGTACATTAATTGAGCTTTTAATTTTCAAACGTATTGAAAAATAAAATACTTTAGTTAGGTTTATTTGACTCAAAATTAGTAACAGAACTTATGACCCTAGTTGAAGCATTGCTGGAGCAACTTTTTAATTTGGCTCTTTAAGGCCGTATACGAAATTTTGCCAATTTCGTTGATTTACGTGATTTTACAGTTGAAATTCTGTATTTCTACAAGTTTTAATGCACAACACGAAAGATAATTTCTAATTTTAACGAATGCATGAGCTACTTTTCTGTTTTTATTATTTTATTTTGTTGAATCGACCTGACACCGGCGACTGTTATGTGAATTTTGCTGGAAGAGGTTTAGAATGTCACATATTCATGAATCGTTTTGACGTCTTAACGGTATGAAAAATTTACAATGTATTGCTGTGAAAGTCGTGTAAAAAATGTATGAATTACTTTTTACGACATTCATATAAATTTTTCGAGTAAAAAAAAAACTTGGTAATTTTTAATAGAAAACGGGCCAAAATTATTTTTGATTTCGGCTACTCACAACTCTCGTTCATAAAATTAAAGCAACAGAAAAAAAATCCAAAATGTTCAAAAGAATTGGCAATAAATATTGTTTTAAAACAACCTAAATCTCGCATTATACTCGACAAAAAAAAAGTGGCTCATTTAAAACTTATAGACAAGCAGTTTTTTTTTTAGTAGTACATACCCACCTATGAATGCCGCTGTCTATCTATGTATAGCTAAACATAATATTTAAGTTTATAAGTCGATTAGATATTAGTTAAATTATAAGTTAAGAAGTGTAAAACTGAGCGCGTCTCGCCGATAAACGTAACAGTTTGGCGAGTAATGTTAGATATGCTAACTGTAGTCTTTATTATATTAAATAAATTTAAAAAAAAAAATGTAAAATCACAAAAATAAGCAAAACCGGCAAAATTTCGTATAACGGCCTCTTTAATATAGTTTCTAGCATACTATCCTCGTAAGGCCCAGTGTGCAGTAGAATGTACATAATCAAGGCAATTTAAATTGAACTGTGTTACAATGGTAATAAGGTTTATTTTCCTATCTTGGTAAACAGAAAATGGCATTATCGAACAAACGTAATTGAACTTTATTGCCTTGATGGTAGATTCAAAGTCCCGCTCACAAAAAACTCCCTGTTTGTAGTATGGTGGGCCTTACGAGGCTATAGTAGCCCTCAACCAAACTGACGACCGGGGCCATAAAACTCGGGTGAGGTGCAATACAAGGGACAATGACAAGGACAATGCAAGACAATGGGAAACTGATAACGCGAGCTCAAGGGTTTTATGGCCCCAGTCGTCAGTTTGGTTGAGGGCTACTATAGAAGCGTCAGTTACAGACTTGGGCAGTCTATTGTAGACTTTGGGTCCCATAACACCGATCGTCCGACCATTTCATTAGCTTGTGGGGCAAAACAGCGAGTTTGTTGTCGTTTTTTTATTTTGGCTCCGGCCATTTTCTCGTCTACCGTAGCATGAGATATTCTCCCTAACTTACATAGCCATATAAGTCGCATTATCTATGTAAAGGGACCTTATTGTCGATGGCGAATACGCCACACTGCGTCGACGACGTTGTATTTATATCGGAGCATCTTTAATAATGGCGGAAGCGCCATCGACAATAAGGTCAATTTTCATATATAACGTCACATATACAGTGGTGGTCACATAATTAACGCTTGCATTTTTCCCATACAATTGTCTACAAATATGACTTTTAAATTTTGACCACCAATCAAAAAGTCCTTGACCCGTTTTATTTCTAATAATTACAATTAACTTTAGATCTTCTCTTTAAACGTTATCTTCATTTTAAACTTTAAAAACTACTGTTAAAAACGGATCTTATATTTTGTAGGGATTTAAAAACTTAGTGCAGCCGTACACTTTTTTTATTCAAATCCTTATAGAATAAAATATTCGCTTTATGTTGTTGTTTGTTACATTGTACATTTAAACCTTAGTTTATAAGTTAACGATAAGTGCAACTAAAAATAAAATTGGTTAAGAAATTTTTGGTTGGTTATCAAAATTGAAAATTCAAATAATTGTATATGAAAAACGCAAGAGTCCCTAATTACGTAACCACCACTGTAATATATATATATTATTTATATATTTATATTAGGGATGCAACGATTACGATGCGGTGCATCGTTTTGCATCTTTAATCGTAATAATTACGATTAATAACGAAGCGATTTATCGTATCGAATAATCGTTACGATTATCATATTGTAAAAAATAAAACTGAACTGCGTTAATCGGAACGCACCTAATAATGTCTGGCCCAAATACAAGATTCCAAGGCAAAAAAAATCCCACTTAAATCTGATGGATGATGGATGACATAATTATGTATGTCAAATTTAAGTTATGAGGCGAGTTAAAAAAGTTATGAAAATAAACATTGCGTGGTGAGTCAGTTGTTTTGTTTGTTATTAATTATTTACATTATTGTAGTGTTGTATAAAATTTGTTATTGTGGAGATAAGGTAAGGTAGGGTAAGTGCGTCTAGGGGGCAAGTGCGTCAAATCAACGATATCTCCTAAAAAATGTATGGTTTGACGCACTTACCCCGTTGACGGTCTTACCCCACCTTGGGGTAAGTGAGTCTACGGGGCAAGTGCGTCAAATCAACAATATCTCTTAAAAATGTACGATTTTTTGCACTTACCCCGTTGACGCTCTGACCCCACCTTGGGGTAAGTGAGTCTACGGGGCAAGTGCGTCAAATCAACAACATCTCCTAAAAAATTTATGATTTGTTGCACTTACCCCGTTGACGCTCTGAACCCATCTTGGGGTAAGTGAGTCTACGGGGCAAGTGCGTCAAATCAACAATATCTCCTAAAAAATGTATGATTTGTTGCACTTATCCCGTTAACGCTCTTGCCCCACCTTTTGGGGTAAGTGCGTCTATGGCAAGTGCGACAAACCACACATTTTTTAGGAGATATTGTTGATTTGACGCCACTGCCCCGTAGACGCACTTACCCCACCTTACCGTAACGTCATATCATATCATAACTTCATAAATTTTATCACTGTAAAAGCACTTCGGGAACAAAGTTTGAATTTTAATAATCGTAACGCATCGGTTATGGTAATAAAGCATCGTAATCGTAATCGTTATAGCCGAATCGTTGCATCCATAATTTATACAGGTGTTACAAAAATATCCGTAAAGCAGAAAGGGGGCTAAGCAGTCCCTTGTAAATAGTTCATTGGCAATGTATGAAAACCGCAGCATGACTTGATGACTTTATTATTTTTAACCGACTTCAAAAAAGGAGGAGGTTATACGTTCCACTGTATGTTTTTTTTTTATGTATGTTCACCGATTACTCCGTCAATTGTGGACCGATTTAAAAAAAATATTTTTGGTTTGATATAGTGTACATCCGAGGTGGTCCCATTGTCACCAAATCTGTATCTGATGAGGGGATCAGTGAGGAATTGAGGGAACTCCTCAAATATTGTAGGCAAACATATAGCGATTTTAGTATTTTTAGTAACAAGTCCAGCATTTGCATTCAGAAAGTATCATTTGGTGTAGTGGAACTGATGATGAAGACCACAGATGGCCACCGGAACTCCTCAATGGTACCGATTTCAAGGGTGGCGATAAGATATCTCGATTAAGATAGTTGAGCGACTACCTACAACAAATAATATTTACTTGTTGAAATATGACTATGACTTTCCCGCGGTGTTGCTTGCGGCGCGCTTGATATAAGTTAAAGTTTCATTTCAACTAAGAAGTGGGACTACGTAACAGCGTATTATGATCACTAAAAAGTATAAAATTAAATTAAATTTTAAAAAACAAAAAACCGCCTTCAAAAACGCAAAAAATAAGGCGGTTTTTTTTCATAAAAATAAAATAATTATTCTTGAAATGCAACCCTACTTTAGTAAAACCAAAGAGCAAACAACACAGACAGTCAGTTTACATTCTTACCTAATATCCTCGGAGAGACAAACAAGAATCATGAAAGACAAAATTATAAAAAAACAAGAACAGATTTCATTTAGGTAGCTGAGTTTTGGGTTGTTATTAAGGTTTTAAAATATCTTTTACGGCTTAATAAGGTACCAACTAGCAATAACTGTTCAAGAGGTGGTCCGCGGGCACGATTTAAATTACCATCTTCATCGCCTACAGAACCCATCTCGTAATACACTGAAGTACATCGTCATATTTCTTAATTTGTAATACATAAATTGGAAAATAAAAAGTCTTTTAGTTGTGAGATTGAGGAAGCTTTGTAATTGTCAAAATAACTTCGTTTTCCTGACTTGATGTTTCTTGATCTACTTTTGAGATAGCAAACCTTTTTGAACGAAAAACGGGACAATAATTATAAGATTAAGTAAAATTACTACCCTTCTGTTAAAATAGTCTATGCCAATTCAGATTGACTGAGAGACAGCTTACTATCGTTGACATTGTTTTGGGTTAGATTCAGGAGGACTGAGTTGTGTTTTGACCTGGTAAGCAAAATGTCTTTTTTTTTTGTTGGTTATCGCCAGAAGGTCCAAAGTCCTTACTTTTGTTTGTTGTTATTAATTATTTACTTTAGAAAAAGAAAAAGGGGCAGAGGTGAAAATCCCTTCCGGAGACCGGGGAGTGGAGGGCCCAGGTACTGCCGGGCTCGCACCGGCTAAAAACACCAGTGCCCCTAATACCAACTAGAATTTAGACTCCCGCGGATACTACCCCAGCCAGTGCTGAAAGGCCGCAGGAGAAAGTCCTTCCTCCGTTTACTTATCCGCGGGATTTTTCCAAAAAGGGGGAATAGGAGTGGTGGTTGGGATGGGGGGGAGACTTATAGCTATGAGGGTCGCGGAGTGGGAATCCTGACGCATGCATGCTTAATGACTACGGGCTTCCATTCTTTTGCCAATGCAAGGGTTAGGTCGGAGATCCGTTTTTTGGACCTCTTGTGTGGCTGTGGACACAATCTTTATGGATGGGCTTGCTCTTTTGCCCGGAGATAAAAAAAAATGCGCATGTCTCCTTGCGCTGCCCTTTTTTGTGACCTTTTCCATTGCAACTTAGCTACATCTGTTGTGAAATGACTAATTAAGCAAAACGGTCTTAGTTTTATAAAGACTTACTTAGCAAAACGTCTAAGTCGTTAAATATACAGGTTGGCGGAAAGATCAAATTGTATAAGTTCTGGTTGTACAACGACTGTGTTAGCAACGACTGTGTGTGGCTATATAGTTTTTATGCTACTAAGACATTCTGCCAGATTGGTTGTTATGATCTTATGATCATTAGGACCTTTTGCTTATTAAGTCTTTATGATTATGACATTACGACGTTTTACTACCAAGCCCTTTCGCCTAAAGTCTGTTCCTATTCGTGCCGTCACTCTCATAAACAAATCAATTTACCATTATAACTCCATATTCGCGTACTTTAGAAGGTTGAGCCCAGTCATATTATTTATTTATACACTTTATCATTGTCTTCATGTCCATTTTAAGGTAGTAATCTCTATTTAATATTGTATTGTTTGATGAAAAGCACATTCTATGAAAACACCATTACACTGACAGAGCCTTGTCATAAAGAATTTTTTTTTTTAACTATTTCTGACATTGAAAATGTAGTGCGTTTTGATAGATTTGATTGACAAGTGAGGTTTTCGTCTCTGTCGCACCCAGCATAATAATAAGATGATGATGATGAATATATATTCAACCTTTTTAATATACTAATTAGAGGTAACATTATTCTCTACTTCATCCTCTATATTGTCAATACTAAAACATAAACTTCCTTACAGCACCCTAAGATTGTTGTACATGGCACTAGCGGACTCTGTCATTAATTATAGTCTGAGCAGTTATGGTAGGACATATAAAACCTATATTGAAAATATTTACAACTTACAACTAAGGCTGCTAAAAACGAAATATTGTAATGTTATTAGTGTATATAATAAGTTTAATATCGCCCTAACCTGCGATGAAATTCAAAATGTGGATAAACTGAAACCAAGAAATAGAGGCACACAGTTGCGAAGCTTATCCTACTTGCAAAGGTACATACTCCCAACGTCTAATAATGTTTACGGCAAGCGAACGTGGGAGTACCTTCTACCGCTAATATTAAATAGCATACCCTCTTGTGAGTATGATAAGATTCGAAATGATCCTCAAAAATGTAAAAAGAATCTCAAACAAATGTATTTGCAGGTTGGTCATAAAAGTGGCGATTAGATTAGTGTTTCCTTACTTAAATTAAAATAAGTTAAATAGTACTGAGCGATGGCAGCGACAAATAAACCGCATACGGTTTCCGTTCGCTGTATTAAGCCAATATCTTTGTAATTTTTATAAATATTATGAATAATAAATTTAAAAAAAAAATATATATATATAAAGACAATTACAGACAGGTATAATTGTTATTGTCATTGGCAGTCTGAATAGGAGCAGACTTTACTTTGGAATAATGCAATGCGGGCGTTTTGCACAGACAATATTCACCTAAGACGGTTTGGTGACCAAGGCAAAATGCAACCAAGTCCTGCTGAACCCAACCCATGGTTATCGGTTTGATAAATAATTTATTTATAACAGACTTAAAAAAGGAGGTTCTCACTTTGACCTGTATGTATGTATGCTTGTCCGCGATTATCCCGCGTTTGGCTGAACCGATTTTGATGCGATTTTCAGAAGAGTATTTGTTACACTTAGGTTTTGGTATTTTAACCGACTCAAAAGAGGAGTCAGTATGAATTTTTTACAGAGTTGTCCGATTTTAAAAAATCTTTTTTTTTGGATATTTTTGTAACACGTTGTATAGGTACGCACCGGTGGAACTCGGGACACATCGCAATACTCCCCAAAGTTGTTCAAGAGATCATCGCAGCGGGAAATACGCACTTGCATCGGCTTCAAACGGCGTAGGACGTCCGGGTCCGCTATCAGATCACCTGGGAAAGACATATCTATAAATAAAAATCCAAGTACGTCGTCCTAGTCTGCCTCCAAAGCCAATAAGAAGTAACCCAAATTATTTAACCAAAGCAATTTGAATTCTATTCTGTTAGTAATGAAGGTTGATAATGCTTACTGATGTGCAAGTTGCGAAAAGTTTCCAAATAGTTGGAAAAGTTCTAAGAAATTTCCGGAAACTTTCGATGGAAATATAGGAAATTTATTTTGAAGACACGGAAAGTTTCAATCCCCATACAAAATTGAGAGAAGTTTCCAAAATTTTCCTACATGAAATGTTCCGCAATTTTGGAAAGTTTCCTTTGGCACATCAGTAATAATGCTAAAGGTGTTATATCTGTGATATTGCATATTGGTTTGGCAGCGTAGTATTGGCTTAGCACTGAAAAAAAAACCTACTAACAACAAAGCAAAAACACACTTCACGAAAATTATCAAGTGCTTGAAAAACAGTAAAAGACAAAACATTCACGTTCGCTGATTAAACATTACTATTAATTAATTTACAATATTGGCAATGCTACATTTTAATTTACGAGAAGGTAAAAGAACAATGCCAGGTCTCCATAGAAGCCTTGGCCTAAGAAAAAATTGTGACGGATAATTTATAGAACTGGGTTTAATTGATGTAGAAAAACATTTTTCATGAGACTTGCTCGGAAAGGGTGTTAAAAACGCAAGCGTATAGGGCAGTTATAGCTGATTTAGCTCCCTATGGAGTTATGAATTTTTATAACTCCCCAGGAGGTTATGAGTTTAGTTTTAAAATATAGAATCCACTCGTACATCATTTCAGACTATGGAGGTGTAAAATCATCGATTTATTTCCTATATTCAAAACTTGGCTACAAACCAATTTTACTGTATAATCAAACTTATACGTTACATTTATATACATTATGTTTGTATAATACCATTATTTCAGAGATATTACAATTATTTTATTAAACTGCATTTTGAAAATCGGTACAATCTGGCAGTATGGCCTGTCAAGTTTAAAAACTAATTTTAAAATAGATGCTCGTACATATATTAACTTAAGACTATCATTGTATATAGGTTGTACGTTTTGACCATTTACTGTTCTCTATAAAAAAAAACTTATACACGTGTTGCTGCACTTTGGCGTAGGTAGGTATAAGTTCTACGAGCAATGTGCTGTGACCACCGGCACTTAAATGTTGAACGTTTAATGGAAAATATACGACTATACTCATAAAAAAATAAAAAATAAGTTCTAAATATTATAGGGCTTAGGATTATGAGAACTTGAATATTGATCAGCGCTTTTTTATTAGGCGCTTCCACCCATTTAGGTACAACAGGACATAAAAGTCTACTCAAACCGTGGTTTAGGCTCGTAATATCGTAACCACTCCTCGGCAAGCGATCATTCATTTCAGCCTATTGCAGTCCACTGCTGGACGTAAGCCTCCCCCAGGGTTCGCCACAAGTAGGGCTTGCAATTCGAATATTCTAATATTCGAATAATTCGAATATTCGGTACATTCAGATATTCGAATAATGCGGTGATTGAAATTCGAATATTCGAATATTTTTGATTACTCCAAATTTATTGATGTAACGTCATCTAGGTACTACTCGGAAACTATCTGGGACTGTCTGTCTCATTCCCACTATCCCCCCACCCACCATGACCATGTCGTGCGAATAGTAGCGATATTAACATAATATATTTTGATGGTAATCTTCAAATACCGACTACGAGGAACAAGGATGATGATACTTGCAGTGCTAGGGCGCGTGCATACCGAAATCCCGGTATTTTCGGACCTATTTCTCTCGTAAGTATTACAATTTTATTACTATTCCGGAATTGAATGTCAATCAAAATTATTTTATTTTTATTTCTTTCAAAACGATAAAAATACCACCGAAATTATCGAGAACTGAGTAAGGACTGAATTAGAATTAAACTTTTTTGTTACGTGAATACTGGTTCCCTATATAATTGTTATGAATTAAAAGATGATTCTATCGCTTTCTTGGGTCATACTATCAAAGAAATAGTAATTGAAATTATACTCAGTCACTGCAATTTATATCAGTATGGTGTATACCGTTTTTTATTAAATTTTTAGGACTATTCGAATATTATTCGAATTATTCGAATACCTGTAAATTTAAAGTCGAATATTCGAATATCTGAATCTATCGAATATTTGCAAGCCCTAGCCACAAGGCCCGATCTCCCGTTTTCGCCATCCAGTCACCACCAGCCACTTTTTTCAGGTCGTCGGTCCATCTGGCTGGAGGGCGTCCTACGCTACGCTTTCCGAGCCGTGGTCTCCACTCGAGAACCCGTCTACTCCACCGATCATCGGTTCTGCGACAGATGTGACCAGCCCACTGCCACTTCAGTCTGCTACACTTCTGAACTACGTCAGTGACCCTAGTTTTATGCCGGATCATCTCATTCCGGATTTTGTCCCTTAGCGAGATTCCGAGCATACACCTTTCCATAGCTCGCTGGGTGACGTGTAGTCGGTGGGCTAGTTTCACTGTCAGGTTCCACGTCTCGGCTCCGTATGTCATGAAGCGGCAAGCGATCGTGTTGGTGGAAAAGTATAGAAACCGACTGTGCCCTACCCTACCCTTTTTGCTCTTAAAGCTTTTAATAGAGCATTTAACCATTTTACATTTAACCAAAAAATGTCATCGACAACTTTTACCGCGACAGTTTGAAAATCATTGGCGTGTCATTAGAGTAATGATACCGAGCGATTCCCATAAGAAAATAATAAATACTGCATTTATGGATTTTAAAAATCGCCTCACTTAACCGGGAATCCGATCCATTCCCGGTTAAGTGAGGCGATTTTTAAAATCCATAAATGCAGTATTTATTATTTTTAAAAATAAAGGAAAGTCTCCTTTACACAGAATGTGCTATTTCCAATATTTAAGGTAGCTGCCTTCCATGTGGCATTCGAACTTTCCACCCTGTATAATATTAAAATAAAACATTAAATGAAAGTAAATATGTAAATTATGCTCGTGACTCGTGATTATTCGTGATATATATATTTTTAAATAAAATCGAACACCAACCTAAAATATTTTTTTTCCTTATTTTTGGGTAGTGGTTAATCAAGTGGCAACTTTGTGATGACGTAGAAAGTGTCCCTTTTCGGAAGAGAAGACCTTGTTTTATTAGACCATGGTTCTAAGCATTACCTGTGGAAGACTATATGGAAAAAAGTTGACAAACTCTTTTAGCGAGTCGAGTTCATTTGTTTGATTGTGATTCTAAGTATCTCGTTAGCAATCCCCTTCTAACAGCCCTTGATGCACAATTTACTAAAAAACGGTGCGGTGTTAGTTTTTCTGAAGAACTTGTCTTATTTTACTTTACTTTACATACATTACTCGCAAGATGTCTTATTTATAATAGTACATTATCGCCTAGGCATGGAAGTAGGCAATTGCGGGCCGAGTATTGGACGGACGGACGGACGGATTAAACGGACGAGCTTGCGAGTTACGAGCTACGGATAAGAACTTTTTGAATGCTGGTCAAAATTTAAAAGTCCTATTTGTAGGCAATTGTATGGGAAAAAAACAAGTGTCCCTAATTATGTGACCACCACTGTGTATGTATATACAGTGGTGGTCACATAATTAGGGACACTTGTTTTTTTCCCATATAATTGTCTACAAATATGACTTTTCAATTTTGACCACAAATCAAAAAGTTCTCGACCAATTTTATTGCTAAATACAATTTACTTTACATAATTAACTAAGGTTTAAACTGATGTACAGTGAACTAATATTAAAAACGGACCTTATATTTTACAAGGATTTAAAAACTAAGTGCTGACGCGTCCATACAAAATTCTACAACTTTGTATGAGCGTCGAATATTTATTTTTTCAAATCCTTATAAAATGAAAGATCCGATCTCAACAGAGATAAATTGTACATACGTTTAAACTTTACTTTATTAGTTAACGATAAGTGTAACTAAAAATATAATTGGTTAAGAACTTTTTGAATGGTGGACAAAATTTAAAAGTCATATTTGTAGGCAATTGTATGGGAAAAAAACAAGTGTCCCTAATTATGTGACCACCACTGTGTATGTATATATATATATCATCTGGTAGTGTAATCGAACTAGGTTTAGTGTCGTGAGCTGTTAGAATATAATATGACTTACGTTTTCTCCTATGGTTACACATCTTCTCATGCTTCCTCAGGCTCCGGACCGTAGCGTACATTTTTTGGCATTTTGAACACTTTCCTGCAATAAAAATAATATATTAATGCTAAAGGAAAACAAAAGACCATGTAATTTACGCTTTATTCCACTTTGTTTAAGTTCATATTGCGCTATTGAAATTATACCTTCAAGCGAATAAGAGTTTTTTCACACCACTTGCTCGAAATTGCCCAATTATACAGGGTGGTACTCGATAAACTGTACATATTGAAAGGGATGAAATTTTAGGTTAATTTATCGGTAAAACAATTTTTATTTTTATTTTTTAGTCACTGGTTTTTTTTTACAGATTGTCAAACTTTTTAATAAAGTAGTAAAGTAGTACACTTACTTGTGACGATGTATCTTTTGATCTAATAGCCCAAAAAAGATAAAACAAAATGCATAGTATTGACATTAGTTAGGTTAATAATATTTGATAACAATATTAGACCAATTAAAAAAAATAACTCAGTAACTGCTTTTTTTGTGTAAAATAACTGCAAAAATATCATTTTGTTTTCATAAAAACACGATTTTCTCAAAGTTTTGCAGATATTTTACATTTTTTTTTAACGTTTTATATCTAAAATTAAACGAGGAATAATAATAAGCAAAAAAAATTGTGAAATATCTACAAAATTTTGAGAAAATCGTGTTTTTATGAAAACAAAATGACATTTTTGCTGTAATTTAAAATTTAAGAATCTGTAAAAAAAAATGTCGCTAAAAATTTTCTTAAAATTTGTTTTACCGATAAATTAACCTAAAATTTCATCCCTTTCAATATGTACAGTTTATCGAGTACCACCCTGTATATCATGCAAACCTCACCTAAAGTAAGTCACTATAGCGATCGGCTAACCAGCGGGTTATAATGAAATTCAGTACCATATTATGAACCGGCGGGTTATAATATGGTACTGAATCTAATTATAACCCGCTAGTTAATAATGAGATTTGAATTCCTACAAAAATTACAATTTGTACGCTTTTTTTAAAATAAGGTACCTACTTTAAGTTTTAATAAAACGTTGTTTCCAGTAAGTAGCCTTGCTTTTTATTGTCTCGCAAAAGGTGATAAAAGTAGAGTATTCTCCTTTGGGATAAAGCTGTTTTTGTCTTGGGCGAGCTTGAATCCCTCGCAGCACCCAGGACTCCGTTTTAATTCCCTCGCTCCGCTCGCGAGTTAAATCTGGAGTCCCTCATTTGCTCAGGATTGATAAAACAGTGCTTTATCCCCTCGGTGTATAATCTACTATTAGAAAGTAGTTTAACAAGCCGATCAAGAAGTAATTTTATTTTATTCTATATAACACTAGTGCTTACCCCCGGGTCTGCCGTCTATTCCCTGGCACTTGTGAGCCTGCATGAGAGGTCTTGTAGGGAATTCCTTCCAGCACCGTTCGCATTTCACATCGGGGACGGCCTCGGTCGCCGCGCATTTGTTGTTTTCAATATGCCTGTAGACATAGGTTGATTTGTTAGATTTTTCACAAAAGCATTTTTTCATAGTAGCTAATTTTCACATTTCGTTTTTCGCGTTCTTTCATGATCGCAAATATGTGACGTTATCTACGAAAAGGGACCTATTGTTGATGGAGCTTGGCGGAGCCCCTATTTCTCGGTTGTTTTGGCCCTCCAGGCCTGGTATAAATACGAATTTAACCCTTCGTGTGTGGGACGGGGCCGCATACTTGCACCCGTCGTCTGTTGCAAAATGGCGCGTCAAACGTCAAATTCAAATTTAGAACTGTTTATACGTTATAAACGTTTCATTCAACGAATGATGAATGTCTATGGTTTATTAGTTCATTGGACTTGGAGAAATTAATACATTTTAGACTCTATTGCACTTATTTTTAAGTTCATAATCGAATAAAACGTTGATCACGTGACCTTGCAGTGATCAGTGCTTGCACACACCAAGGGTTAATTATTACTGTTGTCAAGATATGCGTACGCAAAAATTGGGAACGGAAAAAGGCGAATAGTAAAAATCACGAACATAAAATAACGCTATATAAAAAATCGCAAGAAGCAAGTGGATAGAGTTGGCTAGTGGTGGCTAGTGATAGCTAGTGATAGCTGGTGATGGCTAGCGATGCCTAGTGGTGGCTTGTGATGGCTATTGATAGGTAGTGGTGGCTAGGAATGGCAAGTGGTGGCTAGTGATGTCTAGAAAACTCAATTGATGGCTAGTGATGGCCAGCAATCGCCAGCGGTGGATAGTGATGGCTAATGATGGCTAGCGCTGCCTAGTGGTGGGTAGTAATGGCTAGCGATGACTAGAGATTGCTAGTGATGGCTATAGTGATGTCTAGTGATGGCTAACGAAGCCTGGTGGTGGCTAGTGATGGCTAGCGATGACTAGAGATTGCTAGTGATGGCTATAGTGATGTCTAGGTGATGGCTAACGATGCCTGGTGGTGGCTAGTAATGGCTAATGATGGCAAGCGATGGCCACCGATGGATAGTGATGGATAGTGATGGCTAGTGATAGCTATTCATGGCTAGTGGTGCATACTGGTAGATAATGCTGGTTAGTGGTGCACAATAATGAATAGTGCTGCATAGTTACTCGTCGTAGAGCCGCAACTCGCGGAAGTCATCGAAACAGCGACGGCAGTGGTACGGGAACGTCGCCGAGCGGTGGTAGCGGTGGTGGGTGGCGGCCTCCTCGACCGTCGTGAACCACTTTCCACATGGGTTGCAGGCGTTCCTGGGAATTAGTAAGTTATTTATTAGAGCAAGGGGGAAAGAGATGAGAATAAGAAATTGACAGTCTAGGGATGCTATGGTATCCAACTATTAACTAGAGATTACTGATGTCAAAAGAAAGCGTGCGTACGTAAGCGAACTAAAATTAACAACAGTAATTTTTCCATTACGTCACAAAAATTAGTCATACATTTATATACTGCTCTCATACGCTTAAGCTTGCTGTTAAAATTGTTGTCTAGAGACTGCAAATGTCCATGGTTTTTTTTTTTATGGCAAGTAGAAGGCACGCGAGTACTGAGGCCACCTGATGGTAAGTGGGATCTGAGACCCATAGACATTTGAAATCTCAACAAAACTGCAATCCTAAGACTTCAAATGCGTTGCCAACCCTGAGGACTAAGATGGAATGCCTCTATGCTAGTAATTTCACAGATAGATAGATAGATAGATAGATAGATAGATAGATAGATAGATAGATGGATAGATAGATAGATAGATGGATAGATAGATAGATAGATAGATAAAAACTTTATTCAACATAAACACAAACGCAGGCTCTTAAATAAAACATAAAACATTAAAAATATAGACAACAAACACGAGACTTAAAATATACATTGACTTATATACGGTGAGAGAGCCATGTGTTGTGCTGTGAATTGGCGCTGACTCAGCATAATGCTGCAGAAACTGCAGCGCTGGTATTCTGCCAGAACCATTGGAATTAGGTCTGTGGCGCCCGAAAGAAGCCGAAAGATGTGCCAAACGACCATGATAATATGAATATTAACAGGTTGTCTTATCCCCACACCGGAGCACAGCAATGCGAACACTACTGCTTGGCGGTGGGTTAATCGATAAGATGGTGGTAGCGACCCGGACGGACCCTGCACAAGGTCCTACCACCACTAAAGGGTCCCAGATCCCTCTTACCATCAGGTGGGCTGTGTGCTCGTTTGCCTTCTCCGTGACATAAAAAACCGGTCAAGTGCGAGTCGGACTCGCGCACCAAGGGTTCCGTATTTAAGATAATATGGTTTGAAAATGCAAAAGAAAATACTCATTTTGTTATGAACTTTATTTTCTATGCAATAAGGTCCATTATTTGATATTTTTTCCACAACTGTAAAATTTTACAAATTCATTTAATTTTTCACGTAAAATGTAAGTAATCATCTGTAAATCAGGATTTTTTCTGATTTTTTGGTCTATAAACTTAGAGGAGAACATGGGGGGAAGGTAATTTTTTGTACATTTTTTGCTATAAATCAAACAACGGAAAATTATAAAAAAAAGTCGTTTTGAAACTTGCAGATTGAGCGCTTCATGACACCCCGTTTGCTATAATCAAATCACTTTCATTTTTCAACCCCCCATTCTATACCCCTTTTCAAATATTTAGAAAAATAATTTCATATTGTTTTTACTAAAAACAGATGCGGGCAAGCAGGTTATACAACTATGCCAAATTTCAAATTGATAGCGTGTATAGTTTCTGAGAAAAACTGCTGTGACATACAGACAGACAGACTGACAGACACTTTGGTGGACACCAAATGAACCATAACGGTTCCTTTTTTACCATTTTCCATCAAATTACTGATTCTATAATAGTAGTTTACGTGATGGTTGCGTAATGACAGGCATTACAACATGAGTGTGGTTTATGAAAAGACCCGCAAGGCGAGTTTCATAATAGATCACACGAGTGTTGTAATGCTAATTACGCAGAGTCTCGTACAATACTTCATCTACACACATATTATAAGTACTCTAAGATGGGTTCAGAAGCCGAAAGGCAAATGACCAGCATTACCTTACCTTTGGTAGTAGGTGACAGCGATGTCAGGTGTAACGTAATTTTGAAATTACATTATCGAATATTGTAAGTTAATGAGATCCAAATTTGGAACATCTTCCAGAATTAACAGCTGTCATCGCTGTCACCTACTACCACAGGTAATGCTGGTCATTGCCTACGGGTTTTGAACGCATAATGGAGGACTTATGATATGAGTGTAGATATATCTAATAATGGGCCTTATAAGGAAGCTCAAAGTCACTCAGAGGGCTATGGAGAGGGCTATGCTCGGGGTTTCTCTGCGTGATAGAATCAGAAATGATGATATCCGCAGTAGAACTAAGGTTACCGACATATCCCGAAGAATAGCCAAACTTAAGTGGCAGTGGGCGGGGCACATTGCTCGCAGGACTGATGGCCGATGGGGTCAGAAGGTTCTTGAGTGGCGTCCGCGGACCGGGAGACGAGCTGTAGGTAGGCCTCCAACAAGATGGAGTGACGACCTTGTAAAGATCGCGGGAACGCGGTGGATGCGAAAAGCACAAGACCGGTCTGAGTGGAGAGCCTTGGGGGAGGCCTATGTCCAGCAGTGGACGTCTTTCGGCTGACATGATGATGACGATGACATAAATCTATATACTTACTGTAGTTTAGTGAA
Source organism: Acleris literana (assembly GCA_946894065.1). Classification (NCBI taxonomy): domain Eukaryota; kingdom Metazoa; phylum Arthropoda; class Insecta; order Lepidoptera; family Tortricidae; genus Acleris; species Acleris literana. Next base: position 4,159,998 of record OX335695.1, read on the forward strand.
TGTCGGCGTGTGGCTCTTCATATGACTCCCTACGCCTTGCGGAGTCTTCAGCTGCATCATACACACCCTGCAGCTCCAATTGGCTTTAGGTAGTGTCTCCTCCTGTAAGAGAAAAAATGAAGTGAATCAACAAGCTAGTTTATACCATTCCCCCTATAAAAAGCTTATTTTATTCACTGAAAACAGTGAATAAAAAGCACTTTTAATCACTATTGTGGTGTTTGAATTTAGAACACACCAATATATTCGACATCCATCTCAATGCTATACAACCTCCTTGCGCAAAAAATACGCGATACAAACTCCTGTGCAAAGAATACTCGACATACAAACTCCTTGTGCAAATAACTCGAGATTTGATTGGTCGACATTAACGACAAGGAGTTAAGCATAAAAAAAAGTGTTATTTGCTGTCATTAATAGGTAAATTGGCGCCATTTTGAATACTCTAAGTTTTACGAACACAAAATTTTGTGTTACCTTCCATTTTTCGTCATTAATTGTCTATTTTCGCGTAAATCTTTCTTTTTCTCGTAGTCATGGTATAAAGTATATTATGCAACTCTTGAATAAAACGGATTTATATCGAGGGCCATGAATCACTCGCGTCGCTCAGGATTCTAACACTTAATGAATCACTCCCTGCGGTCGTGATTCAGTCGTTAGTATCCTTCAATTGCTCGTGAGTCATCTATTGCCCTCGCTTTAAATCCGTCCTTTATTCACTAATTGCATAATATAACAAACGTAAAATTAGGATCCATTTCAAAAATAATGTTTTTGAAGTCGTCAATGTCAAGAGTATGGCCCGGAATTTTGTGGACGGCTTTTGACAAGTTGTAGTGAAAGAACACCGCTGTTTATCGATGTTATCGACGTATCGATATTTTTGTTATTTATTTGTCTTTATTAAATAAAACCTCAAATTTTGAGTATATGATAAGTACCTACTCTGTTCAACAGCCGATGGTGAAAGAAGTTGGAAATATCGGAAATTTATAGAATAGTATTTTCACTTTTATTTTATGAAAGTGGATAAGTGGTCTCAGAGGGATCTATTCCCAAGTTATAAAATACTAGCTTCTGCCCGCGACTTCGTCCACGCGGAATAGTTACTTTGGGCTAACGCTAACTTTAACCCGCGACTTGTTAACATACAAGCTTGAAACATTCTTCATTGGTGCTCCGCTCCTATTGGTCTGAGCGTGATGATATATAGCCTGCCTTCCTCGATAAACGGGCTATCTAAAACTGAAATAGTTTTCAAATCGGACCAATAGTCCCTGAGATTAGCGCGTTCAAGCAAACAAACAAACAAACTCTTCAGCTTTATAATACTAGTATAGCTAAGGGCTTTCGCAATTATTAAACGGATTAAAATTTCCGATATTTGGAACTTTTTTCATCACCGACCGTTGAAAAGGGTACGTATCATCGGAAAATTTGAAGCTTTATTTAATAAAAACATAAATAAATAAATAAACTATCGATTGGTCGATAACATCGATAAACAGAGGTTTTCTTTCCCTACAACTTGTCAAAACCTGCCCCCAAAATTCCGGGCCCTAGTCATTAGAAATGTCAAGACATTTGTAACTTATAGGAATCTCAACCTAATTGTTGTAGAATGTCAGATTGACTTAGGACCTAAGGTCGGTCACAAATAAGCATACACTGGATTGACCGGGGCAAAAATGTACCAGTGCTAGTGATTCATTAAATATCGACTAAGTTTATCGACAACTTTTTTCGTGACATACGGATCTTTGATTTCTTGCAAAAATAAGTCGTACCTTTATCTCTTATATCTGAATGATCAGCTTTCCATGAAGATAAACGATCTTTTTTCTTTCGAGGCATTTTTTTAACCGACTTAAAAGACAAAAAGTTTCTCAATTCGTCGGAATGCTAAGGAATATTGTTGTACTGAATGAATTTGTTATTCAATTTAATTTCAATGGTTGTCAAAAGTGACTCGAGTCCAGAGTCAATGTCAGATACCGGTTACTTATAGTTGCGATAAGTATAAATAAAAGAGGTTTGCACATAATTAAAATGTATACAAACTTGGCCATTACTTATGATAATGATGACTAAAAATTGCTTTTTATCGATGTCGACAAACTTAGTCGACATTTAATGAATCACTAGCACTGGTACATTTTTGCCCCCGTCAATCCGGTGTTTGCAAATAAGTCTTTTGCTCTTACTTATAAACGTGAAGTAACCGTGGAGTAGCTAAACCATACTTTGTCCTTATCTGTCAAATTCAAATGTCACAATGACAGATAAGGACAAACCATGGTTTAGCTACTCCACGCAACAAATTTAAAAAATATAAACAGAAACGTACAGAACTAGTTCTTTATAATAACTACAAAATATTCAAAACTCATGGACTACGGATTAGATTTAGGGTGTGAGATTTATGTTATCGCCCGGACTCATACCTACTAAGGCCCACCATACAGCGTAATTTGTCAATGGAATATGAACCTAATACTAATGCAATAGAGTCAATTTTCTAATTTCTGTCAGACATACAAACAAAGGAAATTCCACTTTATTCCCTTTACAGTGTGTACGAAGAGAGGACAATAGAGAGATCTCTCTCCAGGCGGGTATTATGCCTGGGGACCGAAGTCCATTGGGATGACGTTGGAAGTTGTATATATGTCAACTGACTGGAGAAACTACGTTAGCGCCATGTAGAGCATTTTAGTTGCGCTGTCTGACGCTGGTGGCGCTAGCGAGGTAGCGAGTTGGTTGATACAAGTTGCCGTTAGATGTCGCTAGGTCGCCACAAGTGGATCTTTATTTCAATATCCGTAATATGTAAAGGGGTTTAGGTAAAAGTGTTGTCATTTGTAAAATTCATACATTTTCAAGGTGAGCGGCCATTCGTAAAAGTGGTAAATTATGATAGAATTATTTAAAATAAACATATTTTGTTATGTAATGTAATACTCTTAAGTGCATCGGAGCCGAGATATTTAAATATTCATACTTGGGCGTACTTTTGTACTAAAAACTTAATACTTAAATCTTTAAAATCTCCGCTCCGATATTATTTATGGTCATAAATTATATATATCTAAGTATATGTATTTAGAGGTCCTCTAAATAACTAAGTAAAAATCATCCGTGGCCGCTGAAAAAAAAATGACAATATTCTTCAAACAAATTTACCCAATGCCCTTTGTATGGAAAATTTTGACAGCTGGGTCAATCAACTTTTTTACCCACACATTTCTGTCTGTTGCCCACCGTTCAGATTTTAATAAATAAAATAAAATCTGGGGACTTATTTTAAGTGAAATTATTTTTAAATTGTAATAATATCATTAACTCCTTTCATAAATCAAATTATAATGTATTGTTTAAAAATGTATGTAATAAAAATGTGGTAACTCAGTTGACAATTCACTATTTATCACACAAATTCGCTGACAGTAACTCAGTAGACACGTAATTACCCAATTTTCACACATTTTAGAAATTAAGATATGGGTAGGTATTTGAAAAAGATATATTGATAAACTAGTAAAATGACTACATCATTAAAAACGAAAATAAGCGGTGATATTATACTTAAAAACAAAATGTTTGTTGAAATCCGGTAAAATAAAAGTGTGGGTAAAAAAGTTGATTGACCCAACTATGCGATTAAAGGTCACAGCACAAATATCAACTCGGAAAGGGATCGTCACCCTGTCTACTCGAGCCGTTCAGTATCATTTGTATGAAATTGTCCCGAGGTGAGGCGACTACGATTCCGATTAGTCTGCGTTGCAGTAGGGAGTTTCATACAAATGATACTGAACGGCTCGAGTTGATAGGGTGACGATCCCTTTCCGAGTTGATATGTGTGCTGTGACCTTTAAGCGCCTGCTCACAAGCTTGATAAACTCTCTATCAAACGATTAGTCAAATGAGCTCAAAGTCAACGGGTCTGCTATCATCATTTACTCGCAATGATGTGGACTTGACTCAAAGATTTTAATTAAACAAATTAAATTACATTGATTACTTACCCTAAAAATAATTTTGATCCTTTGCAAGACGGTAATAAATAAATAATACACAGACGCGAGGAGTGGTCATTAATATTAATCTACTTAAGTTTGCTCCATTAACATCCGTGGATTGCGGAAGGAGCTTTTCACCTCATAAGTTTATTTTAGCCGTGAAAAGGAATAAACTAACAACGGAAAATGTATATAAGTTACTCTTTATTTGCTTTAATAAATATACACAATAACAAGACTTTGTCTAATTTATTTGTTTAAAAAATCACAGCAAAGGATCACAATTATTTTTAAGGTAAGTAATCAATTAATGTAATAATGTATGTAACATTAAATCACGCCTGTTTCCCAGAAGGGAAAGCAGATGTAGTGATGTCACCAATGTAACAGCTGATACAGCTGATGTAGTTAGTTCTTAGCAGATCATTAGTTTAACGATGCTATAAAGTTTATAGTTTAAACCTTGACATTTACTTATAATGCTTACGATGCATTATCGTAAGTTCCACACCATTAACCCTAAGCCTAGATAATGACTAGAAACTATAGTATATAAGCAGAACGATTTACCAATAAAACATAGTATTCTCCAAGACTCTTGAGTGTTCATTTCAACCTAGAAACCTACACTTCACAGAGACCTCTTCTTTCCACCTGCTACCATCCTGACAAATGTCTTTCGCTTCTTCCACATTCATACATCGAGTCATGCACGCACGTCGGTTTCGGGTACTTAAGAACCGGCCCTTTTCCAGTATTTCTCCGATTTGATTCGAAGAATTTTATGATATCGAAATTGCTCTGTATATCTCTTCCTCAATCTTATGTAATTTAATTTGTTTAATTAATATCTCTGGAGTCATGTCCACATTATTGTGAGTAATAACGTCTAATAGCCGTTGAGGAGTTCCAATGGCCATCTTCAGTTTCCATTACATACCAGCTCGATGGTACCATAATGTACTGTCATTGGAATTGCATACGTATGCCTTTAAACTCAACGACGATAAGAAAATTAAAATTGACTTCCAAGATTTAATTACGTTGTTAGTTTGTTAGATTATTAGTTACAATTAAATCTAATTATAATGCATGTGTGTTAATAATAAAGCCCGCCTGACGATTAAAATATTATCACGTCGCCTATGCAATTTAATTCATAAAATAATAAATATCAAAGGACATTTTTACACAAACTGACCTAGTCTCAAACTAAGCTCTAGGCTTGTGCTATGGGTACTAGACAAGGATATAATAGTAGATTATACACCGAGGGGATAAAGCGCTGTTTTATGTCACTGGCGCGATATTGAATCCTGAGCAAATGAGGGACTCCAGATTTAACTCCCGAACGTAGCGAGGATGTTAAGAGTTCCTGAGCGAAGCGAGGGAATTAAAAAGGAGTCCTGAGTGCAGCGAGGGATTCAAGCTCGCCCAAGACGAAAACAGCTTTATCCTAAAGGAGAATACTCTACTTTTCTCACCTTTTGCGAGACAATAAAAAGCAAGGCTACTTGCTAGAAACAACGTTTTATTTAAACTTAAAGTAGGTACGTTATTTAAAATAAAACGTACAAGTTGTAACTTTTCTTAGGAATTCAAATATCATTATTAACCAGCGGGTTATAATAAGATTCAGGACCGAGTTCACCAACAATTAAACAGACGGTTAAGTGTTAATCAGCTGTTAGTCAATACATTTGACACCCGTTAAACCGCTAATCGTCCGTTTAATTGTTGGTGAACTCTGCCCTCAGTACCATATTATAGCCCGCTGGTTAGACGATGGCTATAATGAACTACTTTAGGTTTGGTTTGCATGATATACAATTGGGCACTTTCGAGCATGTGGTGTGAAAATATTTATACCTATAGATAAACAAATACTTAGATACATAGGCAACATTTAAGACTCGGGTACAAAAATTCACCCTAACCACAGAAATATTTGCACATACTAATGAACTTACCTTAGGTAGCGTCACAGGCAATTTAGCTTTAGGCTTGAGTATTTTAAGCGGCTCTGGGATAATTGGTTCTTGTTTCGACTTGGGCCTGGGCTTAGGCCTCGGCGGCAGAGTTGGCTCGTTCACTGGTGGCTTAATTGGCTCTTTTATTAACTTTATTGGCTCTTTTATTAACTTTGTTGGCTCTTTTATTAACTTTGTTGGCTCTTTTACTAACTTTGTTGGCTCTTTTACTAACTTTGTTGGCTCTTTTACTAACTTTGTTGGCTCTTTTATTAACTTTGTTGGCTCTTTTACTAACTTAGTTGGCTCTTTTAAAGTCTTTGTTGGCTCTTTTAAAGGCTTTGTTGGCTCTTTTAAAGGCTTTGTTATCTCTTTTACAGGCTTTGTTGGTATTCTTACTGGTTTTACGGGTTCCTTTGTTAGTTCTTTTGGTGTAATCCTGAAAAAACAAATTTACATTTTTTTAATAAAATTGTTTATGTAAAAAACGGTTTAGCGCATCGAGGGTTTCGTATGTGTATTACCTTAGCCTTTTTTTTATAGAACGAAAAAGGAAAAATGTTTGTTATAAAGTGTTTTTTATTAGTTATAGGGAAATACGCCACTATAACACATATTAAAAACCCGGTCAAGTGAGAGTCGTAATCGCGCACCATGGGTTCTGTACTGTCGCACAGTAAGTATTATTGTATTTTGATTTGAATGCATGTCATTCCTTAAGGAGCCCTTTTCCCATAATTTTATTGGTCATATCATTGTTGTCGTAATTATTGATAGTCATAATTTTTTATATCGCTAAAACTGTAAACTTTTCGGAATTTCTGAAATATCTAGGTTAGGTTAGGTTTGATTTATAAAAATCCTGAAAAAGTAACAGTTTCTTTAAAAAATACGTTATGACTTGCGATGATTATGACCTAAAGCACATTATGACTAAAAATAATTATGGCAGACAATATAGACCCCTTTCCTTAATACAAAATATTATATTTCAATACGTACGGTACGGAAACCTAAAAATACGTATGTTCTAAGAAACCCACGTTGCACCGAACGTCTTCGGCATCATCGCGAGGACTCATACCTACTAAGGCCCACCATACAGCGTAATTTGTCAATGGAATATGAACCTAATACTAATGCAATAGAGTCAATTTTCTAATTTCTGTCAGACATAAAAACAAAGGAAATTCCACTTTATTCCCTTTACAGTGTGTACGAAGAGAGGACAATAGAGAGATCTCTCTCCAGGCGGGTATTATGCCTGGGGACCGAAGTCCATTGGGATGACGTTGGAAGTTGTATATATGTCAACTGACTGGAGAAACTACGTTAGCGCCATGTAGAACATTTTAGTTGCGCTGTCTGACGCTGGTGGCGCTAGCGAGGTAGCGAGTTGGTTGATACAAGTTGCCGTTAGATGTCGCTAGGTCGCCACAAGTGGATCTTTATTTCAAAATCCGTATTATGTAAAAAATTTGTACGCTTACGAGGTTAAGCGGTCTATCTACAGGGTGTCCCAGAAACAGACGTCAGCCCGCCTAGGGCTGACAGATCAGCTAAAAAGCTGTCGATTTAACCCCTATGTATGTTCAGCGATTTTAGCTAGTTTCGGAGATATTGATCATTTTAATCTGAATTTTTGTGATTTTCCCTTATGTTGATGTCACGAAAAATCATTAATTTCATGTTTTATTTCATAACGCCGACGACGACGTGCTAGCCTAGTTGGTAGTGACCCTGCCTACGAAGCTAGCGGTCCTGGGTTCAAATCCCGGTAAGGGCAGATATTCGTGTGATGAGCACGAGTATTTGTTCCTGAGTCGTGGATGTTTTCTATGTATTTAAGTATATATTTCTCTATATAAGTATTTATATCGTTGTCTAGTAGCCATAGTACAAGCCTAGAGCTTAGTTTGGGACTACGTCAATTTGTGTGAGATCGTCCCGTGATATTTATTTATTTATTTTATTTATAACTTTTTCAGTGGTATCTTACATAATTAGCATCATTACGAATCAGTGAAGTTTTTAAACCTATTTGCCTGTTTTTGTTTTCAGTGTTTTTTTTTTAAATAATTACCTATAGTTGTTTTTTCCATATAAAGTGAAGCAAACACTGGGACACCTAGTATGGAGAAACAAACTTTATGTGATTACTTAAAAAAAATACTGAAACAATAAGGGCAATAAATGTTTAAAAAAACAAAAATCCGCCTTCAAAAAGTAAAAAATAACTTCTTTAAAATGGTAGGTAAATAGGTCAGTCGAACTGAAGTCTGCTTTTGGTTAAAATATTGTTGGACGCCGACTTCAGTTGGACTGACCTATTTACCTACCATTTTAAAGAAGTTATTTTTTGCTTTTTGAAGGCGGTGTTTTGTTTTTTTAAACATTTATTTTATTTTATACTTTTTAGTGATCCTATTTATGCTGTTACGTAGCTCCATTTCTAAATATTAATAAGAAACTATAGAACATTTCAAGCTCGCCGCAGACAACGCCGCGGGAATGTCATAGTCATATTTAAACCTAAATGTGCTTCGTCATAGTCGCTCAACTTCCTTTATCGAAATATCTTATCGCCACCCTTGAAATAGGTACCGTTAAGGAGTTCCGGTGGCCATCTGTGGTCTTCATCATCAGTTCCACTTCACCATATAGTACTTTTCAAAAGCAAATGCACGAGTTACAGTGAAAAATACCGAAATCGCTATAGGTGTGCCTATAATATTTGAGGAGTTCTCTTGATTTCTCCATGATCCCATCATCAGATCCTGACGTGGTGACAATGGGACCAACTAGAAAGTATACCCATTCGAACAACGAAAAAATTTTTCAAATTGGTCCAGTGGTCTTCGAGTAATCGGGGAACATATATAAAAAAAAAAAAAAAAACCCGACGAATTGAGAACCTCCTCCTTTTTTTGAAGTCGGTTAAAAAGGGTTTAAAAACTTCGCTGATTTGTAATGATTCTAATTATGCAAGATACCACTGAAAAACTTATAAAATAAAACATGAAATTCATGATTTTTCGAGACATGAACATAAGGAAAAATTACAAAAAATCATATTAAAATGATGAATATCTCCGAAACAAGCCTCTGTTCATTCTTACTTAATAATAATAATAATAATAAAATCTGTTTATTTCAATTTTCTGTTATGTTTACAATTTTTACTTAGCTAAAATCTTTATTAATTTAAGATTATTTGGCTAAGTTAGTGAGGACACTATTTATAAGAATTATTAGACATAAGAAATCTCTTAACAATGTTTTTGGTAGACCCCGGTTTAGCCTCTATGCGTTCTATTACATGTTTAGGGAAACTATTTAAAATATGAGGTAGGAAGTTTGACCAAATTCTAAAGCCATAAAGGTTATTACTTCTTGGGGTGATAAATAACTTTCCTTCTTTTAGATTTCGCAATCTATCAGATCTTCTATATTTAACTAATTCCCCCATAACATCTCTGTATTCCAGTATCATAGCTAGCTTCACCTTATCAAACACACTCAGCACTCTACAGTATTCAAATAATCTGTCATAGTTGTGTCGATGTTGGTATTTGACTTTTAGTGGAACAATCGCTTTTAACATTCTTATTTGAATACTGTAGATGCGCTGTAGATAAGTTTTATAAGTTCTTCCATAACATGAGATCCCATAACCTATTATCGAATCCGCTAAGGACATGTATAGCAGGCGTAGTACATTGTAAGGCATTTTTTGTTTAAGTATGCTAAAATTACTCATGATGGCTCTTAATTTTTTACACACATGGTCAATATGGGTGCCCCAGTTAAAATTGCTGTCTATTTGCAGTCCAAGGTAGGTATGATGCTTTACTAATTCTAGTGGTTCACATCTGCAGTGTGAATGAGGAGCATGCAAGCATGAGTGTTCATGGGCCATGACTTTAGGAACTGTGTTAGCTTTCACATATGGTGAGTGTAGATGCATTAATTTAGTTTTTTGGTAGTTAAGAGATAAGCCAGCATCATGCGCCCACCTACATAGCACATCAAATTCACACTGCATAATTTTTTCTGCAACTTTTAAATCTTTATTTGCTATTATGAGACAAGTGTCATCGGCAAACTGGTATACCGAGGCGTGGGCAAATACGTTGCACATGTCATTCACATAAATTAGGTATTCGGTCGGACCGATTATTGATCCTTGTGCTGTTCCTTGCAGGGCCTGCGACATCTCACCTTGCTCTCCAGCAATGCTGACCGTGTTATACCTATTCACGTGATAGTTTTTAAACAAACTCAGGGCCGGCCCCTGTATACCACTTTGCCGAAGCTTGTTGAAAAGAGTTTGATGATTAAGAGTGTCAAATGCTTTGCTAAAATCCACCAGCACCAATAAAACATGTTCCCTTTCATTCAAATGTTTGTTTACCTCGTCTGCGAAATAAGCTAATAATTGAGAGGTATTTTTATTTTTTTGAAATCCAAATTGTCTGCCATGAATGACTCCGTTGCTAGACAAGAAATCATTAACCGTTGTCTTGTCTTATATAGTAAACTTTCTAACCTCAAAATGAATTTTTTTTGGCTAAAACAGCTATTTTAAACAAAATAAAGCAATCACAGACAATACATTGGCCAAATGATATCCAAAATGTTTATTCAGTTTACTTTATTTACGATAAAAGAGCTGTTTTAGCCAAAAAGGGTTCATTTTGAGGTTACAAAGTTGTTTACTATATAAGACAAGTAAGGATGAACAGACCTTAGTTAAAATCGCTGAACATACATAGGGGTTATATCGATAGCTTTTTAGCTGCTCTATCAGCCCTAGGCGGGTTGACGTCGGTTTATGGGACAGTATAAGCATACTTTGCTCTTTTTGGAATAAGTAGAGGCCTCGGCGGCTCAATCTCTCGCATCCTCTTGTATGATCGCGGCACCAGCAGCGAGTTGTCGTCGTGGTTGACTTGATCCTGGAAAAATGCAAGAATAATTGATTATAGGACGGTTTTGGTGGTCGTAGGTCGGAAACGTGGTTAATTTTTGTAACCAGCTCCTCAGAAACGACATACATCTCAAATAGAGAATTTTCATTTCGATTCCGCTCGAACATAATCGATAATATTATTTTTCACAACACTGCTCGGAAATATGGCCATATTATGGTCTTGTTTGGGGTCACAAAACGTCACTTATAAGGACAGACCATGAATGTTTTTGTCGGCGTGTTTGCTGATTGGTCGAGAACATTGTTGCCCAACTTTAAGAACCAATGAAAATCAATCAATCAATTTTTGTGTCATAGCTAATTAAAATGAAAAATTGAAATCGACCAATCAGAACACAACATTTTGTGTCGTAAAATATGAGGTGTATTTTTGCTAAAAGATACACAAACTAAAACTATGTCACTGCTTTTTTTTTAAATGTAATTCTAACTTGGCCCCTAATCTCGAACCACGAGAGATGAAATTACATGCAATGGGAGATATGGCGAAAAAAATACAATTTTATATGGAGTTGACATCTTCATCTCGCATGTTAGTTTATTAATCTCGAGTGCCAGATTTTAAAAAAAAGTTATCTATGGTAAAATTGGCGGTGATTTCACATTAACATGAATTAAAATTTGAGTTTTGAATATGATTTTTTATTTTATTTCCTCTCAGTAGTTGTGAAAAGCACTATGTCTGCCTCGGTAGAAAGTGCAATTTATGGACTCGTACACTAGAGGGCCTCAACTACGTTTCGACCCTCTATATGACTCGTCCAAAAATCGCGTACTTTCTATCCTCTGCAACAATGTACTATTCTCAAACATGCAATGAAATATTGATGTTATGTTCCTTATAATAGGGTGCGAAGTATGACGTTTCGGGTGCGGCTAGGACAAGAGGACGTTAATGGAATTTCATACAACTCGTGCAGGCCTAGGCCGGCAAAGTCCTCTTTTTTAATTTCCATTCCACATAAATTTGTGGCACAGGCATCATGACATTCTGCCACTATGCGTATTAAAATAGTATTTTTTTTTAATTTTAATGTAAACATGGCGGCTGTGTTTATGAACAGGCTAAACAGCTGTATTTTTTTTAATTTACTATGCCGTGCATCCAACCAAAGCGTTTGCATGTTTATTTAAAGTACCGGAGATCAGAGATAATTAGGGGTGCGTTGCGTAGCGCAACTTAGATGGCAGGCGGTGCGCTGCGGAGCACCGGCGGGCGGGCGGGCGCACACGACACAGCGCGGATGACTGAGCACTGTAGGTTACTTTTAATGTTTATGCACTTCTAGTATTTGACATTGTAATTTTTGTATTATTTAATGAATGTTTAAGAAAAGCACTATACATACCTCGCCGTGAAAATGGGTTGCCAGCCTCGTAACTATGCGGCCTCGCTTCGCTCGGCCGTCTATATGAACTTGGCCGGCAACCCCCTACTTCCCGGCCTCTGTAGTAATGTACTATTATATCCCCATGCCATGGCAAGTTTACAGGCCGCCTGATGGTATGTGGGATCTTGGACCCTTGAATCTTAAGATTGCAATCTAACTATGACAAACTGTATAAAAATAACCTTCTTACCTGTAATAGATCTGACAGTTCTTTATTCGAAATTCTTTTTGCCGGTTTATTAATCTCAGTTTCTTCTGGTATCACCTGTAATCATTCACAAGTTAGTTTTAAACTTGAATTATGTTTGTCTGTTTGTCAGTATGTTTAGTTCAAACCTTTTAATGGAAATATTGGAACGGAATGTGCTGAAATGTGGATTGACGATGCAGTATTATATTTTTTAAGAGCTGACTTAATGATAAAGTTGGAAGGCAACCTTGCATTGGACCCGATAAAGTGCATTTAGCAATAGCTTAATAAGAAACAAACATTAAAAACCCGACTGCTTGTTTTGATATATGTTAAAAACATTAACGCGTATCAAATCCGCCATACATACGTACATACAAGTCAAACACATCACCATTTCGATCTTCGCCGAAGTCGGGAAAAAAATATATATTCTCTAAAATGTCCGGAAATGTTGACATTCCTATCTACATATTGAGACGCGAAGTACATAGTTTACTGACAGTTCTCAAATTTAAAAAAAAAAAACATTGCGTGCTCGCTACACAAGCCCGCAATGTTGCATACAAATTCCATTACTATCTAGCTTGTAACTTTTTAAAAAGTGAAAAGGGCCATAATAAAATGAGGGCACAAGTCTTATACATCCAAATTTTACTCGAAATATAACTTTTTTATTTGTGCCTGGAATAGCTTATGTTTTTTTAAGACAACAATTGCGTTTCTCCTTGTCATAAATAAAAAGGCGGTAAGGAGTGATGGTTTTTTCACATGAAGTTTCTGTTTGTATGCAATTCAAAAAATGAGTTCAAGCGATGAAGATTTGACTCCAACACAAATTTTTTCTTGCGATTTTTGAGAAAAGCACTATATTTGCCACTCGCAAGCTCGTCCGTTTAATCCAATACTCGGCCCGCAATTGCCTACTTCCATGCCTAGGCAATAATGTAATATTAATGAATTATTATTATGTTTGATGTTTGAGAAAAGCACTATACATACCTCGGCGGGAAATATGGGTTGCCCGCCTCAGACCTATCCGGCCTCGCTTTGCTCGGGCGTCTATATGTCTTCGGCCGGCAACCCCTTTTATCCCGGCCTCTGTAGTAATGTACTATAAATTTACAATTTTGACAGATACCTATTGGAGTAGGTTTAATCTATCTGGCTGAACCTGCTTGAAACCCTGGACTCCCAGGTTCCTCGCTCGCTGGAAGACAACTTGACTTCTAATTGGTAACCCTCGTCTAATAGTCAAGTGGCTAGTTTCAGGCAGTTTCTCTGAGCTAGTTGGAGGCGCTGGACTTGCGTCTTCACTGGAAAATGGCTCTTCTCACCTAACCCACCAGGATCTGATGCTGTTATACTAACCTGCATATTTTTGAGAGCGCCAGTCCTCACTCCCCTAATGGGACGTGGGGGGGTGGCGCGCCGCGTACGGCTGGACCAGCTCGAGACGCTGGACTCCCGAGACCCTCGCTCGCTAGAAGGCGGTTCAGCTTCTATCTGGGTCCCCGCCAGGATTTTACAAAGCTTACTATCCTCTGGCACGTTTGCGCGCGAATGTCCGGCTGGAGAGTTCTGAAAGAGAAGCAAAACGCAACATTGACGATCAAGTCTGGGCAAGTGCGAGTCTGACTCGCGCACCGAGGATTCCGTACCCCACAGTAGGTATTATATTTTGATCTGAATTTGATTTCGAATCGAATCAGCGCGACCAACTGACACTTGACCATTTTTAGGGTTCCGTACCTAAAGGGTAAAAACAGAACCCTATTACTAAGACTCCGCTTGTCCGGCCGTCTGTCCGTCTGTCTGTCACCAGGCTGTATCTCATGAACGGTGATAGCTAGACAGTTGAAAATTTCACAGATGATGTATTTCTGTTACCACAATAACAACAAATACTGAAAACAGAATAAAATAAATATTTAATGGGGCTCCGATACAACAAAAGTGATTTTTTTGCCGTTTTTTGCTCGATATTAATAACGGCCACAGATAGACGCTTGAAATATTCACATAATATTTAGTCGTATATTCACTTTAAAAATAAATAATTCAATTAAAATAAAATAAATATTTAAGGGCTCGGAATACAACAAACGTGATTTTTCATAGATAATGGTACGGAACCCTTCGTGCGCGACTCCGACTCGCACTTGGCCGGTTTTTTTTAAATTTAAATAAAAAAATTGATACTTGTATGTTTTATCGTTTTTACGATACAAATTTCAAAGTTAGTACGGACGCACAGCGTAGGTATATATTATGAACCCGCGATTAGTTTAGGATTGGAATAGCTGTCAATTCATGCACTTTGACGTACAGTAGCGGCATCGAGTGATGCCAAAGCGAAAAGAGAAAAGAGAAAAGTAAAACATTGGGACACCTAAGTATGGAGAAACAAACTTTGTGATAATTTAAAAAAAAAAAAAAAAAAAACCGGCAAATAGGTTTAAACACTTCGCTGATTCGTAATGATTCTAATTATGTAAGATACAACTGAAAAACTTATGAAATAAAACATGTAATTAATGTTTTTGTGTGACATGGACATAAGGGAAAATTACAAAAATTCAGTTTAAAATGATCAATATCTCCGAAACTAGCAACAATCGCTGAACATAGGGGTTAAATCGATAGCTTTTTAGCTGCTCTATCAGCCCTATTCTATTGTCGACTTTATCCAGGGAGACACTGTATTTCCGGTAGCGATATTCGATAACATTTTCGCAATGCATCTTGTCTTGGGCCCTAGAAGTTGTTAGGGTCAAGGCATAAGAATAAACAATAACTACACGTAGAAGCGAAACTCCCGGCTCCCGACGTAGATACCTACCGCCTGGCGACACCTGAGGTGTCTAGTCAGTCAGGGGCGTCATACACGGAATATATATTAACCAAGATATTGATATTGTGTGTTTAGTGTTTATGGTTGAACTAAGATAGTGTTTTAAAAAGTGAACGACTATTTCCGGCAAAATAATTAGAAATAATTGATTGAATAAAGGAGTTTTATGAGATAATCCTAATATCATCAAAAAGTATTATTACCTAATTTAACGCAACTGTAAAAAACTCATTTTGCAACAGTGTTTCCATGTTGAAGTAAAACATTAATAATAATTCGTGACTGAACTTGTATACCACATTTTAAACCGATTAAAATATTTCGCAAGTGACAGCCCTAACTTTGGGCGCGGAAGACAGAGGGGCGTAGCGGGGCGAAGGGGGAAGTAGGTATTTTAAGCGCGGCATTTGGGGCCTGGTCAAAGGAGATTCGCTTCTACGTGTAGATATTATTTATTCTTATGGTCAAGGTATTGAGGCATTAGTGCTTGATAACACTACAGTCGGTGTGGGCAAAGATGTAAACAAAAAACCGGACAAGTGCGAGTGGGACTCACGCACCGAGGGTTCCGTTCCGCCGCATAGGTATTATTAAATCCAATTTGAATTAGATTTCCAATCGAATCAGCGCGAGCCCAACTGACACTTTAAATACTAATTTTTACTATTTCGTCGGTGAAACTGCAATACCGCGTAACCAACAATAGCTAATGCCGCGTAACTGACTTGTGGCAAATTTTACAGGAGAGCATTAAAATTGAATATCTTTGTGTTTATTGAGGTTAGACTTACCCAAACGCTAAATAACTTTGTTAACCCCATAATTTAGCTGTTTATTATATTAAGCATCCAAATTTACCAGTATGTATTTATATAAAGCACTTACGCGGTATTACACAATTGAATAATACGTCATCTCTATACTTGTATGCACATTCGCGGAATTGTAAAAACATGACGTGACTTTGGAGCTTTCTGATGGGTTATCGACACAGCTGTCAATGCCGCCTGGAGCCCTCTACCTACAGCCGCGAAAACTCAAATTTGACACATTTGTTAGTTACGCGGCATTAGCCATTGTTGGTTACGCGGTATTGCAGTTTCATCGACGATTTGTTTTTTTCTTCAGGGTTCGTACTATTTATTTATTTATTAGATACACCAACAAAGTACACAGCTTATGATAGGAAGGGTAAATAGGAACAGAACAAGGCATCTACTAAATCTTGGTAAGTACAACCTAAGCATACTGAACCTAGGGATTTTGACTGGACACTGTCCACTCAACAGGCATCTGACGGTAATAGGAGTCAAACAGGTTCCTCGATGCCCACACTGCGGCAAAGAGGAAACTAGTCAACACGTTCTAGCCGAGTGTGTAATGTACTCGTCACTGAGACATCGCACATTCGGGGAGAACGCACTATCAGCAGAGACATTTAAAAGCATTAACATTCAGGACGCACTATTGTTCTGTAGGAAAACAAGAAGATGGGATCAGTGCTGGATGGGAGCGCCGCAGAGCCAGTAACCTGAGGCTGGATCAAGAGGAACTGGGCGGAATGAATGGAGAGTCACTCGACCGCCCGCCTGCCTCGGCCGCGTCCCCACTCATCGTCATCGTCGCCGTCGTCGTCGTCGTCGTCGTCGTCGTCGTCATCGTCATCGTCATCGTCATCGTCATCGTCATCGTCATCGTCATCGTCATCATCATCATCATCATCAGCTTTACATTAACAAGACAGATTATAATGAAGGAAATATGGCCTGCCTGTACCTCAATCATACTTTTTTTTTACTATATTTATACTAAATTTGACGCTTGCATGATATACAGCTTTTACTTTTACGATACAACAATGAGATCTATCAGGATCGTAGCAGGTGGAAAGACGTGGTCTCTGCCTACCCCTCTGGGAAACAGGCGTGATTTAACGTAACAATACAACAAAAATAAAAACACGTTGAAACTACGCAGACAAAGTCGCGGACAAAAGCTAGTACCTATGTAATATGTGATGAAACGGAACCTAAAGACTGGGGAAATATTTAAAGTGTTAATTGCATTACTGTTCATTACTTTTGATTGTCAAACGTCAACACCATAGAGTTGTAGGTTGGTGTTGCTAGGGTAAATTACCTTTGGATTAGGGAAAAATTAAATATTTGGAATTAATCAATTAATGGAGTAAATAGTTACAAAACAATTCAAAGATTTCTTTTGGCAGCAATTGTACAGTCAACAGCATAAATAAGTGATCATTTATGTACCTTGTCGCTTTCAATTGTTTCACAATTTTGTATGACATTTCAAACACGACGTTAATGTGACAAGGTAAAATGATCACTTATTTATGCTGTTGACTGTACATACCAAAATAAAACAAACACATTTCAGTCAAATGGCGAAATGGAAGAATTGGATATTACATAAAAAAGTCGCCACAGCTTATACAAAGATCTTACCTTAACCTCGATAACTTCCGGTTCCTTCTTGATTTGCTTGGAACACTTTGGTCCCGGTTTACTCTTCTTAGGTTCAGTACAAAGTGGTTCAGCGACACCCAAAATGGAACCTCCTGGGTCCGTCTGGAACATATTTTTATTTCAATAAGTACTGTATAGATAAGTACTCCGAATATAATGGAGAACCCTTTTTAGGGTTCCGTACCCAAAGGGTACAACGGGACCCTATTACTAAGACTCCACTGTCCGTCTGTCTGTCACCAGGCTGATCTGATCTCATGAACCGTGATAGCTAGACAGTTGAAATTTTTACAGAAGATGTATTTCTGTGGCCGCTATAACAAATACTAAAAACCGAATAAAAATAATATTTAAGGGGAGCTTCGATACAACAAACGTTATTTTTCTGCTGTATAGGAATATAGCGTCAGCCTCTTAAAAATATATTTTTTAATAATATACGTTCCGGAATACGGGATTCTACTAAATTTTATATTCATTATTTTACAATTAGGATCAATTTGGTCGTCAAACTAAATAAATTAAATAACATTCAGTAAATCTATACATGGAAAAAACTTCAAATGTAAATGCTTAAATATGAATTTATGCTGGAGTAATTTTTGTATTGTAATGAATTTAAATTTAGTCCGCTCCAGACAACTGAACAACTACATGTAAATATCTATCCGAATTTCCGATCCCTGCCCATGACCTTTCCTAGTAATTAATAAGGTGACCACTTATAAAGTTAATTAGTTAAACCTCACCTCTCCTCTCTGTGCAGTTTGTAAAGGTAGTCCGAGACGTGTTCTCGTCCGTACGTTCGTCTGGCGAGTCAGCTTCAGGAAATCGTAGAAGTCGTTTACTTTGTCTACGCAGAGCTCGCATATGAGAGGAGGCATTCTATCATCTGGCCGCACCTATAAACAATTAATAAACCGTTTACTAATGAAGCTAGGGAATCACCAGGTGCTCAATGCTCAACAATTAAAGTTGTTGACTATACTGTGGATATTATACAACGATAAACTTACTTATATAGAGAAATATATACTTAAATACATAGGAAACATCCAAGACTCGGTAACAAATAATCGCATTCATCAGACAAATATTTCCCCATATCGGGAATCGAACCCAGGACCGCTAAGTCAACGAAGTTAGTGATCCTAGGTTCGATCCCGGTATGGGCAAATATTTGTGTGATGAATGCAATTATTTGTCCCCGAGTCTTGGATGTTTTCTATGTATGTCTACGTATTTAGTCGACATCGCGCGACAAATGTCAAAAGCGACGTCAGGCGAAGTACGCATCGCGACAGCAGTGGAGACGGACGTGCTGCCGATGTCATCAGACTGTTAGAAGATATTTTTTAAACAAACATCGGGCATCCGAAAATATTTTCGTAATCTTCTGTGTCATTACATTATGCGCTTTAATTTCAGCCAATAAATTCAAATGTGTGCATTTCTTTTTTATTGTAGCCAATGTTTAATCCACTGCTTTCTTTTAACATATTTTTTTCAATGAATTGCTAGAAGAATAGCCACACATGCTTTAGTTTTTGATTCCATATTCAACAAACACATGATTATCCAAAGAACTTTTTAATTGGCAGTCAAAATTGAAGTCATATTTGTAGGCAAAAAAGCAAGCGTCCCAATTATGTGACCACCACTGTATGTTGTGCAAAGTTCAGCAACATTGTGCTACTTCACCCAATGTCGCTGGTGACATGTGTCGCGACAATTATTACGTAGTGAATACCTGGCTTGAATCAGATTGTATCACAAATTATCAGTTCCCTTTTTACACCATATTTCTAGGGAGCTTAGTGAAAAAGGGTATCAGTAGACTTAACTCGTAATAAAAAGGGCATATTGATAAACGGAGTATACTAGATTTAAACCCTTTTTCACTTGATCTTCAGAAGACAAGGCCCGTTTCGTTTCACAAAGCTACAAGTTACAAATTACAAGCGGTGCTCTCTTTCAAGGAAAAGGAGTTAGAAAGAGACTTCTGCTTGTAATTTGTAACTTGTAGCTTCATGAAACGGGCATCTGATTTTCATTTCGGCTAATGTCATAATACTGTTGTTATACAAATAATTACTTGGTAATTTTTTGATATGCCAATTTCTTAACGTCAAATTAGTCCTTTTGCATAATTTAGTTTCCCAAAAGGTGTTAGAAAGAGACTTCTGTTTGTAATTTGTAACTTGTAGCTTCGTGAAACAGGCCTCTGATTTACATTTCGGCTAATGTCATAATACTGTTATTTTACAAATAATTACTTGGTAATTTTTTGATATGCATAAAATAGTTTCCCGAAATATAGTATGGCATATGACTTCTATCCTAATTCAGTAGGAAATAATAAACAAAATTAAGACAAATAAAATCATTTAATTTTGGTCCAAGCTCTAACCTAAACTAGAACTTGTCTAGTATTGAATAAATTAGTATGCAATTTTTTTAATTTGAACAAAGGCAGAAAGCATCTGCCCATAAATTAATAGCATAGCTTATAACAGTTGTTTGTTATAAAGAGACTTGGTGAAGTAATTAATATTATGCCAATTTGTTTTTTTTAAATGTATGCAAAAGTAAATGTGCTAAAAATTGTTTTTTTTTTTTTATTTTTTTTTTTTAAATCTAATTGGTTTGCTAATAAAAGTAGTACAACAAGTTAGTTGGGAAATGATATTCGACAAAAATATTTTTCCGAAACTTCCATATACTATTACAAGCGAGGGAAAGAAACAAACGATTTTAAAGTGTGTTGCTTTTATTAAAATTGTTGAGCTCTGCAGTATTCAGGACTCAGAAGTAGGAACTTGAAATTTACTATTGTTGATTTAGTACTTAGGTTGTTATGCAGAAATCTAATATGGGTGATACCACGGGCGTTTCAACCGCCGTCAGTCCGCTGACATAAATATTGAAAGAATGAGCTACACCAAACAGCTAACATTCGCACAGAGCTATACTGTTATCGTAATTCTTGCCAGAATTGACCGAATTTTGAGTATATTATCGCCTATTTCTTAAATACTTAGGACAGCAGACTGACGGCGGTTGAAACGCCTGTGGAATCACCCATATATGATTGGTCTGGTGACGACGTAAAAGAGATCACCAAAAGTGAAATTATAATTAAAATTGGCCAAGAAATACAGATGATACAAGCATTTTAAACTGCTAATTAGACAGCGATTAGAGAGAGATATGCACTCATGATGTCATGTAACACGTTGGCCATATTAACTCCATGTTAAATTCTGTTTTCCTAGATAGAAATAGCAACAAATCTTTGTTGGCTTATAACTTGTTTATTTTTATAGCTATAAAAAAAAAACTCGACTGTTTGTTACATGAAAAAGCTTTTATTGAAGCTGTGATGAACGTCATGAATATTCTCTACTGAGACGATTTCATAGACCGCTGAAAATCGGGAAGTATAGCAACACTAAATACGAGCCTGCCCTTTGGCTAGTACCAAGAAATCCTAGATTCAATTCTTTCTTGTCACATTTACTATAAAACACAGATTACCAACAGAGTACACTTTAGTGTGACACAAGTGTAAACATTCTAGTAAAATCAAAACTTATTGGGTTTTCAGAACAAGAATCATGGCCTTTTAAACTGCACTAACCTAATTTTCTTTGAGAATTAAAGTGGTTTTATAAAACGTGTTTGAACTCTTTCTTTGTTAATAACTAACCATAATAATACCTATAAATTAATAAGCTATAATTAACATTAAATTTTGAAACAGTTTCATTGACTTTTATGTTAATAATACAATTTTTAAGACTATAACGGAATTTTATTGTGATGCTTTGGACACGTTTAACAGACCATAATAATGCAAGAACTAGGCCATGAATACATGAAATAAGCGTATTAATAGATGAATTTACCTCCAAATGTAAGCAATCCTGTATTTTTTGTTTCAATTCCACTTCAGAACTGTCTATATCGACAATATTTTGTACGATTGGCATTCGGTACCCTCCTCCAGCACCGCACAGCCGACACGCACGGTAAATCTCAAAAATAGTCTGTTTATCGGATTTAGACAATGTTAATCGTTCCATTTTCACTAATTAGTTCCGTGAGAGACACTGAACTATTTATCAAAATACAAAATAATACGCCGAAGTCGTAAATCACTACGTCGTCGCCGCCATCCTACATGGTGTGTGTACCTATATAGTCTATGATTATAATCTGTGGTCGATGACAAAATTGACAATGAGCAAAGGTAGATAATATAAGTTGAACATAGACAACACCCTAGTCTATGATTATTATGCCGTCTCGGTTTACGCGTCTCGGCGCCATCTATTCTTCTCCAATTTAATCGCGTAATTTTTTGAAGTAAAGAACAGTGAACGATCTCAAGAAGAGAGAACTTCTTTAAAAACTTTTTTTTAATAACTACCTCATAAAGTATTTTGTTTCCTTCAATCTCGGTTTATTCCATCTCTTTCACTCACTGGTCTTGAAAAACGAGTAATAGGACAGATATAATAATCGCTCGCTATCGCAATATAACTCAGTAACGGTTAGTTTGTTTACATTCTTAATCTCGTCTCATTGGCCGTACTTTACATTAATACTCCTTCTTGCGCTAAGGTAGGTATACTTAAGGCTCGGCCAGACAGCACCGTCGCGAGCGCGCGGCCTGCGCGCGCCGCGCGATATTTTCATACAAACCGCTAGCGTGGTCAAACAGGCCGCGCCCCGCTTCTGTCGCGACCCGCCAGCGCAGCCCGTCGCGCGACCATTCAGTGTGACGTCAGACAGCGCAGCGCAAAACGAATGACCAAACCACAGAGAGCGAGCGGGAGAGCGCGATGCGGGCGGGACGCGCGCGCGATGCTGGCGGGTTGATGGCGCGATCCTGGCGGGTTGATGGCGCGAGGCCGGCGAGGCTGTGTGACCGAGCGTCCCGCCCGCAACACTCACTCATCACGCCCCGCTACCGTTCCGCTGGCAGTCTGTTCGAGCCTTTAAGCCGCATAAGCCGCATAAGTTTGTGGGGACAATTACACCAAGCACATGCACACTGCAGGACGCAACTCTACGTTAGAGTGAGATAGAAATACATCGTGCTCACTTAACTTATAGTTGCATTATGTGGGTGCGGCATTAGGTATACTATGGCTGTGCCTTGCGTGTAGGGTTGCCATGTGAAGATTTGTAATGACTTATCACCGTATCGCCACTCTTGAAATATGTATGTACCGTTGAGGAGTTCCGTTGGCCATCTGCGGCACGTTTTATAAAGCTACAAGTTACAATTTTACAGGTCTAAACTGGTAATGCTGCTCAAATGGCTGGTCGTCATTGGTCGAGGTTGTGTCAAATGGAAACTTGTAACCTGTAAATTGTAATTTGTAGCTTTATAAAACAGGCCCCTGTGGTCTTCTGATACTTTCTGAATGCAAATGCTGGACTTGTTACTAAAATTACTAAAATCGCTAAATGTACGCTTACAATATTTGAGGAGTTCTCTCAATTCCTCACGGATTAGCTCCTCAGATTCAGGTTTTGGTGGCAATGGGACCACCTGGGAAGCATCAAACCAAATTTTTTTTTTAAAATCCCTCCATAATTACCGGAGAAATTAACGAACATACATAAAAAAAATACATACAGTGGAATATAGAACCTCCTCCTTTTTTGAAGTCGGTTAAAAATAGGTCGTCCAACTGATGTCGGCTTTTGGTTAAAAATATAGTGAGTCGCCAACTTCAGTTGGACTGACCTATTTTAAAAGAAGTTATTTTTGCGTTTTCGAAGGGGTTAAAAAGTGAATTTGACGCACAGACAGATATACAGACATGGCAAGATTATAAAACGGGTGATAGACGGGCGATTAAGTACGCCGTACTTGGGCATTTTCACGAAAAAGTGTACCTACGCAATTAAGGACTGACACATTCAAGAGGCTTCATTTTGGTCTAGAGTGTGGCCTCCACCTTTATCTATAACTTCATGATTTCAGTCCTTAATTGGGTATTTTTTTTTCGTGAAAATGCCCAAGTACGGCGTACTTACTCGCCCGTCTATCACCCCTTTAAGGATTCTTAGTTTAACAACGGAACCCTAATAGAAACGTACCCAACCCAACGTAATCAAATTCGAAATAAGAAATCGTTAAATTTAACAAGAGGTTTTAATGGCGTCAATTAGTTTTATATCTTTTAAATCTTTATTTCTTTATTCAGTGGCAATCAAAAATGTGGACGGGTCTGCACGGACTCGTTATTTTTTTAGGTTTTCTAACGTTCATACAATGTCCATACCCTCCAGTAAGTAAACAAATCTATAGATATCCTATTTTTACCCGACTGCGCGACGCGAGGAGAGTAATGTGTTAATCAGCCTAGTACATATGTATGTAATCTACAGGTATGTTTGTTGCTTACGCTAAACGCGTGGACCGATTTTGATAATTCTTATGTCAATCGATTTGTTTTAATCTTGTCAGTGTCACTAAAGACATGACAGTAAGTAATCAAAATTCAATATGGCGGCAACCAGACGCCATATTGTAAAACGGAAAAAAGTAAAGTCGACGAACTATGACAAGTGGGGTATCATTGAATAGGTATTTAAAAATAATCTTTAGGTTTGTTAAAAAAAATAGAAATGAAGTCGGTTAAAAAATAAAGCTGATTCATGTAACAAACAGTTGAGAAAAAGATTTTTTGAATAGCTATAAAAATAACCGAGATCCAAGCCAACAGCGATTTTTTCTCCTATCTCATAAAACAGAATTTAACATGAAGTTTATATGGCCGACCTGTGACATGACGTCACGGCGCATATCGGATCTCTCTCACTTATCGCAGTCTAATAAGCAGTTTAAAATGCTTGTATCATCCGTATTTCTTGCCCGATTTTAATTTTAATTTCACTTTTGGTGATCTTTTTTACGGTATTTTCATATTTTGTTGATTATATTTCTGTAAATTAGGTTTTTTATTACAAATATTCAATTATAAAAGTAAAATAACCAAACGAATACAAAAAATAGACATTATAAAAAACCTAACCTACGACGCTCATTATTATTATTATTTATTATTATAATGCAGCCGAACAGAGCAGCGCCGCGCCAAAATAGATCCGTGAATGTTAAAACGGTAGCGTTTAAAAGTACTTGACGCGGTCCGTTGGATTTCTAAATGAACGTAAAGCAGCCGCGGCGCGCCTACGCGCAATCCGAATGGAACTATCGTGAATGTCGAAATTTGGAACACGCCACGCCACCGCGTCAAGCCAAATGGTGTCGTCGTGTTCTCTGTGTGTCTGCGTTCCCTGGGTTAGGGCGCATAACGCCCCACTCGCAAAACGTCCCTCCACCAAAATCGTCCCATTCGCAAAACGTCTTCTCTGTAAATGGTCCCTTATGTAAAATACCCCATTCGCAAAGCGTCCCTTTCTCAAAAGGTCCCAACCCTTTCGCAAAACGTCCCGTCTGCGAAATGGCCCACTTGCGTAATCCCCATATTGGCTTTAGTGTGGAATGGGGACCTTTGATTTACCCTGGCGGACCAACTAGTAACAATATGTAAGTCTTTCATTTACCATGCTCAACAATCGTAGCAGTAATAACATGCAAAGTTATAGCATTAATTTGTTCATTACACGGAACTACCACCACGTAACGAAGTAACGTTTTGCGAATGAGTCATTTTGCGAAAGAGACGTGTTGCGAACGGGTCATTTTGCGAAAGGGACGTTTTGCGAACGGGACTTTATTTATGTGAAGGGACGTTTTGCGAACGGGACCTTTTGCAGAAGGTCGTTTTGCGTAAGCGACATTTAGGAAAGGGACATTTCGCAAAAGGGACAAAGGGACATTCTGCGAGTGCGACGTTATGCGCCCTAACCGTTCCCTGGCTGCCGTTTTCTAAAAAAGAACGTAAAGAAGCGGAAACTAAACGGCGTGGCACGCCCGTAATAGTGGTTTAAATATTACGCCCATCCAGTTGTATACACACCATCTGTCGCCGAGACAAAGGACGCGTCCGTAAATTCCCAGCTTTAAAACACTCGTGTGATGTTATTATAAAACTCGCTTTCGGCTCGTTTCATAAAACTACACTCGTGTTTTCAGACATCTCATTATGTAACTGTTGCAATTACTATTAATGTTGTAATGTTACGCAGACAGGAGATGACGTGCAAGCAGGCAGCGTGCTGCTACCAGCGTCCAGAAGAGGGCGGTATCTGGCCAACATAGTCAGAAGACAGGCAGTGGTAAGAGTTCTCTTTATGACACTTGGGGGTATGTAAGACCGTAGAGTATGGAGTGCCATGCATATGCTCTGCTCATGTGGACCATTAATGCGCAACAAAGGTATCTACCTAGGGCGACATATCATGTCATGAACCCACAAGAGATACAACTCCTCACTGACAAAGCATCTGGAAATTCCTGGATGCAACGGGCCTTTGCGGTGAGCTCTACACGAAGGGCTGCCACAAAAGATCAGCGGTGCTTGAAGCGGCACACAAGGCCTGTCCCAACCCCCCCCCCCCCCAATAATAATAATGGAGTGCAATGGAAGAGGTCTATACACAGGGCCGGATTAACCATGTCGCAATTTTTTTTCGGTGCGCCCTCTACGTGTTATGTACAATCCGGCCCTGCCTATACAAATCATTCGGTAGCAACAGAGGCCCACTTTAAAAATCGAGGTTCGAAGTTATATTAGCTCCATCCCTTTCTTTAGATTTAGTCCCGAATGACGAAAAAAAAGATAAATATGATTATTTATTCACTACACACCGCAATAAAAAGTAAAGAAACACAGAAATAAACAGAGAACCTAGTGAGTGTCTTCGTGGCAGTGAATGGGACACTGGCTCAGCATAATTCTAACTGTAGCGCTGATTTTCAGCCAGTTCCGAGTTCGATATACAAGATAGACTATTAAACAAATACTTATAGTGACTGAGATTTAGCAAACATAACTTCGAACATCTATTTTCAAAGTAGAGCTTCAGGCTTAAGAAAAAAACCGTCGTTACGACTAGTGTTGCCAGACGTCCCAATTTACGCGGGACTTCATGTTTTAGATTTCCTGAAAAGAAGAATTAAAGAAGGGGTTGCCATTATGTCGTGGGATTTAAATCATTTAAGTAGTTATTGTAAGACTTGTTTTACTAAACTTGTTATCTCCCACAGGATGGCACGGGGATCAAATTCAACAAAGATGCAGATAGAGTAAGATGCGCAACCATATTTATTTTTTAACATGGTAGTAAAAATATTTATACTACATTTTATTAGTAAATCTATAATTTACTAACCTTATATAAGGCGTGAAAGCTGAGCTTTAAGCCTTCTCAAATGTCTGGGTAGTTATATTAAATTCCCCAAATGGATATTTTTGTTGACCACTGGTCTAGGTTAATGTCTCAAAGTCGTGCGTACTGTGAGATGCGTTAATAAGGAAGGATGTGAATGTTAGAGAATAAATGGGTGCTTAATGTGTGAGAAAGAGTGTGTGTGAATGTGGGGTAACTGTTTTATATTAAATGCACGATATAACTATAAAAGTCCACTATAAGAATGTTGGCAAGTGTAATTGGTGTACACCGTTCTTGTTCAAGAAAATAAATAAATGGTATGATTAATAGTACAAAACCTGAAGAAAAAAAAACCGCCTTCAAAAACGCAAAAAATAACTTCTTTAAAATTGTGGGCACCTAATAGGTTAGTCCAACTGATGTCGGCTTTTTGTTGAAAATGTAGTCGCCGACTTCAGTTGGACTAACCTATTAGGTGCCTACAATTTTAAAGAAGTTATTTTTTGCGTTTTTGAAGGCGGTTTTTTGTTTTTTAAAACATTTATTTTATTTTATAGTTTTTAGTGATCATAATACGCTGTTACGTAGTCCCACTTCTTAGTTGATATGAAACTTTAAGTTATTTCAAGCGCGCCGCAAGCCACGCCGCGGGAAAGTCATAGTCATATTTCAATAACCTCCTTTTTTGAAGTCGGTTAACAAGTAAATATTCTTCGTTGTAGTCGCTCAACTATCTTAATCGAGATATCTTATCGCCACCCTTGAAATCAGTACCGTTAAGGAGTTCCGGTGGCCATCTGTGGTCTTCATCATCAGTTCCACTTCACCAAATGATACTTTCTGAATGCAAATGCTAGACTTGTTACTAAAAACACTAAAATCGCTATATGTTTGCCTACAATATTTAAGGAGTTTCCTCAATTCCTCACGGATCCTCTCATCAGATTCAGATTTGGTGACAATGGGACTACCTCGAAAGTATACTCTATCAAACTAAAAAAAATAATTTGAAATCGGTCGACAATTGACGGAGTAATCGGTGAACATACATTAAAAAAAAAAAAACATACAGTGGAACGTATAACCTCCTCCTTTTTTGAAGTCGGTTAAAAATGGTCAAGAGCGTGTTGAGCGCGCACTGATTCGATTCAAAATCGAATTCTAATCAGAATATAATACCTACTGTGCGGAACCCTCGGTGCGCGAGTCCGACTTGCACTTTACTGTTTTTTTAATTTTCCCCGTTCCACCATCCCTATTTCAATCAACAAAGTACCTCTAATTCTAAGACCTTCATAACACTAGATGAACGCCGAAGCCAAGAAGAAGGTAGACGTTCTCTCCGAGGAACTGCTTCCCTACATCATTGCGGAGCAGGAACGGCGGACCACCCTCCACAAGAGAGTGATGACAGCCATCCAGAACGGAGAGAAGGGAGTCACCATCGCTGAGATGAGGAGTAAGCCGGCGCTGATCATTAGAAAAGGTTGGTTTTCATCATCAGCCATGGTCCGTATTGTGGAAGCCTTTATCCCGGTAGATATAGTACATTGTTGAAGAGGTTAGAAAGTTAGCAAAAGATGGACGAGTTGGTACGAGTCCATCTATTGCACTTTCGGCCGAGGCTTAACATAGTGCTTTTCACGACTACATACTGGGAGGAAATAAAAATCAATTACTACTCGTACTAAAAAAATTACGCTCTCCCGCCAATTTTTACTTTTATTTTTTAACGATACCTACCGTTCTTACTGGCTAGTCATTCAAAGGCGTTTTTAACCTGACGACTCTGACCATGCCAGAACTATATTTCAGATAATTAAAAACAGATATACATGGCTGTATGGAATTTGATTCCTTTGCCTATCCGTGAAGGGATCAATATTATTAAAAAATAAAACGACTTCTCATTGGCCAATTTAATTTCATATGCAGCACAAGTCGTGTTCTGATTGGTCGAATCAGTGATCAGCGGACCGATGTGATTGGTCGACTTGCTCAATGGAACAGACCAACTATGTTTTAGTTGTCCAGTCTCAATTCATAGAAGGCCTGCTCATTCAAAGTACAACTATTGATTGTTTTGGGGACCAAGAACAGACCATCTTTCGCCACATTTCCGACCAGTAGCGTGAAAAAGCATGTCTTGCACTTACACACTGGTCAGAAATCTACATCGACATTATCGACAAAGACGACCGTAATAGGTCCACTCGTGATATGTATTGCTAGAATGCCTTTCTGAATTCTACAACTGGATTAGCAGGCATCAATGTTCTGCCTTCTGAGTTCTGAGGAGCTTAAGAAAAAATCATAGGCTTAATTTTAATCGACCTATTCCTATATGAAGCTCTAGACTTGGACTATGGGTACAAGACAACGTTAAAAACCGATGAAAATATCTTCCTAATCATAATTCTAATTTTAATTAATGGCTTTCACTCCAGAGGGCCCTGCCACGATGCATTGCGCTAACTATCGTTTCTATTCGTTTCGTTTTTAAACCAATCGCGTCACTGGTAGATCATGTGACTTTTCGTATCACGTCGTCTACCAGACACGCGATTGGTTTAAAAACGAAACGAATAGAAACGATAGTTAGCGCAATGCATCTTGGCAGGGCCCTCTGTTAGAGCGGCGGCACATTGTGGCCATTAGTCGCCGCCACTAAACGCGACAACTAGTGATTCAGCTAAGCTATGGCCACTGCTCACCTGGAGTGTTATTCTCTTAAAAACGGAAGTCGGTCGGACGAACGAACAAAATCGCAGCGGCGAGTTTAAGTAGTCCCGTCCGAGCGAACAAAACACATTTTAGCGCGTGCATTCTCCACAGCCTTATACGTCCGATAAGCCATGCTGCCAAATTGAAAATCATCATCATCATCATGTCAGCCGAAAGACGTCCACTGCTGGACATAGGCCTCCCCCAAGAAATTGAAAATGCACGCGCTAAAATGTCTTTTGTTCGCTCTGACGGGACTACTTAAAGTCCCCGCTTGGACATTCACTCGTTCGTCCGTCCGCCCGTCGTTGTTGAGAGAATTACACTCCTCGTGGCTGTGCGCACGAAGCGAGCGACAAAACGTACCACTAGTAGCGAGCGCGGACGACTCCCGCAGCTTGTGGCTCGGACGCGGCCACTCAAACGCTCGGTATGCGCCGATGCTATAAAAAATGTATGAAAAAACTCGTCCGCAGCTATTGGCGACAAGTGCCTTCGCTGTGGTCGCCACCAGTGGCCTTAAAGATAAAGATAAAGATATTTATTCAGTAAGTAGGCCGCACGGGCACTTTTACACGTCAAGAATCTACCAGCGCTTCCCAAGAGGAGACCACTGCTGAGAAGAAACGCCGCAAGAAACTCAGCAGTCAGTCATTTTTTAAACATATTACAATGGTTACCACTTAGTCTAGCATTATATAAAGCAATAAATATTAAATTACTTATTATACTTATAAAAATAACATACGTAGTTCAGCAGGAAAACATGCCAAAAATCTTACAAGAGAGACAGAGGGAGAAAACGAAAAAAACACCTATTTATGTTTATATAAGACGGTACAAGACGACCACATAAAAGTTTCGATATGTTTTCCTACATCAACGGTGTCCCCTAGACAAAATAAAGCTTTTGCATTTGAATAAATTATTATTGACTAAGTTTCGGGTTTAGGCCATGCATTTTTGTCTGTTAGATAACCTTCGACCCTATAACACGCTTTAGATATTAACGACTTTTTCAAGTAATTTTTAAGTGCTGGAAAGGGTAACTTTAAAACTACGTCAGGTAATTTATTATAGAAATGAATTATGCTATGCATTAGGCAGCTCTAATACTTCAGAGTACTGGCCATCCTTACCATGATTTTCTCCTCCAGGTATGATGTACCGGTGCCCTGCTAACCGTGCCCCCAAAGAACCTGACGGTTCGGGCCTTCTGGCATGTGAGGAGGACATCAATCCAACCCAGATCATGTACGACTCCTGCCTCAGTGCTGAAGACAAGGAGCTGTACGACGCAAATCGGAAATACTTCTTTTGCAACCGTGAGTATGCATTTTATAGCCGACCAGACCTTGATGGAGTCAAGCTTCCTCAAAGGAATGCAGTTCGTCAAGCTGTTCTAAGTTGACAATCATTCAGATGCGGGTGTTGGGTGTGATTATAAAACTACAAATTACAATTTACAGGTTACAAGTTTCCATTGGACACAACCTCGACCAATGACGACCAGCCATTTGAACAGTGTTGCCAGTTTCTACCTGTAAAATTGTTACTTGTAGCTTTATAAAACGTGCCACAGCGGCCTGTTTTATAAAGCTACAAATTACAATTTACAGGTTACAAGTTTCCATTTGACACAACCTCGACCAATGACGACCAGCCATTTGAACAGTGTTGCCAGTTTCTACCTGTAAAATTGTTACTTGTAGCTTTATAAAACGTGCCCCAGCGGCCTGTTTTATAAAGCTACAAATTACAAATTACAGGTTACAAGTTTCCATTTGACACAACCTCGACCAATGACGACCAGCCATTTGAGCAGTGTTGCCTGTTTAGACCTGTAAAATTGTTACTTGTAGCTTTATAAAACGTGCCCCAGGGGCCTGTTTTATAAAGCCACAAATGACAATTTACAGGTTACAAGTTTCCATTTGACACAACCTCGACCAATGACGACCAGCCATTTGAGCAGTGTTGCCAGTTTAGACCTGTAAAATTATTACTTGTAGCTTTATAAAACGTGCCCCAGGGGCCTGTTTTATAAAGCTACAAATTACAATTTACAGGTTACAAGTTTCCATTTGACACAACCTCGACCAATGACGTCCAGCCATTTGAGCAGTGTTGCCAGTTTAGACCTGTAAAATTATTACTTGTAGCTTTATAAAACGTGCCCCAGGGGCCTGTTTTATAAAGCTACAAATTACAATTTACAGGTTACAAGTTTCCATTTGACACAACCTCGACCAATGACGACCAGCCATTTGAGCAGTGTTGCCTGTTTAGACCTGTAAAATTGTTACTTGTAGCTTTATAAAACGTGCCCCAGGGGCCTGTTTTATAAAGCCACAAATGACAATTTACAGGTTACAAGTTTCCATTTGACACAACCTCGACCAATGACGACCAGCCATTTGAGCAGTGTTGCCAGTTTAGACCTGTAAAATTATTACTTGTAGCTTTATAAAACGTGCCCCAGGGGCCTGTTTTATAAAGCTACAAATTACAATTTACAGGTTCCAAGTTTCCATTTGACACAACCTCGACCAATGACGTCCAGCCATTTGAGCAGTGTTGCCAGTTTAGACCTGTAAAATTGTTACTTGTAGCTTTATATAACGTGCCCCTGACCAGACCTTTCCTCAGAGTCAAGCTTTTTTAAAGGAATCCAGTTCGTCAAGCTGTTCTAAGTTGACAATCATTCAGATGAGGGTGATCTGTCACCCTTCCAGGAGTTCAGAGCCTGTAAGGGTCTGCTCCAAACTGAACGGGACCCTATGATTATGCCTATGCTATCCGTTCGTCTTTACTTTAAAGAGCTGAGGGCTCAGACGAGATGCACTACGCTAACTAACGTTTCTATTCGATTCGTTTTTAAACCAATCGCGTCACTGGAAGATGAAGTGATACGAAAAGTCACGTGGTCTACCAGTGACGCGATTGGTTTAAAAACGAATCGAATAGAAACGTTAGTTAGCGTAGTGCATCTTGTCTGAGCCCTCTGTATATTTTGAATCGTAATAGAAGGCGGTTTTTTTTTCTGAATATACAGTTATTACGGCGGAACTAACTAAAAAAAAAGTGAAATAATAAAGGGGGTCCCCAGACAAGAACGGTTTTTTCCAACGTAATTTTTAACCGACTTCAAAAAAAAGGAGGTTCTCAGTTTAACCTGTATGTATGTATGTTTGTCCGCGATTATCTCGCGTTTGGCTGAACCGATTTTGATGCAGTTTTCAGAAAAGTATTTGTAACACCTTGGAAAAGGTTTTAGTATTTTGACCGACTTAAAAAAGGAGGTTCTCAGTTTGACCATTTTACAGAGTCCTCCGATTTTTTTAAAATCTTTTTTTGGTTCGATAGAGTGTACTTCCGAAGTGGTGCCATTGTCACCAAATATAAATCTGATGAGGGGATCCGCGAGGAATTGAGGGAAATCCTCAATTATTATAGGCATACATACAGCGATTTTACTATTTTTAGTGACAAGTCCAGCATTTTGCATATAGAAAGTATCATTTGGTTAAGTGAAACTGATGAGTGATGATGAAGACCACAAATGGCCACCGGAACTCCTCAACGGTACCTATTTCAAGGAAGGCGACAAGATATCTCGATTGAGATAGTTGAACAATTGTAACGAAGAACATTTATTTATTTAAATATGACTATGTCTTTCCCGAGGCGTTGCTTGCAGCGAGCTTAAAATGTCTTAAAGTTTCATTTTAATTAAGAAGTGGAACTACATAACAGATTATTATGATCACTTAAAAGTATAAAATGAAATAAATGTTTAAAAAAACGAAAAATCGCCTTTAAAAACGCAAAAAATAACTCCAACTGAAGTCGGTTTTTGGGTAAAGATATTGGGAGTCGCCGACTTCAATTGGACTGACCTATACCTACCATTTTAAAAGAAGTTATTTTTTGCGTTTTAGATGGTTGTTTTTTGTTTTTAAAACATTTTTTTTATATTTTTATTCAAGCGTCAACTTATAACACTCCCCTTTTGCATTCACTGTAAATTAAACCTTGTTCCCAGGCCACAAAATCGAAGGTCCCGATCTACCCCGTAACGGCAGCACTGTGATTGGTTGCGCACCTATTGAGCGCACGTCCCTCAACTATACCACCACTAAGTGTGCCCTAGAGGACACAGATGACGTGGTGGTGCATTATCGATATTATCCTGACCGGGTAAGTCATCTGGGGCTCTATTCTAGGCGATAAAAACCGTATTCTCTGACTTGTTATGGTATTTTTAGGGTTCCGTACCCAGAGGGTAAAAACGGGACCCTATTACTAAGACTCAGCTGTCCGTCTGTCCGTCTGTCTGTCAGGCTATATCTCATGAACCGTGATAGCTAGACAGTTGAAATTTTCACAGATGATGTATTTCTGTTACTGCTATAACAACAAATACTAAAAACTAAAAAAAAATATCCCATATAACAAACGTGATTTTTTAGCCGTTTTTTGCTAATGTTGTATAGATAATGGTACGGAACCCTTCATGCGCGAGTCCGACTCGCACTTGACCGGTTTTTTTTAACTCGTCCGCAATTTAAAAAAAAAATTTAAAAAATATTGTTGTTTATAAACAGACCTACAAATACGTTACTGAGTTGGATCCGGACCACGAGGTATGCGATCACTGGAACCCCTGCCAGATCGGATATATCTTCAGTTTACCGTCTCCAGATATGGCCACCCCTGCCAGCGATCTATGGCGTGAGTATAAAAAATATTATTTAATTAGTTTTTTAATTACAAACTAACAGTGACAAGGTACAGTCAACAGCATAAATAAGTGATCATTTATGTACCTTGTCACTTTAACGTTGTGTTTGAAATGTCATACAAAATTGTGAAACGATTGAAAGCGACAAGGTACATAAATGATCACTTATTTATGCTGTTGACTGTACAGTGACCAATTATTATAAAAGTTGGTAGTTTATTTACGTCGTTGGCAACTTAACAATAACACAGGTTAAGGCCTCCGTACATGACCAGTTTTGCCTTGAGTTCTAACTGACCGGATGCAAAAAAAAAGCATTGTGTATGTGTAATTTGGCCTGAAGGCAAATCGCATCCCTCCTTCTGAACGATTTGCCTGACAGGACAGAACTCCATGACCAGATGCAAAAAAGCATCGTGTATGTGTAATTTGGCCTGAAGGCAAATCGCATCCGTCCGCCTGAACGATTTGCCTGACCGGACAGAACTCCATGACCAGATGCAAAAAAGCATCGTGTATGTGTAATTTGGCCTGAAGGCAAATCGCATCCGTCCGCCTGAACGATTTGCCTGACCAGACAGAACTCCATACACGATCAGTTTTACCTTCAGTTCTAACTGACCGGATACAAAATAGCAACGTGTATGTGTAATTTGGCCTGAAGGCAAATCGCATCCGTCCGCCTGAACGATCGGTCGTTGGAAAAACTGATCGGTCTTTACATGTGTGGCCACTCGATCCGGTCAGGCGGAACTGACGCAGTTTGGCCTGAACACATCGGTCTTTACATGTATGCCCACTCGATCCGGTCAGGCGGAACTGACGCAGTTCGGCCTGAACCGATCGGCCTCTACATGTATGGCCATTTGATCCGGTCAGGCGGAACTGACGCAGTTTGGCCTGAAAACATCGGTCTTTACATGTATGCCCACTTGATGCGGTCAGGCGGAACTGACGCAGTTCGGCCTGAACCGATCGGCCTCTACATGTATGGGGGCCTTTAAACACAGGTACGGTCGGCCAAGAAAGTGGTCTACCTACCAGTTTTGACAAAAGTTTCTGTGAGATCTAATTACCGCTAAGGTGTACACTTGTCACTCTCATGATATTACTGCAAGGGAAAATCGATCTTGTATCATGACGTGCAAATGGACTTCAACCGTAGGGTGGTAGACCACATTTTTGGCCAAGTGTACCTATAGCAAACCTGTAAAGTGCGACTCATTAATCCCATCACGTAAAATAGTAGTTTACGTGACGGTTGCGTAATGACAGGCATTACCTGTGGTAGTAGGTGACAGCGATGACAGCTGTAACGTAATTTTGAAATTAAGTTATCGAATATTGTAAGGTAATGAGATTCAAATTTGGAACATCTTCCAAAATTAACAGCTGTCATCGCTGTCACCTACGTCATTTGCCTTTCGGCTTCTCAACCCATCTTGTACTTATAATATGTTTATAGATAAAGTATTATACGAGACTCTGTATTCACGCCACACTTGCTTAATGCCATCTTCGTTTGTTTGTTTAAATAACAACATGACAGATAGATCAATTTCGAAATGTGTAAAATCCACTATTTTCTAACTTCGAGCTGATATTCTTATTTAGACTTTATTTTAGGAGAAGCAAACTCATTTTGTGCATAATTTAAGTTTAAATAGTTTTGAACACAGATTTGAATACCAAATTGATAACATGTGTTCTTTTTGTTACAGCTGAAGTTCGTAAGTATTTTCTTTAATTATACTTATATTTAAATTGTATTATTGAGAACTATTATTAATACGATATTATTTGTTTTAGGTGAAAGTAAGTTAATAAAGCTATATTTCGTGACAGTAACTGATTTCCAATAAACAAAATATTACTTATTATGTTTTATATTTCCAGAACCTGAAGGTTGGTATGATTAAAAATTATACAGGGGGCCTAATATGGCGTTTACCGCGTGACAAGACGTGGATAAAACATCCGTCACTTTCTGACACGTGTATAAGTACGAAGTGCTTTATCCAAATTTTGTCACGCGATAAACTACTACCTACTGAAATAGTCTAAAAACATTATTGATATAAAACTAATTTATTTTTTAATAATTTCTAGAGTATGAACGTAAGTGTTTTATTTTATTTTGAGTGTAGCATTCATATTTTAAAAAACTGCTTCAGGCCTCTTTTGAAGCTTTTTATCCGATTTTTTATCAAAGCTCGATAAAATTATCAACCACATAACTATAACATAGATAAAAACCTCCGATGTATAATAACGACCTTTTATTTCAGAACTGATAACTATTGTTAGGACTTTTGGTGGCATATCGTGGTTCTAAAATCCATGGAGTTGCTATTTCCTAATTATTATAATACTTTGACTTTGATTTTGACCAACAGTTCAAAAAAAGTCAAAATATTTATTCAGTAAATTGGCCACATGAGGGCTCTTTTACACGTCGGTAATAATGAGTGAATCTACTAGCGCTTCGGACAAGACCACCATTGCGGAGAAGAAGCGCCGCAAGAAACTTCAGCAGAAGGTCATTTTTTCCAATCATAAAATACAATAATACTTTTTAAAATTAACATTACAAGGTAATAAAGTAATAAATCATTATTTTAAAACTAACACAAATAAAATCATTACAAATGTAAGCTAAATTAAATTAAAAATAGAGACTAGGAGAACAACATGACGAGGTCTCTACGTCAGGAACGATAATTAAAATAACTAACTGGAAAACAGATCCTTGCAAGCGTGAACAGACCGGACCCCACAGACAGCACCCGTTCACGAGTATGACGCGTATCTCAGCCACCTCAGTATTGTCCAATTTCAAAATTAATTAATTAATTACACCACTAATCAATTTAAACGAATTGTATGGAAGATATCTTCGCTGTGAAAGCAATAAAAACAAACAAATATTAGTGTAGGTATGGATAAACCGTACTAAAAGTCTATTTAGTTGATTTTGAAACATGACAATACTGAAGGCCAAAATCAAAGTTGTGTGTTTTACCTAACTCGCCCTAAACGGCTACCTAACAACAAAAATAGTGTGATCTAAGCCAAATCCAATTAATATTTATACAAATATCTTTGCTCTTAATTAATAAAAAATTTACTGTCCTAGGTGATGGTAAGTTATTTTTATTAGTACCAATATAAAGTAATATAAAATGAATTTAAAAATAATTCCTAACTGGCGCCCAACTTGGGACT
This sequence comes from Acleris literana, assembly GCA_946894065.1. Taxonomy (NCBI): domain Eukaryota; kingdom Metazoa; phylum Arthropoda; class Insecta; order Lepidoptera; family Tortricidae; genus Acleris; species Acleris literana. The sequence continues at coordinate 4,197,924 of OX335695.1, forward strand.
TTTATTTTGATTACTAATATTTATTGTTTTTACAGAAATAATTCCAGGTAACGTTTTTTGGCGAATTGCAATCAATTTAAAACCACATTACATTTTATTTTAACAATCGATTTTATGTTTATCCAGCTGTGCCAGGTGAGTTGATGGAAAAAAATAATTAATTATTTTATTCATTAAAAATTACCCTAATCAGTGTCATTTATTTACTTAACAAAATAATTCGACTATAATACCTACATAATGCAAAGCTACCTTGAAACTCATTAAAGCTACACGCTAAATAATGTATGAGTAAAAATATATAACACCCTCTTGAGCCAATGGGCCGTATCTCAAATTCAATAGCCAAAGCAGATTCAATCCTCTCCCTTTAGTAATAAGGTTGCATTTTCTACAGGAGTTTTGTCCGAGTTAAAGCGCATCAGTCTTTTTACTAGATGGGCGCCTCTGGGAAGTGAGGTCTTTTTTGACAGTTGATAAAGTAAATTTTCACTAGTTTGGTCTTCTTCTAGGCATAGATTTTAACGTCAACTGTCAAAGACCTCACTTTCCAGAGGCGCCATCTAGTGAAAAAACTGATGCGCGGTAGCCCCCACCTGTGTAAGATTGTATTATGATATGTGTTTATCTCTGGCAGAGGATAGTCCACAGGAACACGTTCCTATCGGAAGTAAAGAGTACCACTCCAGTCCAAGAACCATCAAGTTGCCTGGTAACGGAAAAGGTGGGTACCATACCTTACCCGACTGCCGAAGGAGGAGAGTAATGCGTTTATCAGCCTATATATGTTTGTATGTACGTTTGTTCCTTTATGGCGCTCTAGAAACTAAACGCGTGGACCAAATTTTCATGATTATGTCAATCGATTTGTCCTAATCTTGTGAATGTCACTAACGATATGACAGTAATCAAAATTCAATATGGCGGCAAACAGACGCCATCAAAGAGTCGACGAACATGACATTTGGGGTATTATTGAATAGGTATTTAAAAATCAATCAATCATCTTCAGGTTTCTTTCATCATTTTTCATTTTGAATGATCATTTAGGATTTATAGCGATTTAAATGCCTTGATTCACAGTTTTTTTACGCAGTCAATTTTTTGGATTTTAAATTTTACTTATTATTTTTGCAGGACGTCGTGGATTATTGGGAAGCGTATTTAGTTTTGGAGGTGTGCGACTTAGGGACAACTCTGGAAATTCGAAGAAGGCAAGTAACCGGGTTAAAACATACATTGTGTTTTTTTGGTCGGCACTTTCCAAAACAGGAGAGATAGTTTAATTAATGCTGAATCCGAAAATCACATCAAAAAATTAAAAAACCTTAGGAGGTCAGAGAAATAGCATTTTCAATTTTTCCCATTATTTCACTTAATTGTGGTTACCATGCGCTGTGTTTACCGAAGACTTTATTGACGTAATCACCGTGCACAATATTATTATTCATCTTTCCCTTCATACTTGTTACGGGCTCAGGACCGTCATAGATTACAAACACGGTTTAGGTTAGAAAATTGTAGATTATTGATGTTAATAAAAAACAAAAAACCGCCTTCAAAAACGCAAAAAATAACTTCGCGGTTTTTTGTTTTTTAAAACATTTATTTTATTTTATACTTTTTAGTGATCATAATACGCTGTTACGTAGTCCCACTTCTTAGTTGAAATGAAACTTTAACTTATATCAAGCGCGCCGCAAGCAACGCCGCGGGAAAGTCATAGTCATATTTCAACAAGTAAATATTATTCGTTGTAGGTAGTCGCTCAAATATCTTAATCAAGATATTTTATCGCCACCCTTGAAATCGGTACCATTGAGGAGTTCCGGTGGCCATCTGTGGTCTTCATCATCATTTCCACTACACCAAATGATACTTTCTGAATGCAAATGCTAGACTTGTTACTAAAAATACTAAAATCGCTATATGTTTGCCTACAATATTTGAGGAGTTCCCTCAATTCCTCACTGATCCCCTCATCAGATATAGATTTGGTGACAATGGGACCACCTCGGAAGTATACTCTATCAAACCAAAAAAAAAATTTTGAAATCGGTCGACAATTGACGGAGTAATCGGTGAACATACATAAAAAAAAAAAACATACAGTGGAACGTATAACCTCCTCCTTTTTTGAAGTCGGTTAAAAATTGTTCTGAAATGGCATTTAACTACAGAATAACGGTATGGATTACAAAACCGCAAGAGTTGTCTTTGGCGTATTTAAAATGGTGAATCAGCTTTGTACAACTAACGTTAAAAAATTACAAACCTTGAGCATGGCGTGGCGTTACAAAAGTGCCCCACTCGTAAAGGTTGCCAGCGAGCGATAGACCTTACAGTGTAGCGCGTAATGGACTGGCGATTAGGAAATCGTTCAGTCAAAATTCTAACGGTGTCAGAAATGTTTCGACCACTCACAAAGTAAATGTTTGCAACATCAAACATTTCCCGATTGTCCAGAAGTAACTTTTCTTGCCGAGACATTTTTTTTATAAATTAAATAATTTAACACTTCACTTAATAAGCACTCGCTTCGAAACAAACACGGAATTGACACCGCTTGCGCATAGTTTTGTGAGGGTAGTATCAAACAATAGCATAGACTGACCGTGACGATACGCGGCGGCCTACCCCCTTCGTAGCTACTGAAACGAGAGACCATGATTTATAAAATAGCAAGGATATTCTTTCGACTTTTCATGTTTTTTTTTTATTATTATTTTTAGCTCAGAATCATGGATATAGTAGTGGTCCTCTATTGTGGAAGTTGCTGTCCAAAAAAACCCTGTATAAGTAATATTTGTCGTGTCGTGTTGGTGTGTGGTTGCCAGGTTAGAATAGTGCCACTCCATGTCTTCCCGTGGATGTCGTAAGAGGCGACTAAGAGAATAAAGGCTTGCAGTACTGTTAGGCGATGGGCTTGCAACCTGTCACTAACACGCTGGTAAACATCTTAGCCTGATTGTGCAAAATGTGGTTACAGAATTATCAACAAGTTTTTAGAGTTGTTGGAAATTCTGTAGCTCTGCCTACCCCACTCTGGGAATGAAGGCGTGAGTTTATATATGTATGTGTATTTGTCATATGTGGCATTATCTGTGTAAAGGGACCTGTTTGTCGATGGCGCTTACGCCGCACTGCGTCACGCGACGTTGTATTTATATATCGGCGTATCTTTAATAATGGCGGAAGCGCCATCGACAATAAGGTCCTTTTTCATAATGTGTCACATATTTTTTTATTGGGCCTGTGACAGATTGAAATTTTTACATTTCACGCGAACTTTGTTCCAAACAATGGAGTAGTCGACTAGCTTAAAAAATACGTATCTATAGTAAATTCGTTTCAAAAACAATAATTATTGTATTACTCATTTTTAAAAACAATTATGAATAACTAACACATATACTACGCCATTTAAAAACGTTGTGGCTGAATGAGTCGTGAAACCAAGTTCCTATAATGATTATAGTATTTTTTCCGTGGTTTCTCTTTATCTTAATGTTTACATTAAAGTACGGTCACCAATACTTTAATGTGAACATTAAGATGCAACCACATCGATAACCGATACTTTAATGACATGCAATACTTTAATGTTAACATTAAAATACAACCACAGATGCAGGTTTCGTAATATAGACATTATGCTGTTCGCGAAGTGCTGGTAGATTTTCCCGTCACTCCAGCCTTAATGATGTCATCCGTCGGGCGTTTACCAGCGCCAATTGTGCGACCAATTTGGAACCAAATGGTCTCATGCGCGACGATCCTAAAAGACTTAATGGGATGACTCTTGTTCCGTGGAAGTTGGACCGGCCGTTGGTTTGGGATACCATTTGCGTGGACACCCTTGCGCCGTCACACCTTCCAGGGCCAAGTAATAGTGCTGTTTTGCGGCGGAATCAGCGGAGACCCTCAAAAGGCGCAAATACAGTCAACTTGAAAGAAGTTATATATTTAAGCCTTTTTGGGTCGAAAATTTAGGACCGTGGGGACCAGAGGGCCCAGCAAAGATGCATTGCGCTAACTAACGTTTCTATTCGTTTCGTTTTTAAACCAATCGCGTCACTAGCAGATGACGTGGTACGAAAAGTCACGTGATCTACCAGTGACGCGATTGGTTTAAAAACGAAACGAATACAAACGTTAGTTAGCGTAATGCATCTTTGCAGGGCCCACAGGAGCTCACCGTAATTTAAAGACCTTTCAAAGCGTCTGGTCGACGCAACTCGTGACCAAAATGCTGGCCTGCACTTGGCACAAAGATTAAGCATTGCCATTCTACGTGGCAACATTTTGATAAAACTTATTTGAGTGTGTGTTGTTAACAGTTGGGAGAGAAGCACTTCACCGAGAGACCGGCGGCCGATGGAAGCTCCATAACAATTTCTGTGTCCTTCACGTCGTTCCGGCCATCCTTCTGCGGAATCTACTTCATTATTCTCATCAATCTCATCACCCAGGCCAACATTATCATGAAATTTTTGGATCTTGGTAAGTTTTTTTTTTTTGAGAGTTGGCTATTGAGCGACTTGTGGTCTAGGGAAAGGTTGAGGGTACCAGGTCACGAGGAAGATCGCCTATGAGGTGGACTGACCAGATAAAAGCGGCAGTGAATGGCTCATCATCACTGCATGAATGCACGAGGAAGGCGGCCATCAGAGAAGAGTGGCGGCGTGTTGTGAAGCTTGCCACCTCCTGAAGTGATGACCACGACCACTCTGTCAAGAGTGATACCGACTAAGAAGAAGGAGGACAAGTTATTCTCTACTGACAAGGAAAGGAACCCAACCGTCCGGCTCCAATTTGATTTATTTTGATATACAGGATGTCCCAAAACTCAACGATAATCCGCCAAGGGCTGATAGAGCAGCTAAAAAGCTATCGAATTAACCCCCCATGTATGTTCAGCGATTTTTAGTAGTTTCGGAGATATTGATCATTTTAGTCAGAATTTTTGTAATTTGCCCTTATGTCCATGTCACGAGAAATTATTAATAAATTATTTTAATAATATTAATTTAATATTATTAAATATTTTGGCTGTACGCCTACAGCCAAAACTACAAATACTAAAAATCTGAAAAATCTCTTAAATTAAAGCACATATAATGAATTTAATAGAAAAACTATCACGACTAAGTAGACTTCATTGGTTCTTGAGTTACAAACGGTTTAAATGTTTATACCTACCGAAAACTCATTGCTGTGTTGGTAAACTGACCGCGACCTATGTCGATGTATGGGGATAACAGTTTTCCAACGGCAAAGTTAAGTTTGTCGCGAGCTCTAATTTGTTTGTAGTAACGGCTTCGGAACCCTACACTGAGCATGGTCCGACATGCTCTTGCCCGGTTTTCAAAGTGGTGCCGTTCCATTGCTTCCAAAGCACTGCGGTTATATATATATGTACCTAAAAATGCCCTTTTTTCCACAGAAATGAGCTCGGTGAACGTCAAACCTCACGAGATGGACGCAAGCTATGGCCAGAAGCTTAACACCACCCTCATCCCCTTTAAATGCCCCAGATCCTGCACCGTGGCTCGGCTGATGATCAGAGGGCCGGACCAAAGCATCCATAATGCTGATCCTTCCCGATACAGAGTGTCTACGTAAGTCATTAGGGCCCGGAATTTTCGGGGGAGCTTTTAACAAGTTGTGGTTGTGTCGATAAACAGTGGTGTTCTTTACACCACTGTTTATCGATGTTATCGACAAATCAATAGTGTTTTTATTTTGTTTTTTTTTTAATAAAACTTCAAAATGTTCGATGATCGATTACTCTTTTCAGCAGACGATGATGAAAAAGGTTCGAAATGTCGGAAAGTTTAATTCGTTAAATTGCTCTATTGAAAAGAGTATAATCACGAAAACCTATTTACTCTTATTATTTACCAATCACTTTATTGTATAATATATTAAAGTAAACTTTACGCAGTAGGCTTTCACTGGGAACTTTATATTTGCAGCAGTGGCAGCAAATATATTTTTCAAAAAATGATTTAAATTGCGGATTGTCCAATTTGGTCCAGGGAATATTTAAAGTGATTAAGAAAATTATGAATCTGCGTAAAACTCTTCTTTATTACCAATTGATTTTATTCGATGAGCTTCCGATGACAGATGTCTGTTTATACAGTATTCTTGTGGCCGTTTAATAAGTGTATTACATAAAGAAAAATATATTGCAGAATTTTGTGCATTACATTTGAATACCGATGCTTTTCTAACAGATTCTTCACTTTAATTTGCTTATTACTAGCCATTTCAAAATACTCACACACAACCACACACAACCTATGTCAATATGACATCTATCTAAATACCTACTGATTGATGTTTAAATACTCACCTGCCAGTCTCAACACATATTAGATACCTATAAAGAGTTGATAAGGTAATTAGGTACTCGTACTTGCATTGATAATAGTCTGATAATATCGATAGCATCGATAAACAGTGGTGTTCTCTCCCTACAACTTGTCAATGGCTCCCCCCAAAATTCCAGGCCCTAGTTATCACATAATCCTCCTACCCTAATCCCACACTAACCCTCTTACTAATAAACGTTGAGTAACGGTGGTATAGCTAAACAATGTTTTGTCCTTATCTGTCAAATTCAAATGTCACAATGACAGATTAGGACAAAACATTGTATAGCTATACCGTAAAATGGGGTGAATAGAGATTCGCGGGGTGAATAGAAATACAGCCTAAAATAAAGCATATTCTACTAATTATAAGACTGAGATTTTAATGTAATTTTCCAAAAGACTTGTCAATGTAATACTTGTTCTTATTAGTAAGAAGTTATGACTTATTTTAGATTGTATTTCTATTCACCCCACGAATCTCTATTCACCCCATTTTACGGTACCACCGTTACTCAACGTTTATTATTAAGGGGGTAAGTGGGGTCGGCACAACATGTCTTCTTCTTCCACTCTCCGCTATCTCTCTCTCTAGAGTGTCTACGTAAGTAATGCTACATTATTCCCTAGGCCCGAAAAGTATGGAATTGCCTGACGGGTTGGTTGGCGGGTCGAGCCTTGGCGAGTCAGGCAATAAATCCCCGTTTGCGCCGAGGCATTATAATGCTTTTTCTCAAAAATGTCCGGAAATGTTGACATTACAATCTACATATTGAGACGCGAAGTACATAGATTACTGACAGTTCTCAAATAAATGAAAAAAATTGCGTGCTCGCCACACAAGCCCGCAATGTTGCATACAAATTCCATTACTATCTAGCTTGTAACTATTTAAAAAGTGAAAAAGGCCATAATAAAATGAGGGCACAAGTCTTATACATCCAAATTTTATTCGTTTTTTTTTTTTATCTGTGTCTGGAATAGCTCATGTTGTTTTTAAAAAACAAAACTTGCGTTTCTCCTGGTCATAAACAAAAAGGCGGTAAAGAGTGATGATTTTTTCACATGAAGTTTCTGTTTGTATGCAATTCAAAACACAATGTTTTTCTTGCGATTTTTGAGAAAAGCACTATATTTGCCTCGGCAGGAACAGCAATTGCGGGCTTCGTATTTTTAAACCAATACTCGGCCCGCAATTGCCTACTTCCATGCCTAGGCAATAATGTACTATTCTCAAACAATGCGAGGAAATTATATAAATACATAATTATGAAATTTGTAAACAGCTTTCGACATATTCAGAGATAATCTTTTTTTGAATACTACGAGTATTAACATAAGAGCCGCCGCCCGCCGCCCAACCCTACACCCTTCTGTCTGTCTGTCAATCTGTCACCAGGCTGTATCTCATGAACAGTGATAGCTAGGCAGTTAACTTTTTCACAGATGATTTATTTCTGTTGCCGCTATTCCAACAAACACTAAAAACAGAATAAAATAAATATTTAAGTGGGGCTCCGATACAACAAACCTGATTTTTTTGCCGTTTTTTACACTCGCACTTGGCCGGTTTTTTTAATACTTTTCTGGCAAATAACGTTTTGTTTTTCGTTTACAGAGCCAGAGGTCCAAAACCGTAAGTAAATTTATATATTTTAGGTGTCGGTACAGTCAACAGCATAAATAAATGATCATTTATATACCTTGTCGCTTTCAATCGTTTCACAATTTTGAATGACATTTCAAAGACGACGTTAAAGTGACAAGGTACATAAATTATCACTTATTTATGCTGTTGACTGTACCTAACGCTAACTAGCAATATCGCTTTGTGCAATATACTAAAACTGTTAAATGTCATCTGTTAACTTTGTCAAGACTTTATTATTTGTGCATTTTTTTCCACTCATTGGAAAATTTTAATAGTCCCCTGTCAAATTTCTGTTCAAATAATAGTGAGGTAAACAGTAAAAATGGTCATACTAAAACTATAAAACGGGACTTAATACGACTTACTTTTTATGCGAGAGTGGTTCGTGAAGCCGTTGAAATCAGGAAACTTAGAAATTTCAACAGAGAGGATGGGTATGAACTACGTGGAATCCAGTCATCAGTAAATGTAAGCGGGGGAGTGTATCTTCGGATAAATCGTCGGATGTTGTGAGTGTTGTGTATCGGTATGATGACGTTCCGAATAAAAAACAAGACCAAGTGCGAGTAGGTCGAAAAACTCGCACGGCAAGCAGACGAACACCCACCACTTCAGTCTTCTCGTGACCACGGCTGTTGTAACACAGTCGAAACGTCGAGGTAAATGTTTCATTTTATTACGCGATTAAGTCCCGTTTTATAGTTAATAGTGAAAATAGTGTTCGTTTAAAGAAAAGTAGTAAAAATGGTGTTGCATCACAACTAACTCCAGTGTCGTTCATACCAAGATCAATGTACTTATATAAAAATGTGAATCACATCAATTATTTTTATTTTTACTACGCCTCTGCTTTAAGGTGCTGCACAGTGCCTTGTAACCTAACCTAACCTACAGATTAGGTTAGGTTAGGTTAGGCGTCATAGTCAACATTTTATTCGAGCATCCCGTGGGTTCGCGACACGAAACGATCTCGATATAACAACGCATTCAGAATGTTTTTGGGATGGCCGAGATGGTGTAGAGCCATGTTGAGCCTCAGGTATGTTTGCTGACAATGACACAAACAGTTTTCAAGCCATAATCAATGATATTTTATATTTAGATACGTTATGCTCATACTAAACGCACTCAAAATCCGTCGCCAATTACCGACAGTTGCTACGTTACCATATTTCTACAGACAAAGACGGCAATCCGTAGCGAACCCTATTTTAGAAAGAGATAAATAGTGGTTTCAAATTGCGTACCCGAATGACGTGGCGTGCCCGCTCATAGCCGCGTGATGGCCGCCACAAAAATATGGCGATATAAACATCGGCGCGTCAGAAATAGTTCCAACGACATTCTGAATATGATTACTGGTAGATATGACTGCTCCATCCCTGGGTTTCACAGGTGTCAGATACAAGAAATAGTCCTGGCAAGATAGGCATATCTGTGTTGCCTTGTTTTCTATACACCTTTGTTTTTGTTTTGCGTGAAAATAAGACCAGGGGAATGTTTTATGAAGCTACAAATTACAATTTACTGGTTACAAGTTTCCATTTGACACAACCTCGACCAATGACGACCAGCCATTTGAGCAGTGTTGCCAGTTTAGACCTGTAAAATTGTTACTTGTAGCTTTATAAAACGTGCCCCTGCCATTTGAGCAGTATTGCCAGTTTAGACCTGTAAAATTGTAACTTGTAGTTTTATAAAACGTGCCCCTGTCCAGCATAACGACTGTGATCAAATATGAAGTTGTGTGGAATTCATATTGGTCAGAATCGCGAATATTAAGAAACGGGATTGTATAAAAATAATGACTGTGAAGAATAACGAATGTGATAAATTAAGTTGTGTGGAATTCATATTTTTAGACTCGCGAATAGTCAGAAACGGGATTGTGTAAAAATAAGTAATAACTGTGAAGAATAAATAATGTGCTCAAATGCAGATGTGTAGAATTCACATTGTGCAGAATTACGAATAGGAAGAAACAATAATGGCATAAATGTCGAATAAACCGCTTACATTATCAATAATAACCTATTTTAAGTACCTAACCTGTAAGAACGATGCGCTCTGGCCTAGTTGGTAGTGACCCTGCCTACGAAGCTAGCGGTCCTGGGTTGAAATCCTGGTAAGGGCAGATATTTGTGTGATGAGCGCGATTATTTGTTCCTGAGTCATGGATGTTTTCTATGTATTTAAGTATATATTTTCTCTATATAAGTATTTATATCGTTGTCCAGTACCCATAGTACAAGCCTAGAGCTTAGTTTGGGACTAGGTCAATAGGTGTGACATTGTCCCCTGATATTTATTTATTTATTAGTAACCAATAATATGGTCCTGAAATAAATGATTATATTCTATTCTAAAGTGACAAGGTACTGAAGTTTGCTGATACGTACTAGAAAGACTAGGTACCTACTAGTTATAAGTATTTTCACAACACTACTCGGAAATATGGCCATAGATGGTCTTGTTTGGGGTCACAAAACGTCACTTATAAGGACAGACCAAGAATGTTTTTGTCGGCGTGTTTGCTGATTGGTCGAGAACATTGTTGTCCAACTTTAAGAACCAATGAAAATCAATCAATCAATTTTTGTGTCGCTCATTAAAATGAAAAATTGAAATCGACCAATCGGAACACACAATTTTGTGTCGTAAAATATTAGGTGTATTTTTGCTTAAAGATACACAGACTAAAAACTATGTCACTGCTTTTTTTTAAAATGTAATTCAAACTTGGCCCCTAATCTCGAACCACTAGAGATGAAATTACATGGGAGATATAGCGAAACAAATACAATTTTATATGGAGTTGACATCTTCATCTCGCATGTTAGTTTATTAATCTCGAGTGCCACGAAAATAGGGGTCCAGATTTAAAAAAAAGTTATCTATGGTAAAATTGGCGGTGATGTCACATAAAACATGAATTAAAATTTGAGTTTTGAATATGAATTTTTATTTTATTTCCTCTCAGTAGTTGTGAAAAGCACTATGTCTGCCTCGGTAGAACGTGCAATTTATGGACTCGTACACTAGAGGGCCTAAACTACGTTTCAGCCCTCTATATGACTCGTCCAAAAATCGCGTACTTTCTATCCTCTGCAACAATGTGCTATTTTTTTTTCTTCAGCCAGCAACAATTGGAGATAGACATGGAAAATCCTCAGCCTCAGGATTTCGGAGACTACTTCTGCATCTTCGTCAATAACGAGGGACAGGAAGAAAGGGTCAAAGTGCTGACTATGAACTGTAAGTTTGACATTGTTTTGACGCTTAAAGTCTACTAGGAAAGTTGCTTGGATGTGCTACACTACCGTAATACCTGCCAAAGAAGGTGTTGAAGCATGTACAGTCACGGACGTTAATTTGCTACCCATTCCAAAGAAAATCTGCTTGAAGATGTCATTGTCATTAGAGATGCCAATTCATTTGTAATTGATAGGAAACTCAACCTTATTGCTGTAGAATGTCAGATTGACTTTGGAACTAAGGTGGGTCATAATAGTAAATTGTACAACTAGGGTCTAAAATAAGCCATACTTAGTACCACGAGATGGTTATTTTTCCCGAGCAAAGTACTTTAACACAGATACAAAATATAGATACAGCAAATAAACGCCACTGACCGTGTGAGTATTTCGCGCTTCAAAGCGTTGCACAATCGATTTAATCATATTTTAACGATTGTAAAATAGGGACTAAAAAACACTTAATGTTTTGAGAAATTAATTCTGTTCCCTGATTGGTCGATTTTAATATAGCTGTATTCTGGTTGGTTCATACCAAATACAAAGTTTTTTTTTAAAGAGTTAATATAGTTAAAGAGTATGCGTACCAAAAAGAATCTAACGTTCCGATTGACAGTCGATGTGTATTGTGATAGGTTGATTTAATTTCGTGAAGTATTTTGATTGTATATGTTTTGTACAAATAAATCATTCTATTTTCCATTTCATATTTTCCCTAGGGGAAATATGAATATAATGTATTCTCTAGGGTTTACATGTACTACTTGAGTCTCGCTTGATAAGTCTAATATG